>CM069446.1:45261455-45407279 GCA_035610835.1 Ophiura sarsii
AGTGGCTATTGGATAAAGTGGCTATTGGACAAAGTGATGATGGACAAAGTGGCTATTGGATGAAGTGGCTATTGGATTAAGTGGCTATTGGACTAAGTGGCTATTGGACCACGAGGCTATTGGAACAAGTGGATACTGGACCAAGTTGGAATGGACCGAGTGAGATTGGACGAAATGGCTATTGGACAAACTGGCAATGGACGAACTCGCAATGGCCCGGTCTAGTCCCTATTTAGAACTATCTTGAGTAGATAGCACAACTTCCCAAAGTTTGAAACTGAGTTGTATAGCAAACAATGTACAGTGTAAAAAGTGGATAGGGCTACATGTATGTCACTGTCACTGGAACTTTTTAAAGCAATATAGGCCTATTGAAATTTAGAGTTACATTAAGGCCCCCCCCCCCCAAAAAAAAAAACACCACAAAGTCTCAGCGTTATTTTGGCTAAAAAGCTATGTGCTATGCGATATTTTTTATTTCATTTTTTTAAACCAAAATAAGCTATGTCCTATGCAATTTTTTTATTATTTTTTTTATTTGATCAAAATCAAAAATATAGTCAATAGTTATGCTTTTGTCTTTTTAATAAAAATAAAAGTATTCAGATATGATCAATGCACATTGTATGCTTGTGTTCTCTTTATCTCGTTTAACTTCACAAAGTTAGTTGAATGTGTGTTCTCAGTCACAAGGTTGCCGAGAATTACCGAAACTTACTAGTTTTCAGGTTTTTTAAATCGAAAAAATAAAATAAAATAGAAATAAAACCAAACAATGTAGCGCTACGTGCGAAATCCCATTTTAAAAGCAATGCGCGCGGGTCGCTAGACAAAGTATTAAATTTGTTTGGCCTAATATTACAAATATCTGGGAAATTCAAGCATACATTGAAATAGCATACATTGAAATCATTGAAGTATGTCAATGTTAATTAAAGAACTGAAAATTGCATGCATCGCAGCAATGGGTTATTCCATTTAAAAATCCATAAACCCCCTGGAAGATATTACCTGTGCACAGCTGTAGCAAAGCAAAAGGGTGCAGTTGTCCCTCAAAGAAAATGTTGAGATCCTGAAACCAACTAAAGGAGCTTTTGGAATGCTTCAAAAGGACACCTTTGTGGTCAAGATTGGATACTGTTTTCTGATTTTATGAAGAAAAGTTAAAAGTCCCAAAAGTTTCAAAACCATTTTAAGGATTTGTATCTGTCTTAAAATAAGTTGCAGTACGAAACTGAAAAATATTTGGAAAGAGACAATTTGTACACTGTTAGAACACTGGGCAAAATAGTACGGGGTAAAGTCAGGTTGGGTAAACTTTACCCAGTATTGGTCAAACAAATGAGGGTTGGGCAAAAATCATTTTACCCAACGGTTGAGTAATATTTTTTTCATCAGTTTTACCTACTAGTTGTGTAATCAGGGGTGTTACGGGGTTGGGTTAAAAAGGATTTTGCCCAACGTTGGTCTACTACGGTCACGTGGTATCTTGGGCGAGCTGTTATTGGTCACCGCGATCAACCGCATGATTTACAAAAACAAAATGGCCGGTTTGGTGACTGGTAAACCGGCGCTGGCTGGGGAGGAACTACTGAAGGTTTTTCATGGTAAAATAACATATTTATATTCTAATATTGTGTTGTCTACAAGATTTTCAGGTAGAGCATTAAATACGCTAGAGGACAGTCATAGCTTTTAGCGAAAATTAGATAAGCTTATTCATTGAATTCCGTCCAACCGTTAAGTTGCACGCACGCAGTGTTGGCCTACGCTATGCCAACTATTGTGTATTATCATGCAGTAATACTATATACTGCAACCAATATGGATGTAGGGCTATCACTATTCTCGAAGTCTAACAAATTTAACGCTTTAACCTGATAATGGTGCAGGCAACGCATTCTTTTGAAAATAAATAGTCTATTTTACCCAACAAAAGGATAGAATTTACCCAACCATGTAGTAAAATAATTGCCCAATAGCATTGGGTAAAATTATATTACCCACCAAAATGGTAAAAAAATTGCCCAATATCACTGGGTAAAATTATATTAAAATTATATTACCCAACAAAATGGCAAAATAATTACCCAATATCATCGGGTAAAATTATATTACCCAACAAAATGGTAAAATAATTACCCAATATCATTGGGTAAAATGTAATTACCCAACATAATGGTAATTTGTTTACCCTAATTCTGGGTAACTGTTACCCAACCGGGGTTGGGTAACACGTTTACCCAGAAAAAGGGTTGTTGATATAGCACCCAGCAGTTGGGTAAAACTTTACCCAAGTTGGGTAAAGTTTTACCCAACCGTTCTAACAGTGTAGAATCATTTTGGTACCAATCATGACCCCTTTTTGAGGCCCCTCAATATAAATCACAGCTGAAAGGTTTGGCTACATAAGTCACAATACCATAAAATTGTATAATTTGCTGGACGCACTCAGACACAGTAATCACATGCCGTGTGTTCCTCACATTCCATTCATGTGGAAGCATTTTCACTTCAACATTAATAATGTTTATAATATCAATCTGAAATTAAAAAGAATCATTGTAGAGAACCTTTCTTGACTTTATTTAGCTCATTATCATGATTATACTATATACATGTATGTATCCCAGAATATAAAGATTTGAAAAGGTCTTTTGGGACACCCTGTACCATCAACATCTCAAAAAGCATTTGACCGAAAAACTGCACCCTTATGGCCCCACACCACCAAATCAGTTCCCTATTGCTTTGTGTGGTTAAGAGGTCAAGTTTGTGTTAATTTTTTTCACCTTTAGAGCAAACTGGTTCATTCAAATCAT
Organism: Ophiura sarsii; assembly: GCA_035610835.1. Classification (NCBI taxonomy): domain Eukaryota; kingdom Metazoa; phylum Echinodermata; class Ophiuroidea; order Amphilepidida; family Ophiuridae; genus Ophiura; species Ophiura sarsii. The sequence goes on from CM069446.1 coordinate 45,264,278, forward strand.
TGTTTTTATTGAAGATCTAGATGTCTTCTGCTTCAAAACAATCACTTTTGTGTGGGGGGTAACCAGCATTTTTTCCCGCTACGGGCCAATGAAATCTATCTTAGGTACGACAGACTGCCTTCATCCTAAGATCAGAGATTCTAGCTCTAAATTGGTGGAAACAGTGAAATCATGTAAAATGATACAATTCAAGAAAAAGCTAGAGATTTTGGGCCTGATGTGGAGGAAATAACCTACATATGCAAAATTATGAAACATATAGGTACATTTACAGCATTTATTACCTTTTCTGGGATGTTAAATTTAGACTTAATTTCAAACACTGCCGTGTAATATCAGAATGCAAAACATGATTTGGTGGTGTACTCTTATGCCGCAACAGTACACAAATCTTCTACACTGGGAGTGTGGATTTCAAATGGAGTCACCCATGCAGGTAACCCCATTTGAAAGTCACACTCCCTGTGGATGGAGGGGGTATGTGGATTTAAATAGAATATCCCAATGGTGCAAGATCTCAACCTATCATGACTACTTTTTAAGTCACATGACGTGTTAGTTTGGAAAAGGATAACATCGATAAGGATAAAAAGCGACAAAAACCTTGGTACTCGGGCTGACAGATCATTTAACTATAGGGTCCGTCGGTCGAGCGTTTTTATTTTGTTTTTTGGTTTGTTTTTAATTACATTAAATATTGCTAAAATCTATTAAAAATGTGTCATGTTTTAAAGAAAAATATCCTGAAATATCCTATTTTGGGGTAAAAATTATTTTTTGAAGGAAAAAAATTCCTCTATTTAAAAAAAATCTTGGTCCTTCTGTCGCGTAGACATTATATTGGCGTTTCTACTTGTGCCCATGCATTTAGTGTATACAGAGGTGGGTGTATGGGTAACATTGAATGGTAACTATAAAATGCGTATAGACATTGCTCCTATTCCCCACCCACTAGTCTTGTTTGGACCCATTGCTATAGTAACTAACCCTAACTCTATAACACCACAGGGCAACAGATTTTTTTCTGACAGAGAAAATTCACCCGAAAGGTCACCCCGACCCCCCCCCCCCCCACCACTGGGATTTGAACCACGAACCTCCTGCACCAAAGCCAATCTCCCTTCCACTACACCACGGCTGCCAAGGCTACTCGGCTCAGTATATTCGCCTCTTAATATAGCCTGGGTACATTTTGTAGTCCAAAAACTTGCACACCGGGTTATAAAAACAGGCTGGCCATGTTGTTGCCGTGTGATGTAGTAGGGTTAGGGCTAATCATATTATGGTAATACTTCTACTGCGAATATACTAATAGATTTGCAGCCATCTTAGTACCTGGATATGATACTGAAAAATTACGGATAAATACGTGAGCGTTAAAGCCCTGTTTATTAATTATCTTGTGTGTCTCTAACTAGCAACACGTCAACATTAATTAGATCTTTGTATGCCATACGGTACGTTACGCTAAAAAAATACATTATAACTATAATAACATTAAATATATTTATCAGCTTTATTACTTGGTATTATTATCTATTATATTCTGAATGATCGTGCACACCAAACAAAACATCTATTACATCTACATGTATGGAGAGGAGATTACATGGCTGCCGGGAAATTTTGACTTTGGAGGGAAATAATCGGTTTTTGGAGGCCTGAATTTTTGGTTTAAAAATAAAGAAATACATAAGAATTTGAAGGGAAATTTTCTCCATGAAGAGACATTTTTAAAGTTAGGTTCCCAGGAAATCTGGCCCTGAATGATGTGTGGCAATCCACACACCATGTTATTGAAAAATTTATAACACCTACAAGGTGCCACAAAAGTTTTATGAATGCCTGCACTGAAAAGATAATTTGGTCATACGTTGAGATTAATTCGTCAATTAGGGTCAAAATATTAGTCTTGCGATCATGATGTGAAAGACAAATCCCAAGGTCTAAACATGACAAGTATTTAAAAACCCTTTACTAATTAAATATTTGTTGTAACAAATTAATGACTTTGAAAAGTAAATGTATGACTTTGAAAAGTAAATGACGAATCTACACTGGCGATTTTGACGAATGCACTTGGTCAGTCATTCTATGAATGACAAAGTTTGTCAGCGGTAACAAATCTAATGGCGAACTAATTTCAGTATTACGAATCTGCTAAGAAAATTGATGTCGAGTTGATGACAGGACAAATTCGGAACAAATTAAGCCCTCCAAATCCAGTATGGAAACCTGTCTTGACATCACTGACACGACGCCACTGCCGAATAGCCGGGTGCATTCGTGCGATGTGGTTCGTGCTAAGTTGGTGACAGATTTTAAGGTACAATTATGTTTTTATTGTAGTAAATCGCATTTTTGTTTGATGTGTATGGATGTTTGTTCATGTGTTTGAATCTAGATTGCACAATGATACTTGAGTCAAATTCGCTCAAATATCTTTGTGCAATCTAGATTCAAACATACACAGTCCGCCGAAACGAAATAACTTTTACAATTTTATTTCTTCACAATTATATAGAAGACTACTATTACAATATTAGCAATACTAGTTAAACATGTATATACTTTTAAACCACAAAATCCAGAAAAATCTATTTAGTGAATTAACATATTTGTCCTAATATTATTTAAACCGGCGTTCCAGCCATATTCATGGTTGCGAGTTAGTAGTGTATAATATTGCTAGTAATGTCATCAAACACAAAACATTTACCACCAGGCTAAACTATGAATCCATCCTCCTGGCCAGTCAGACACAATCTGGCGCGCTCCAATCAGATTACTTCGCATGCGCATACTTGACAACATTTCATTTACCAATCAGAGCGGCAAGTCGACCTTCAATCAGTAAGATCGAATAAAAAAAATACAATTTTTTTAATTCGTGCAGTGCATTCATGGAAGGCGCCATATTTATCATTACGTCATTATAGCTGCTATCAATCATGCTGATTTTATACCTTTCCTATAATGATGTGCCAAGTTCATTTTTGAATAATCTTAATTTGCCTTAATCTTGATTCCATGCTCTATTTTACGATCAATTGACCCCAGCACACACCTGACATTATTTTGTATAAGTGACAAAACCACGCCCACTAAGTAGTTTTTCAGTCTCCTTTTTTCATCGATAGATTCTTCACTCCGTTGGTGAGAATCTAGTTTATATATTTAACTACTGGGTTCACAAGTTTTACCATCCACCCTTATTCATAGAAATACACCGCAACCAAAAAACCTTTTAAAACACGATAATCGCTCTATACTTTACTGTGTAGATCCAGGACACTGGTATACAATAAAAAAACAAAATGGCAGCCAGTTGTCGGACATGAAATAAATAAATTGTATTCTACAATTTGATCTTACCGACTGACCTTACATATTGCACACCAACTTTGTCCATTAGTGGGGTGAGGTTGACCTCGCATAAAAGTATGCGAGGTCAACCTAATGTGACATCTGTCCAATGTTAAAAGATCTTTAGAAAACAATAGATCAAGAGAGTGATTTCTAATAATATGATGCTAATGATGTTATTATGATTATTATTATGGTGAGAGGAAGTGTCCAATTTGACTATAGCCTTTTGTTGTCTGTTTTTCACTTAGGGGGCTGTCATTTTCTTCGGGAGGGGGGGGTCACAAATATGGTGGGGGGGGGTCATAATTTTGTAAAATCTAAAATAGGGGGGGTTATAGTTTTGTGTAGCAAATTCAGATTCTAAAATTTCAAAACGGCAATTTTTTTCGCGCTTCGCGCGCATTCATCTAAGCATATCCCTTATAAATGTACATATTTACAACACATATCCTGTTTCTTTTTCATTATTTGCTATTTTAGTCATTACAAAAATCTAATTTCGATAGGCGGGGGGGGGGGGGGGGGGGTCATAAAATTATTTTGTATCGGATAGGGGGGTTATAAATTTATTAACAACGGCCATTGACATATTTGTGACCCCCCCCTGCCGAAGAAAATGATAGCCCCCTTAGGTTTTTCTGTCTGAAATGAACGTGATTAAAGTATACAGGAATGGATTGATAGCTGAATTTATTGGTATTATAAATGCAACAGTCCACACATAGACCAGTGGGTCAACCTCGATGAGTTGGCATTGTACTAAAATGCATGTTATCACTAATGGGACCCAAGTAACGAAATCAGTTAAGACAATGACGGACATTTTGATAGCCATACGAATTTCTTTCTTTTCATCTTGTTTCCTACCTGAACGTTTCGACGTATTTCTTGCAGTTATGAATATTTGTGCGTAAAGATAAGCGATGAGTACAAAACAAGCCAAATTTACACCAATGAAAATTGTTATTGAAAAATATGTCGCTAATGTATCGCCGGTTATTTCTGATGTGGCGTAAAGCGATTTTTGATAAGTAGGATTTAACAGAATTACATATTTCACAACAAGGCTACCTGTCTGAAAGTCTAAGTCAAACAATTTCCATAACTCGGCTTGGGTAGACTCTGTGACAAGTAAACTGATGTTTGCAACACTAACAGGCCTTCTGACTATTGGAATGCCTACGCAAACTTCAGACACCTCAAACACTTCATATTGCACACCAGATAAAACAACTGGGATAATGCTGATAATAAAACCAATAGACCAAAGTACAAATAAGCAAATTTTGACAGACTTAGTTCTCAATCGGTACACGCTAAATGGGTATTTCACACCCTGAAACCTATCAAAAGTGATTAGTGTTATAAGAAACACAGAAACTTCACTGGACAAAATTGACAGTGTGCCAGCCAACTGACAAAAAGGGCCTTTACGCCAGAGTTCAGAATAAGAAGGGAAAAATTGTCCATAATAAGCATCAAAAGAAGCCAACAGGACCATACTAATTCCCATAAGAAGGTCCGATAGAGAGAGATGTAATATGAGCAGCGATTGAACTGTACCATCTTGCTTATTAGTGCAACGTAAATAAAACACTAATAGGTTGCAAGTTATTGCAAATAAACCCAGTGCCCACATTGATATCCTGGGTAGAAAATCGTCTACCATTCTCTTACAAGTGAGATAAACTGATCGTGGATATAAAGGTATGCACTTGGCATATCCGGTAAAGCAACAAGTTGCACTTTCATCTACCAGCAACACTGTTGAATTATCAAGACCAATAAAAGATGACTTGGTCACAAGATGTAATTCATTTGCTCGAAGATCCACTACTTCAACACCGGTGATGTAGAATACTTCATGCTCAATGCGTTGAATCAAGTTGTATGACAAATTGACTGATTTCAAATTGCTCAAATAATCGAAGACACCAGACGGTAGTGTTGAAATTTTGTTCTGCTGAATTTCGAGTTGTTGAAGATTAGATAAACCATAAAATGAACCGTTTGATATGATTTGCAATAGATTGTTAGTTAATGTAAGTACTGTGACATTCATCAGATTATTAAAAGTGCCTGGCTTGATCTCGTTCAACAGGTTATGGCTCAAGTAACATACTTCCAATTTATACAGCCCTTCAAATATTCCAATTGGTAGCTCATTTATTCCATTGTGGTCTAATGATAAGAAATTCAGATAAGGCATAAACATAGGGATTTGCAAGCTCACAGTGCTGAACTTGTTTTTACTCAAATCACAAACTTGTAGATTACTCGGACGATCAAGTACTATGAGACTGCTTAGTTTGTTGTTAGACATATTAAAAACTTTCAAATCAATTATTGACGCGAGTAAATTCGTTGGAGTTTCTTGTAAGTTGTTACTGCTTATGTCAAGGTATCGCAATGACGTCATGTTATCAAATAGGCCCTCTGGTAGATAGACTAGCTCATTACCAATCAGCTCGAGAGTGTTTGTATTTACGAGGGAGTCAAATAGATGTTCAGGCAATGTAGTCAGAACATTATAACTTAAATCACAGTAATACAATGATTGCATGTTTTTAAATGCGTCATTGTGGATCGAAATCAATTGATTGTTTTGCAGTTCAAGTTCAGCCAAATTAGTCAGTCCAATAAACACATCGACTGGAAGCGTTCTTAATAAATTATTTTGTAAATACAAGTAAATGACATGTGTATGATAAATTCTGAAAAGACCATCGGGTAATGACATTAGCCTATTGTCTTTAATATTCACATACTCCAAAAAAGTTTGATTATCAATAATACCCAAAGGTAATGTTGATAGATGATTGCCTGTCAGCGAAAGCCACTTTAACTTCACTAGATCATGAAATATACCATCGGGCAACAATGCCAGCCGGTTATATGACATACGTAAATAGTATAGCTGTGCTAACCCATCAAGTACACCCTTGCGGAGTGTCACCAACATATTATCATGAACATCTAAGTCTTCTAATGATACCAGATTATTAAATACTCCTGGAGGCAATGCTGTAAGATGAATGTTGGCAAGTCTGAGTTCCTTTAATCTACTCAAACCGTTAAATACATTCACTTGTAAGGTAAGATTATTATTCCACAGCTTTAATGTAATCAAGTTACCTAAATCGCTAAATATGTTATCGGTTAATGATGTCATCAGATTGTGAGCGATGTTCAACGTTATCAACTGAGGAAGGCCATCAAAAACACCCACCGGTAAATCGGTAAGATGATTATGGTCAAGTCGAAGTTCTCTCAACATAACCATACTGATGAACAGACGGGCAGGGAGTAGCTGTAGTTTGTTGCCAGTTAGTAATAACTTTGTTACGGCATCAAGCCCAGCGAATGCCCCAGGTTTAATGTTTGCCAGACCTCGTCCAGAGAATCCCAACTCTGTAGGATCTGGTTCATAAATTATAAGGGTAACCGTTTCTGTGGCATTATCACACAACGTGGTCCATGATCTATACCCAAGAGTACAAACGCATTCATCTGGACATTTCACGTTGTAATATGCATATGCAGACCAGGTATATGGCCTTTGCAATGATTCCACTGCAGCGTACTCAGTAAAATTACATCCAGGTAAAGTTGTCTTATCTGTCAAAGACAACTGTGAGGATTCTAAAAGACGTTTAGAATCGGGACATATTGAGCGGGGAGCATTCACCCCGCGAATATTCATATTCACTCGAGTATTGATGTAATGGATTTTGAATTCTGTTGAGGTTAAGAACAAGGAACACGGTGCCGAATTCAACGATATTGAAACGATTCGTTTGAGACACTGGTCACTCTGGGACGAAGTATTTTCTACTATAGTAACATACAAATAGGAATATATAGTATTGGAACTTGAGTTCAATAATTGTACTGAAGTTCCATTGCCTTGTGTTGATGAAATACCTATGGTACAACTGAATATTGCATTTTGTAAATTGGGATACGTTGATTCTGTAATGTTATCCGTGATGATAACCGTTGGGTCATAAGTAATATTAACATGACTGTCGCATGCATTAAAAGGATTTACCACCTGCTGTGCTAATGTTGTGTGAATGATTATAAGCAATAGTATACGTTTATTATACGCCATTCTTGCATCACTTACGGTGAACACTTTTTTATTTTAAATTAATTTCTCAACAATATGATATTATTATGAAGCCTTAACTCTCCCAAGTATACGAAGTACAGCGCTACATACCAAACTGTTGACAATTTCAATCACACAAAAGTTGCGTTATTATTGATAATGGTTCGTTATTGTTGAAGTAGTTTTAAAATATTTAGGTATACAACCAGTTCATAATATCTCCGGGGCAAAGCTGACTGGTAAGAATAATCCGCAAGTCATCTCTTGACACTTCTGGATGAAATACTTCTCTCTCACACTCTAGTTTCAGAAGGTTTATACCCTTACACCTAGGTTCCGCAATTATAGTGTCCAATGGAGGCGTGTAGCAAGTCTTATAGCACCATTTAGTGGCTGGAACAATCTATAAGGAGAACGCAATCAAATTATAGTACATTTATTTTTGCACAAAATATCGAGGGCAATGATTTGGTTTTAAAGAGATAATAAAATTAAGCCATTAGCATTACGAGTATTAGTGTCGACTAATTCAAAAGATATGTGTTACGTTTTTAACAAATTACATACAGTCTCCGTGAATCACTCGTTTATTCAGTACAAATTTGTTTTGTGTAGACTTCGATCCGCACCCCTCAGTTGAATAATGCAATAAACATGATGAACATGATGAATAACTATGGTCATGTGTTATGAACTCGCCTCCCAATAGGGTAGTGCTGTTACACTTGATAGTTTCATGCTGTCATATTCCTTAAATATTTTTAAAACCACAAAAGCTATCTCAACAAATTTGGTATCATTTGAAAGCCCTTATAACAAGCTATCTGCCTGCAAAATGGCATTGGTATATCTAATACCGAATGGGAGATACAGCTGTTTGAAGTTTGGGAACCAGGGGTGGTGCCGGAAGGGGTGCGCCGGAAGGGATGCCGCCTGTACAAACTCAACGGGGATAATCCCATGCTTTGTTCTTTTTACAATAACTAGTCATCCCTAATGTTACAAACACCATTCTGGTCCCATTTTAAAGGATATTTAGTAGTCTTTAAGTATGTGGTTCAACAGACTTGTCAACTATTTGTAACAACTAATTAATTATGGATAAGACCATGATCATCAGCTTTCTTCCTATTTGCTACACAGTCAACATGAATAATCAGCCTCAATTTACCGGATTTAATAAAACAGAAAGAAAAAGTTTTCAACCTAATAATAATAAATAATAATAATGGCATTTATAATGCGCCGTCAATCTAGGTAAAACTATTCAGAGGCGCAACATATAAAACAAAAATACAAATTAACATGAAAAATACATAAACAAGGATGATTTGCATATACATGTACATGTATATAATACAAAGAAATCAATTATAAACTGAGTCAAATAATCTTGTTTTTAACAAGTTCTTAAAAGAGTCAAGTGAATCACAGCATCTTAAATTATAAATTATGATAGCAAAAGTATACATTTTTGGAAAGCTTGTAACTAGAGGAATTTAGAAATGCAGTTTAGATCAGGGATGGGTGGTTCAACAGACTTGTCAACTATTTGTAACAACTAATTAATTATGGATAAGACCATGATCATCAGCTTTCTTCCTATTTGCTACACAGTCAACATGAATAATCAGCCTCAATTTACCGGATTTATAAAACAGAAAGAAAAAGTTTTCAACCTTGTGGCATAAATGAGATTGGATCAAGACTATTCTTTTCTCATATCTGAAGGCTGACAGCAAAATTGTTAACTTTATTTGTTGGGAGTGGCTGTTTTTAATAATAATTCAACCAGCATGCTTATATAGGCTTTTTAAGCCTGGCCCGAGCAATTTGCTTAAGTCTGGTCCCTTCAGGACCCAAGCGTGTGTCTGTATGGACCGACCGTGTAAACAAACAAACAAACAAACAAACAAACAAACAAACAAACCTATGATAGCAAAAGTATACATTTTTGGAAAGCTTGTAACTAGAGGAATTTAGAAATGCTTAGATCAGGGATGGGTACATCCTTAACAAATATTTTTGAAAATTCTAAAAATATATAAAATAAAAATTGGAGATTCACTAGCCGGTAGAATTACCTTACCGACGTAGTAACCTTTGACAATTATATATCATCTGATGGGTAATTTCATGAGAAATTCAAATATGTAAAGTAAATAATGATAGGGGTAGGTATTAAAATATATGTATAAATATGATGCGTATTATATCAAAATGCCAAATACAAAGCGGAGTTTATCTGAGGTTGCATAGCAGATCAACTATAAATCTATTGTTAAGGGCAAAGTGTTAAGGGTGGGCATGTGCGGTTTGTAGTATTTTTCAGTCAAACAAAGGATACATCTTTGTGTAGATGTCGAGTAGGCCTTGCTGTGAGCAAGGATTTTTCATTTCAGACAGTATGGAATGTTGTTGTCATTCAGTGTCCAAATGTACTGACTGAGGGTCATTGCATGTTCTGCTTGTATGTCCGTTGAACCTGGTCTTGATGCAGTTTTTAGTCAGTCCTTGTGTCATAACCGTTGCTTGGTATATACACACAACAAAATATGTAAGTTCCCCCCCCCCCCCCCTAGCATATACTTGACTATTTATAAAAATATTTGATGGATTTACCAATTTTTATACAGAAAAAAAATGTGGCACTAAATCTCACTGGCTATGGCTGGTTTTGTCCATAAATTAACAGACATTTTCTTGCACACAATTATGTGTGGCATCATTTCAAGAAAATCAATAAGCAGATCATAATTATGTGTGGCAAGTCGTCTGATTATGAGTGACATGGCAATTTGGTCCGATTATTAGTGACATGGCAATTTGGTCTGATTATGTGCAACATGGCAAAATGGTCTGATTATGTGTGACATGGCAATCTGGTCCGAGGATGAGTGACATGGCAATTCTGTGCGACATGGCAAAATGGTCTCATTATGTGTGACCAATTTGTTATGCCTATAATTCAAAATGGTATCAATATTTGAAAAGGTTAAAATGCATCATTATGTTGACATCACTGATATGTTGGCCTATCATAGGTAGCAAAATTAATGACATGTGAACACAACTACATATAGGGACTCGTGACTCGGACTCTGGCATGAAGGACTTGGACTCAGTCTCGGATTTAGATAGTAAGGACTCGGACTTGAGAGGCTCGGACTCGGATAGGGTGGGCTCAACTACAACACTAGTTAACACCACCCTTAAAGGCATATTATGTGGGGTTTTTCATGGAATGCCCTCTATCTGTGATTTTTTCCTAGAAATGCAATTTTGTTGTCAAATTACATTTATAACCATGAAACTACAGAGCAATACGTTTCCTAATTACTTCAAAATCAGATTTAGAAATAAGTTGTCCTGATATGATATCAGGACAGTTTATTAACAAGTGTTTTTTCGTTCATAAATAGAATTCCATGGTTTGACACTGTTTTCCAACCGTTTTAACCCCGTTTACAGTGTTTCTGGTTACGACCATAATTGTACACAAGTGAACACACCCTACAGAATGCTTTATGATGAAAATCGAAACAAATTATGTTGAAAAATTCCTTAAATTGGAAGCAGATTTCCATTATGATCATGATGATTAAGTAAAGTTCTGTGATGGTTTTATAACAGAAAATACAGTCAAAATAGATTTATGAGCTCAGCTCAGTCCCTTCCTGATGATCATGCTGATAGTCAAACTTCATTATTAGAAAGGAAAATAAATTGTTTGTATCATTTGATGCATACAATTTTAGTATTTTATTTTTGAAAATGCTGGAAGGCAATCAAACAAACTTGATGACTCAAATCAATGAGTTAGCAACTAAACTTGTATTTGCTTTCCTTTGTATCTCATTAGTTTGTTGATTTTAACCCTAACTCTACCTCCCCCCAACACTTTTTTCAAACAATTTTTCTTCGCAGCAAAAAATGACCCAAAATATAGCTTCGGGCCCCCCGGGATTTGAACCACGGACCTCCAGCACACGGGGGAGTGATTTCCCATTACACCACCGTTGTTAAGGCTAAGTATATAGGCTGGGTCCATTTTTTCATCGAAAAACTTCCACTCCGGGTTATACAAACAGGCTGGGTCGTGGTATTTGGTAGGGTTAGGGTTACAGGTTCCTTTTTTATTTTAATACACAATGATTCAATATTCTAAGTCATATATTAAATTGATTTTTTTTTATTTGTGTGTAAATGTCAAAGAGCCCCTGCCAAAATAGCCCGACCGACCACATAGGACCATATCATAATTAATTTTGTCCCATAATCCCGCATTTCGCTACCTCCCTGTATGTCGCTACCTCCCCTGTCATCATGGTCATTAGGCACTTACCTTAATCAATAAGAGATGGAGGGGATGAGTGGAAATTGTTTTGGAGAATAAATTTGCCTTAGCGCAGCCCTGGTTATTCAGGATGGTAGAATATGAAGTCACTCGTTCCGTTGGTAGACAATATGCGTATGATGAGCACAGCTCTGATGAAATACCATATATACACTGATGTCGAACACTCAACTAACATGTAATTCACAATATTATCTGACTATGACCGTGACGGTCAATAAGTTATGTGCTGAAAGATGGACGGTTCGATTCCAAACTATTTGTCTGTGAGTTTGAGGATACAATTCCACTGGCTAAATGATGTCTTGTCTAAAGAGTTTCAACTTGTTCAGTTCGACATGTTCAAACTTGTAGCCTGTGATACTTCCAAGGATGTATCGAATTCTGCTACGAAATTTCTGAAAATCAAGGTATTGTTCATTTTTCCAAAGTAATTTTCCCCCAAATTATCTCACACATTGAATATCTATCTTGAGGGTTTGGAGCCACAAGGCGCTATCTAAAATGGCTGCCATGTGTAGGATTGCATCTTTACATGGGTGTACCATTGTAGTACCAGATGTGTATAGCATATGGCAGCTATTACAGATAGTAACTTTTCAGGTCACTTTGTATCTCAACATATGCAATAGCTGCCTCTGAGTTACATGTGTATATAAAAAAAAAATTATCAGGGCCACAGCGGTTTCTAAATTTGTCTCTCGTTTCTTAATGAACCACTCGTAGCATTTTTGCTTGCATTAAAGTGAAAAGAATGGAGTTTCAGTTTTTATCTTGCACATTTGATTGTGGTTGACCTTTAATCGAATCAAATAGCAAACTAATGCTCAAAGCATTCCATGTACATTGTATCTCTACCATTGCATAATGTGTAAGAGCGCTATAGAAATGTTCAATGTTTTGTCATGTTTTGTCGTTATGTTATGTTATGTTATGTTGTGTTGCTATGCTATGCTATGCTATGCTATGCTATGCTATGCTATGCTATGCTATGCTAGCTATTCCAATGAACCATAAAAAAACATGTAATTATATAAAAAAAAGTTTGAAATATCGTATCATCCAAGTAGGTTAGAACAAGTTTTTCACAAGTGGGCCAAAGTTACAAACATGTGGGGTAGATCAGTAGAAAAAACAATAATCATTTTATCGACCCCCCCCCCCCCCCCACCCCAATTTTGTTGTTGAACATGTTGAATTCAATTTGCTTTTGAATCATGTGTTTTGTGTATAAATTTGAATTCAAACTCAGGATAATCCATCATATGAAATCCAAAATATATTTGCTTTGTTTGAAGGTGTTTCTGTTTTTAACAAGTTTCAAATAGAACGGCATCATTTTGTTGATAAAGTAATTTTGAATGGATAAAAGAATGTAGGCCTAAGGCCAATTCTTTTTTTGTGCTGCCCTCAGAAACCGACCCTTAAATCTCAACAATTAGGCTCACATTTTTAAAAATTTATTTTTAAGATTTAAATTGTTGCTCAATTTGTCTAATTATTTCTAATTTCTGCTTGAAATGAATAAGTTTGCTTAAATAGATTAACTATTATCACAATACAAATTAGCATTTATTTACAAATTTATCACATTAGAAACATTTGTCAAATTGACATTTACCATTTTTTTCTTGTCGTGAAATTTGTCAAAATTGATGCAAAAAATGGATTCTCTGACCCATATCCTTTCCACAAAATGTATACTTTTATATGCATTTGATTAATTGCTCAAAAATTACAGCACTCAATAAATTCAACAAATCCAATCAAAAACTTTCCTGAGTCTCCCCTTAATTCAATCTTTTGACATGCAAATTACCTAATTAAATATTTGTCAGCAAAAAAAAAGAAGGAAAAAAAAGGAAAATTGATCCACTGACTTCAGATATTTGGCACTTGAGGGCACCACAACATTTTTTGGTCCTTATTAGTCCTTACTCCACATGTAGATTATTTACGGTGTATGAGATGTTAATTTTTAAACACTCTTCTTGTTGTTTTGTGAATTTTGTTGATTCCCAATGTCTTTTATGAGCATGGAGCCGATTCACCAGTTACCAAGTTTTTTTTGGGACGAGTTAACTCGGACCCCTTAGTGTTCAAATGAAAGAAAGGTCACGTGGTCATTATTATTGTTTCAATTAGCTAGTGGTGACGTGAAACGTTAAAATTATTGTATTTACTAAATAATGTAAATTGTATTATACATAAAGGAAGAAGTATTGATAGGAAAACGAACCTTATTTGTGGTTTCAGGCGATTTTCGGTTTTTAATACAGTCGGCGGTAGTGTTTGGTATAAAATGCGAAAAATATCCCCAAATTCAGATTTTCAGTGCGAAGTTAGTATTTTAATGATATTTTATATTAAATGTGTCTATTACCGTAAATAAAATGGTACTTTAATGGACAATGTAGTTTAAATATCACATTTTAATTTTCGATTTAGCAGTATAGTTTATTGAGTGGATAAACCAGACTTCTCAATGGATGTATACCGTTATAACTTCTGAGTATGTAATGAGAACACGTTGGTCTAAGGGTTATTCCCGCCGCCTGTCACGCAGAGAATCCGAGTTCAATTCTGCTGGGGGCCACATTTCTTTTTGTATAATACATTGGTACTTTTTGATGTTCCATTATATTAATTACTTACAATATCATTAGTTTGTTTATTAACGAGACTCTTTTTTTATCTATTAATATTTTTACTTTTTTTGTTCAATGAATATAAATTATCACAATTTTCTTTTTTTGATTCGGCTGTTGTTACACTGCAAAAACTCCAGTGTTAAATATGCAACACTGAGCCGGTGTTACGCTCCTGGTGTTAATGTTGGTGTTAGGTCAACACCATAGGAATAACTGATGTAATACTTCTCATGGTGTTAAGTTTCTTGTGTTAAACTTGGTGTAAGAATAACTCCCATGGGTGTCATTATTCCACAAGGAGGTGGGTTATATTGGTTTTGTAACACTTTGGATTGTATATTTATACATTTGATCTAGTGATTCGATCTGCAACATGCACCATTCCATAATTAAATGGCAAGTAAGAACATTAATTCACAAAAACGTTCAAGTTTTAATAAATTTGAACTGTTGAACAGTGAAATATGTTATTTGCAAGCATTTTATTGTTAAAGTACTTCAACTTATCTAACATTAATATTTTAACACCAGAAGGTGTAAAAAATTTAATATTTTAACACCAGAAGGTGTAAACAATTTAATATTTTAACACCAGAAGGTGTAAATTTTTAAATAATTTAACACCAGAAGGTGTAAAAATTAACATACGAGGGTAAAATAAACACCCTGAGAGTGTTAATATAGCAACACCCAAAGGAGTGTTAAAGCGTAGCTAGGTTATTTATATTGGGTGGCGAGAAATGAAAATGAACCGACAAGATTTTTGTGAGTGAAAAAATGCACACGTAGCGCGCAAACATTTTCGACTTTGCACCTATTTTTTGCACAATTAAGCTACATTTAAGCTCTAAACAAGCTATACTAAAGAATGTTGCATTTTGCGTGGCGTGCGACAAAATTCTAGGTTTATATGGAGGGCCTAATGGGCTATTCCATTTGAAATCCATACACCCCCTAAGGAGGGCATTATTTTAATCTTACCAACAAGGAGTAATGAATTTCAAATGGGGGTTACCTGCATGGGGGAACTCCATTTGAAATTCACACTCCCTGTGGGGAGGATTAAGGTAACGTCTTCTATATGGGTGTATGGATTTTAAATGGAATAGCCCAAAGAGGATCGACTATAATTAGTTCAAGCATGAGAATGAACATCATTGAGAAGAAGACCCGGAGAAAACCTGGAAAAGTGAGTGAAATTAACTTGAAGCTAAAAAGCCCAAATCTAAGAAAGTGCACAAATAATTTGGAGCAAGAAAACACCCCTGAATTCAGTTTTAAACCTGAAAATGACCGCAAAGCAATGTGTCGACTACCGAAAGTCTGATTACAAATCCGGAATTAATTGAGCAGGAACAGTCGCACCTGTCATGGCGTCCGTAACGTTAATCTATTAAAGGGGCATTGAGAGATGTATCGATATACTAAATGAGCAAATAACTTAAAGATAATCATCAGCATAGCCCAAATCCAAAATGTCATACAATTCCGACATCGCCTTCATGCCAAATAAGCAAATAACGGCACTTTCGGGTTGAGATTTGCCGCGAAAGGCCGCATGTATAACGATAGCATAACTTCCGAATTCAGCACCTAGTTTCGATATGATCATATCGAAACTAAGAAAATCATGAAATTTTATACGATAAACGGTGAATGTTGGTAAACTGTTTCAGATGGTAGTTAATATATGCCTAAGTATTACTTTGATGCAAAAAAAACTGATTTCCAGGATAATTGAGGGCGCACTCCCATACGTATCTCTCAATGCCCCTTTTAATTATTTCTTTTTATTCTCAATGCATTTGTTTATTTGCCTGTATGTTTATGTTGATGAAGTTGTACATTATTTTAAAGTTTGAATAAGCTGTTCAGCATTATGCTAATGTACGTTTCTCCGAGTGCCCTATAGCCAATGTCCATTCGACAGTAAAACGCCGAACGTGTTGTACTTGGCCTAAAGACAATGTCCTTAAAGTGTCAGTGGACCGACGTATGTAGGCCATGTTTGACCAACATCTTAAAGACATCCATGACATGACTTTACTTTCAGAATTTACATTTTTCGGCGGCGACGTTAAGGCGACGTCAATTTGAAAGCAGTTGGCTGACGTTTTCTGCAGTTGGCCTAAAGACGACGTCCATACAACGTTATTGAGCCGACGTTTTGTAAACCACGTTTGTCCAATGTCGAGCCCATGTTTTGTGGACATCTCCAATAAGACCCACATAGTTATGGCCTTTTGCCGACCTACAACCGATGTTCATACAACGGTAGAAGGCCAACATATTGTACCTGACTTATACCCGACGTTCTGACGACGTCAATGGACTGCCGTTTTGTAAGCCCATAAATGCCAACGTTGTGACGACGTTTGATGGACGTCCCGAAAAAGACACGACGTCCATCTGACGTTACCGACCAAAACCCGACGTTCACATATGCTCTGTATACGAGGGTCAGTCAGTAAGTTATGAAAGTGATCATGGTATGGGATGCATGAGTGATTCTATTGAGGGATAGTGTGATCAATACAAAGTATGAACCTTTGTCTTTCAAACAATACAGTTTTGGATTTCTAAGTGTGAACTATGACGTCATAGCATTGTCTCAAATTAAGTACACTTGGGACACTGCTAAATCAGTTTTTGGCGGGAAATTTGAATTGTTTGTATGAAACATGTGGTGAGAAGATTGCATAACATGACACCAGAAGCAGGTAAATCCCAATTTTTTTTCGTGTAAGTATGATAAAAAAGACAATAACTTTAATCCCTGTGTAATTTGATATATGTAGTATAAAAAGGAAAAAGTAAGGAGAGGCAATTGAATAAAAAGTATACAAATATCAGTATTTCAAATAGCCAATTTCATTGAAAAATGCCCAGTCAGTGAATCACTAATATTGCGGAAAATCAAACAATTTAGGAAAAATCCAAGCAATTAACCAGTTTGGGAAATTCCGTATGATAGCTAACTAATTATCTGAATACTTATTCGCATGAAACCTGCAGAAAATATGTGCATGCGCAGACGGCAGATCATTTTAAACAGGGCCAAAAATTGCTAAAATCATGAAATTTACCAGATAAAAGCTTACTGTGCCTTCAAATTCTAATCAGAAATAATGAAAAACGCTTAAATCAATGTGTATAAATATTGTGATAGTCAAAATGAAGATATACATGAATGTATCGTATCAATCAAAGATGGCTGCCACAACCTCTCTTATTACTGTTATCTTTAGAGCTACTAGATATGTATTGTTAAAGTAATCGTCACATAATTTCAATGGTTTGAGGACATTTTATGAACAGCTCCTCTTGAAATCCCCACTATTATTGCTTTACAACCCATGCACAACAATTTACTAAATTATCATCCCTCCATTGTTCTTTATCCTTCGTTGTTTTCTTGTTTTCTAAGGTATATTATTGCGGATTTTGCTAAATAAAAGCGTATTTGAGATGGTCCCTTCTTGTTTGTATTAAGGAATTCAGATCTAAAAAAGAGTGTCAAACAGAGATAAGTGTTTGTTCTAACTATGTGCCAAGTGTTATCTGTTTTTATGCTTGCATTGCCGAGATATACGCAAATGTATCAACCCATATTCAACATATTACATATCCAGCCAAATAATTGACAGATTTCAGTCAGTGTCTGAAACCTATTATGTTTATGTTAATGACGTTACATAACCAAAGGTATCTAACAATCCAAAAGTGTATTGTTTGAAAGACAAAGGTTCATACTTTGTATTGATCACATTATCCCAATAGAATCACTCATGCATCCCATACCATGATCACTTTCATTATTTATTGAACGACCCTCGTATAACAAATAAAAAATCAATAAAAAAAACACATTAAATATATTCATCAGCTTCATCATTTATTATTATCTATTATATTCTGAACATCATGCACACTAAACAAAACATCCAATACATGTATTTAAAGAAGTGCTTTTCTTTGTGCTTTTCTTTGATAATGATGTGTGGCAATCCACACACCATGTAATCGAAAAAATATATAACATGTATAGGGTGAGTCAGAAAGAATCAACAAAAGTGTCACAAAGGTTTTAAGAATGCATGTTCAAAACCAATGGCAGTGCTTAAAAAACCCATTATTGGGCTTTCATTCAAAAAAGAATTTTAAAATTTGACTATTGCCGTTTGCAAGCATACAAATACAGAACTTCCAAAAACACAGAGAAGTATAATATCCTACACATATATAATAGTAAAGTTTAAATAAGATAAGCTTAGTATAATATGAAATTGCATCAAAAATGCACAACATGATTAATGCACAACATGATTACTGAAAATGAAATTTACTTGAGATGGTTTGAAACCATGTTCCATTTCTGTAGATGTGTGTCAAGTTTTGAACGTTTTTGTGCATTTACAAACTCTAGTTTTATGGTGTCATGGATCAAATTGTTAAAGGCGCAGGCATGTATTGAAGGCTTTTCGACATCTACAACTATATAATGTATATGCTGCCTAGTAATGAGTAAAATCTGATTGATTATAATGCGGTGGTTTAAATCTTAGTCATACACACCATATATTTTGTTGAACTTGTACAATGTTGGTAAATACCTAAAGTGACCCTGAACTTCACCCAAATAAGAGTTTGTAAGATTAAAATATTGGCAAATGGGGTCAAGGGTCATGTAGGGGCAGTAGTGTGCGCAAAGTGAAATCAGTCTGGGAAATTACTGTCAGTAGGGGGAAACTACTGCCAGTCGGGGGCTGGGCAGTAGCTTGAGTTTTTGTGTGTGTGGGGTGTTTACTCGAAATAGTGAAATAGTCGGCAAATTTGTACATGTCGTCGATAAATTTATGCAGCAGTCGGCTAAATAAAGGATAATGTTCTAGAGAAAACTGATGAAAACTCTCAGGATTGGCCATTAGATGTTGACTGTGCTGTATTTTGGACTGTGCATTTTTAGGACTGTGCAATTTTATTTGAATGTGCAAACATTTTTGACCTCACTCCCCCCCCCCCCCCCCCCCACCCCTTCGTGAAATTCATGAGGTGACTGCAAACAAAATTGGGCCTACGTTTTACTATTTTTTTGGTACGTCGGGGAAATTGAGAAGAATCGGAGTCGGGTAGAATTTCATTTATGGCCAGGTGCCCCCCCCCCCTCACAATATCCTGCGCACGCCACTGTGTAGGGGTCATAAGAGGAAATATGTGTCCTCCCCTTGGATGATACTGAAGTATGACTTTACAATATGTGCAGTTTAAAATATTGGCAAAATGGCATCAAGGGTCATGTAGGGGTCATTAGAGGAAATATGTGTACTCCCCGTTCCCTTACCCAAAGAATAGTGTCACCAAGTTTGACTGAGATTGAAGTCTTATGAATTCTGACATTACATATGAGCGCCCTTATCAGCAGCAATCAGTGCAGTTTAAATTGTTGGCAAAATGGGGGTCAAAGATATATGGGTCATTAGAGGTCAATCTGTGTATATTCCATGACCATCTATGTCCCCCTTTACCCAAATATTATTGTTACCAAGTATAGTTGAAATTGAAATCTGACTTACCTAACCAAAAAGGGAATACACCCCTCCCCCCCCCCCCGCGATTTTTTTTTACTATAGGTTTTCCCGGCCAATTTGAAAATGTTATCAACCAAATTAGCTTTCCAGTATTCAAATTCGCGCTAAATCGAATGATTATCTAAACGTATATTTCTATTTCCTTATAACAGCATTCAATTTCATTTACGTGAATTCTATTTCATTTTAACATCGATCAATTTCATTTTCAAGTATTTAATTTCATTTTGACGCATTCAAATTCGCTTGTGTGTACGTGCACAAGGTTTAATGGTCATAATTACATTTTCATTTTCATTTATACGCAATCAATTTAATATTTTGTAGATTCTATTAAAAGCCGATGTGTTCAATCAGGGACAGTCGACTGTCCCTGGTTCAATTAAACCGCATTTGTCTTAGGCTTTCACAGAAAAGAGGCCAAGAGTTGAGGAAGGGTTCGGGAACATTTTGATTCATTGTAAAAAGGGTAAAATGGTTATTGAGACGTATAAGGCTGATCCGGAAAGAAGGGGGGGGGGCGAATGTTTTCCTCTCAGGAGGAATTGACTGGATATAAGACGCATACAAAATGTCTTTAAAAGTGAATATTGTCTAACAGTCAATGGGTGACATTCAAGGAAAGTCAATTTGAGGCCTGCTTATAAAAATTGTTGGTGGCGGAATCATCAACGATTAGTCGCGGAGGGGCGGAGACCATTTAGGAGGGATGCAAACATTTTAATCAAAATGTTCTATGTGGTACTTGGCGTTTATTAGGTGAGGGGTGCAGAGGGGCCATGAAATTTAGGGATCCCCCTCCACCAGATTCCGCTGTAAATGTAAACATTTACGCCTATCTTTCTTTCATCTTTCTCTTCTCTTTTCTCACATACATTTTTTATACATAATTGTATATTTATTACATATCGTTAATTTGTGGATATGTTTAAGGTCTTTAGGGATTTTCATCACTGTGTTGGCGCTTTTTGGTTTTCGTTTGACGAATAATGATACGAATAATAAGGCATATAGATCGTTTAGTATTGCTAAATAGAATGCATTTATCGGGTAATTGTTTGCATATAAATGAATTCAAATGCACGAGATGACACGTACCGCGATCGCTTGCGAATTTGATTGCAGTAATATTTAAAAGCGTGACAAAAACATTACATTGATTGCTTATATTGCGAACTGACATGAGCGCATGTCTTGGTTGAATGCGGATATTACTAAATAGAATGCTTTTATTTGGAAATTGACATTCATTCTAAAACGTTCAATCAATTTAGCGCGAATTGAAACTACGTAAATACTAAATAGAATGCTTCAATTTCTAAATTGATCGGGAAAACCTATAATAAACATTTGTATGGTCTCACATGTAAAATCAGTTGACTTCTTTTTTGTTTGTTTTGAAAAATCATTTTATTCAGTGAGTTTTGCTTTATTCCGTATTAAAACGAAATAAATAAATTTTACAAATGTTTACTAGTAAAAAAAAAAATCGCTCCCCCCCCCACCCCACCACACACATGACATGATGACAATATCCCCCTCCTCCCCTCCGGCTTTTCAATCCAGGAGGATGAAACACAATATGGGTAAAGAATTTTATTTGAAACCCATACACCCCCTATCGAAGACATTACCTTAGGGAGCACATCAAAACTCGACCGCGGGGTTCCGTGCGGTTGCAGCCGGTTTCTATTGTTCTAAACAATGATATGCGGTCCAACCGGGCGGAACCGGCGGTTGCGGGGCGGTCGAGTTTTGATGTGCTCCCTTAGTCTTCCCAACAGGGAGTGTGAATTTCAAAAAGGGTTACCTGCATGGGCGACTCCATTTGAAATCTACACTCCTTATTTTATAGATTAAAGCCATTTCTACCATATAACGCCAACGGGGTGTATGGGTTTCAACTGGAATAGCTCAATAACAATCTATAGTTTGATCAGTTCCAAATTGGAAAAGCCTCATTACAGCAGCCAATAAATACATGCGGGCAGGCTGAAGGCAAGGGTCGCATTCTTGCGCGTCCCCGCGTCCTAGGACCCCTCATTTTCTTGTGGGACGCGTAAGTTTACATATTGAACTTCACTAACGGGTCCCAATCGAAAATGAAGGGCACCCCTTAAATCTGACGATGTATGGACGTGGAAACCTTAAGACATTCTGAAAATTGTCAATCTCCTAAATTGTAAATTTGTTTATGTCCGTAAAAGATAAATACAATGTAAACACATTAAATCGCTTCCAAATTGCTTCCGCAAAAGTTTCAAGCGATTTCCAAAACATTCTATAAGTATCTTCTCTGATTATATAACATGGACGACATAAGATGAATTACACGTTCTTACGCTAGTGTGCGTATCTGTGTTAGCAACTGTTTGCAATGAGGGTCACAGACTCACAGTTCAAATTCAACGAGGACCCCTTATATTTCTGGGGACCCCTTAAATTTAGTTTTTGCAGTCCTTAAAGGGTCGTGAAAAATTAAATGGGACTCCTCACATTTTTGAGCCAGTGCTACCCCTGGCTGAAGGCAACAAGCGCACTGTGCATCATGCATGACGCGTGCATGCCCAAAAACCGTGTGCGTGTGACAATAATTGCGCGCATACGCTTGGATTACTTTGAGCGCGGAGAGATAAAACCGAATATTTCTCGCCAATTCGGAACTGATCAGACTATAGAGGGCATATTTTGCTAGGGATACAAAACCGAACATGCATTTTATAACTCGATTATAACGGTGTCACAAAGTTGTGAACAATTCGCAACTATACAATACAGCTTACATTTCACAATAACTTATTAAGGCCTGAAAATATTCAGTTACACTTCAGGTTTATATATTCACATTCAAAATATATGCACTTATATTTACCATAAAATTCAGAAAAAACTATTTGTGGATTTATATATTTTTCCTAAGGCTATATTAAAAAAATCTTTTGTCTCAAAGCTCTTCAGTTTGTCAAAACCTAATGCGGAATGCGGTTTTTTAAGGGTTTTTAAAAAATATATATATAAATATGAAATATTGAAATCCTTTTTAAAGTGACCTTTTGTATTTACAATGATGTGAAAAACTGAAAAAATGAGTGAGGCTTTGGGATTAAAAAAAATCAAAAATCAAAAAAATCATATTTTTTTCCTAACGCACACCAATTAACTTTGAGACAAAATGATTTTTTGGTGGACAAGTTAACTTGGCCACCCATAGCTTCCAGAAGTGGTTGTAATAAATGCGAAAATACCTCCAAATTCAGTTATTCAGTGCGAAATTAATATCTTAATGATATTTTATATTAAATGTGTCTATTACCGTAAATAAAATGGTGCTTTAATTGACAATGTAGCCTTTAAATAATAATAAATATCACATTTTAATTTTCGATTTAGTTTATTGAGTGGATAACCCTGTAACGACACTATATATGATTAAAAACCGTCGGTTTCGTCAGAATGATCCGTGGCGCAGCGGACTAGCGCGTTGGACTATTACTGCTTTTATCGCAGATGGCATTCTAAGATACGTGTTCGAGTCCCCGCGGGGATGATGTTTTTTGTGTCATCTAAAATTAACTTTTTTTACTCTCAAATTAAATAGACATATTAATAGCACTCTAGTTTGCACATTTTATATTCTTTTTTTCAATACAGATCATTTAAAAAAAATTTTTTGGATAAAATGGTTTTAATTTTCGATTTAGCAGTAGGCCTACATAACTATTGAGTGGATAAACCATTTGCGTTGCATACGTTGCTTTCACTTTTCAGACAACTTGTTTTGTATAAACATTGGTACTTTTTGATGTTCCATTATAATAATTAATTACAATATCATTAGTTTGTTTATTAACGAGACTCTTTTTGGGGGTACGAGTGAGCACTTTATTTAATCACGATTTTCTTTTTTTGATTCGGCTGTTGTGTTGTGTTGTGAATGTGATGTTCGTGATTTATTTTTACATAACGATGGACTATTTATAGTATTAAATAAATAATTATCCTGGCACCCCGGGAAAACCAAGTTATTTTGTTGCACTTTTGAATTTGTCATAAATTACGTTTTTTTCGTAATTAATAAACATTGGAATTTAAATTAAATTTTAAATTATGATATTTTTTTCTTCTTTTTTTCCCCATAGTAAACTTTACCACATATCGCTCACATAACGTCTCGGTGATTTTCTTCCAGAAACAACACACTATAGTGATCCTCTTGCCGACTTCCACAAAAGTCAACAAAACCAATCAATATCAAGTCTTCTCATCCTTTTGACACTTGTCCACCCAGTTTTTTTAGAAGACCTTGTTTAATATAGCCTAAGGCCAAGAAGAATAAAAAGATATGTCTTACATACCCCGCACGCATAAGAATGTGGAGTCACTTTTGTCACATAACCCTACTTCTAATTTTGGGATTTAAAAAAAAATAGTTGTTCGAAAAAAATGGGGAAACATTGGCTCCGAAAGAGCATAAAAATGGCCAAAAACACAATAAAAAAAGAAAAGAAAAGAATTTCACCATTCAGCATGATAGGTATTTTTTCAATTTTTTTTTCAAATCACATATCGCATGGCTTTTTCCCCAAATGTATGTGAGACAGACCTTCTATTTTTGGCCTAAGGCCTAAAAAAATAAATTGTTTGCCCAAACAAGAGTTGAAAAAAGTGGGTCGGTAGGTCGATTACCTTTTTTTCCTTCTTCTTTTTTGTGCTATAGACACTTTCAGAGAAGCAAAAGACTATACAATTTGACTTTAATACACTTTTATGTTCTTTTTAAAAAACCCTAACCTTCCAACACCATGATTCACTACGGCAAAACACAAAGTCCAAGCGCATGCTACATCATTCGATTCGATGACTTCATCAACTAAGCTGATATGTGTGTATGAAATCGCTGCCTGTGTGAGCGTTGGTGGTTAGGGACAGCGCGGGGATGGGAGGGTCGGGGGTCGAATCCCAGGGGTTTCGTGGGGATTATTTGGTTAAAAAGTGTATACTTTGTCCCCCTTCCCCGGTTTCCACACCGTAAAACATAGCCTATTTTGTTTTAATGGTGCAGCTGGCAGCCTGAAGTACAAACCTTCAGGCCATGCTGGATGCTCGGTCTGACATGTTCTGTTTTTCACTAGATAGTGCCAGTGGTAGGATCTTGGATTTGCATCTCCTTAGCGTTTTAAAGAGTGGATATGTGGGACTAAGTAAATCTAAAAAACAAACAGAAAAAACCTTTTTTTTAGGCCTAATATTATGTAAACAAGTGGTCCAGTTACTAGTATATATGGTTGCGAGTAAGCAGTGTATATATTGCTACTAACGTCATCAAACACAAAACATTCACCACCAGATTGAAAGGTGCAATTTATCCTCCTCGCCACATTCAGACACAATCCGGTGCACTTCTATCAGATCACTTTGCATGATTGACAACATTTTGTGAACCATGGACGTTCAGAACGTCAAGTCGACAGTACATATTGTGGGATGTCTTTTTTTTGGACTAGGTTAACCTCGCGTAAAAGTATGCAAAGTCAACCTTATGTGACATGTGTCCAATGTAAAAAGATCTATGGAAAACAACAGATCAAGGGAGTGCTTTCTTATATGATGCTAATTATGTTATCATTATTATTATGGTGATGAGAGGAGGATTTGTCCATATTGACTAAGTCTTTCGTTGTCTGTTCTTCACTTAAGTTTTCCTGTCTGAAATGAGCGTGATTAAAGTATACAGGAATGGATTGATAGCTGAATTTATTGGTATTATGAATGCAACAGTCCACACATAGACAAGTGGGTCAACCTCGATGAGTTGGCATTGTACTAACATGCATGTTATCACTAATGGGACCCATGTAAAGAAATCAGTTAAGACAATGACGGACATTTTGATAGCCATACGAATTTCTCTCTTTTCATCTTGCTTCCTACCTGAACGTTTCGACGTATTTCTTGCAGCTATGAATATATGTGCGTAAAGATAAGCGATGAGTACAAAACAAGCTAAATTTACACCGATGAAAATAGTTATAGAAAAATATGTCGCTAATATATTGCCGGTTATTTCTGATGTAACGTAAAGTGATGTTTGATAAGTAAGAATTAAGGAAATTACATATTGCAAAACAGGTTTACCTGTCAGAGCGTCCCACGCAAAAATTGGCCTTACATAGGCTTGGGTAGACTCTGTGACAAGTGAACTGATGTTTGCAACACTAACAGGCCTTCTGACTATTGGAATTCCTACACAAACTTCAGACACCTCAAACACATCCAATTCTACACCAGATAACACAACTGGAATAATGCTGATAAGTAAACCAATAGACCAAAGTGCAAATACGCAAATCTTGGCAGACTTAGTTCTCAATCGGTTCCGGCTAAAAGGGTATTTCACACCCTGAAACCTATCAAAAGTGATTAATGTAATAAGAAACACAGATACCTCACTTGAAAATATTGACAGTGTGCCAGCCAACTTACAAATGGGACCTTTACGCCACAGTTCAGAATAAGAAGGGAAAAATTCTCCGTAATAAGCATCAAAAGACGCCAACAGGACCATACTGATTCCCATAAGAAGGTCCGATAGAGATAGATGTAATATGAGAAAAGATTGAACCGTACTGTCTTGCTTATTAGTGCAACGTAAACAAAACACACAAAGGTTGCAAGTTATTGCAAATAAACCCAGTGCCCACATTGATATCCTGGGTAGAAAATCATCCACCATTCTCTTGCACGTAAGATAAACTGATCGTGGATATCGAGGTATGCATTGGACATATCCGGTAAAGCAACAAGTTGCACTAGCATCTACTAGCAACACCGTTGCATTGTCAAGACCATTGAAAGATGACTTGGTTACAAGACGCAATTCATTTGCTCGAAGATCCACTACTCTAACACCGGGGATGTAGAATACTTCATGGTCAATGTGTTGAATCAAGTTGTATGACAAATTGACTTATTTCAAATTGATCAAATAATCAAAGACACCAGACGGTAGTGTTAAAATTTTGTTCTGCTGAATTTCGAGTTGTTGAAGATTAGACAAACCATAAAATGAACCATTCGATATGCTTTGCAATAGATTGTCAGTTAATGTAAGTACTGTGACATTCATCAGATTATTAAAGGTTCCTGGCTTGATCTCGTTCAACAGGTTATGGCTCAAGTAACATACTTCCAATATATACAGCCCTTCAAATATTCCAATTGGTAGCTCAGTTATTTCATTGTGATCTAACGATAAGAAAATCAGATTGGTCATATACATTGAGATATGCGGGCTCACAGTGCTGAACTTGTTTTTACTCAGATCACAAACTTGTAAATTACTCGGACGATCAAGTACTGTGAGACTGCTTAGTTTATTGTTAGAAATATTAAAAACTGTCAAATCAATTACTGATGCAAGTAAATTTGGTGGAGTTTGACTTAAGTTGTTATTACTTATGTCGAGATAACTTAATGACTTCATGTGATCAAATAGGCTCTCGGGGAGATAGACTAGCTCATTACCATTTAGAAAGAGAGTGTTTGTATTTACAAGGGAGTCAAATAGATGGTCAGGCAATGTAGATAGAGTGTTATATCTTAAATCACAGTAATACAATGATTGCATGTTTTTAAAAGCGTCATGGTGGATCGAAATCAATTGATTATTTT
Organism: Ophiura sarsii; assembly: GCA_035610835.1. Lineage (NCBI taxonomy): Eukaryota > Metazoa > Echinodermata > Ophiuroidea > Amphilepidida > Ophiuridae > Ophiura > Ophiura sarsii. The sequence continues at coordinate 45,292,028 of CM069446.1, forward strand.
GCAGTTCAAGTTCTATCAAATTAATCAGTCCAATGAACAAATCGACTGGAAACGTTCTTAATAAATTATTTTGTAAAGATAAGTAAATGACATGTGTATGATAAATTCTGAAAAGACCATCAGGTAATGATATTAGCCTATTGTTTTGAACATTCACATACTCCAGAAAAGTTAGATTATCAAAAATACCCAAAGGTAATGTTGATAGATAATTTTCAATCAGCCTAAGATACTTTAAGTTCACTAGATCATCAAATATGCCATCGGGCATCAACGCCAGCAAGTTATATGACATATCTAAAATGTACAGCTGTGATAACCCATCAAGTACATCCTTGTGGAGTGTGGCAAGCATATTATCATCAAAATATAAGTCTTCTAATGATACCAGACCATTAAATACTCCTGGAGGCATTGTTGTAAGATGATTACTGGTAAGTATGAGTTCCTTTAATCTACTCAAATCATTAAATACGTTCACTTGTAAGGTAAGATTATTATTCCTCAGGTTTAATAATGTAGTCAAGTTACCTAAATCGCTAAATATGTTATCAGTTAATGACATCATCAGATTGTCATTGATGGTCAAAGTTTTTAACTGAGGAAGGCCATCAAAAATACCCACCAGTAAATCAGTAAGATGATTATAGTCAAGTCTAAGTTCTCTCAACAAAACCATACTGATAAACAGACGGACAGGGAGTAGCTGTAGTTTATTGTCAGACAGATCTAGCCATGTTACGGCATCAAGCCCGGCGAACGCCCCGGGTGTAATGTTGGCCAGACCTTGATCATAGAATTTCAACTTTTCATGATCTGGTCCATAAATAAGTAAGGCAACAGTGTCTGTGGCATTATCACACACTGTGTTCCATGATCGATACCCAAGGGTACAGATGCATTCATCTGGACATTTCACATTATAAGAGGATGGCGCATATCTATATGACCGATACAATGATTCCACTGCATCATACTCAGTAAAACTACATCCAGGAAAAGTTGAATTATCTGTTAAGGACAAATGCGGGGATTCTAAAAGATATTTAGAATCAGGACATATTGACTGGGGAGCATTGACCCCACGAATCTTCAAATGCACTTGGGTATTTATGTAATGGATTTTAAATTCTGTTGAGGTTAAGAACAAGGTACAAGGCGCTGAATTCAATGATAATGAAACAATTCGTTTCAGACACTGGTCACTGTGGGACAAAGTGCCGTCTCCTAATTCAATATACACATAGGAATATATGGTATTGGAACTTGTGTGCGATAATTGTACTGAAGTTCCATTGCCTTGTGTTGATGAAATACCTATAGCACAACTGAATATTGAATTTTGTAAATTGAGATACTTTGATTCTGTAATGTTATCCGTGATGATAACTGTTGGGTCATAAGTAATATTAACGTGACTGTTGCATTCATTTAAAAGATTTACCACCTGCTGTGCCAATGTTGTGTGATTGATGCAAATTATTAGCAATAGTATATACCAAACTATACGTTTACTATGATACGTCATGTTTAAGATAGTCACTCTGGCGACACTTACGGTGAAGCACTTTTTTATGGTAAATTAATGTCTTAAACAATACAATATCATTATGAAGCCTTAACTCGCCCAAGTACAAATTGAAGTACCAAACTGTTGAAAATTTCAATCACACAAAAGGTTTTTTTTAATAATTGTTTGTTATTGTTCAAGTAGTTTTAAAATGTTTAGGTATACAACCAGTTCCCAAGATCTCTGGGCAAACCTGAATGGGAACGATAATCTGCAAGTTGTCTATTCACACATCGGGGTGAAATTCTTCTCTCCCACACTCTAGTTTCAAAAGGTTTATACCCTAAGCCTAGGTTCTGCAATGGTGTCGAATGGAGAATTACTGCAAGTCTCATAGCACTGTTTAGTGGCTGGAACAATCTATATAAAGAGAACACGACAAACTCATATCATCTTTATTTTTGAATAAAATATCAAGGGCAATGTTTTTGTTTTGAAGAAATAATCAAATTGAGCCATTAGAATTATGAGTATTAGTGTCGACTAATCATGTTACCGTTACATGCAGCCTACGTGAGACCTTGTGACGATGCTCAATTTTGTGCATCATATTTTAAAGATGACGCCAATTTGATAATACAGGGTAAGACAAAATAGTCAGGTCCCGATTTCACAGATTTTTTAAACCAGTTAAAATAAAATGCAAAAATGAATATATTTAATGACTTGCCTAGAAAGGTGGCATTACTAGCTACAACCTAAATTTTATTTCATTCATATTGGTAATTCGAAACTGGAGATATGTGCATTCTTCCAAATTCTGTGAAATAAAATCTGTTCCAACTTATCTAAGGAACCCCTATGAATGTAAAAGTTTAACGCACACCTTTTGAATAAGTAAATCAAAGGCGTAATGGTATTCACAGCACTTACAATAAGAAAAGAGATTCTATCGTCTTTGCGGTTATATCTTTCAATAGTTTCCGTACAATCAGAAATAGCCTATAAGTTATAACAAACATTAATGAGTGTTAACAAAATGTTGACCAAAGTATTTTGAAACTTGTTATTTGACAACTTACCAGGCCAAGTACATAGTCCATTTTTATGAATATGTTTGTGCAATTCTGAGTTATATTATAATATATTTAAATACTTTGCATGCAATATCATTTGATTTATCAGAGATTCAACAAAAAAACATGTTCATTTGGTATAAATTGCAACAGTTATACAGTGTGTTATGTTATGAATAACTAATATTACAGTAGTGTTAACATCCACCACCAAACTTGGAACACGCGTCTTTTCGTAAATATGTTGTAAATCTGGCGTGAAATATGACATTGTCGTGAAAACATCACCAAGTATGAAGAAGTATGTCTATTCTCATAAACAATGAAAACATTGACAACTTTTGTACAAAAAGTATATTTCCTGATTTTTTGAATACAGAACACCTGACTTTTTTGACTCACCCTGTATGTTGAAAAATTCTTTAATTGGAAGCAGATTTCCATTATGATTGAGTAAAGTTTGGTGATGATTTTTAACAGAAAATACAGTCAAAATAGATTGATGAGTTCAGGAAAATAATAGTTCAACTTACAAATTTGAAAAGGATCACATAATAAAAGAATTATTTTGCCTGTCTAACATAATTCTGAGTTGTTCAAGCACCAGGGTTGCCAGTGCTTTTTTCCCCATGCTTTTCAGACGGCCTTTGTCTTATTCCTTTGGACCAATCCAAAGTTCGGATTTGCAGACCCGCGCTTTTTTGCTTTGTTGTTCAGCCGGGCATTTCGGGCTCAACACAGCCCTATTTCCTTGGTCCTCATTTGTAGGTCATATTGTTTTCTGCGATCATACCAGAAGGGTTAGGGAAAAACCACCCTTATTACAAGTGGTTGGTGTAAGACCTTTGGTCTTCACTGTTTGTTTTAATACCCGTCTGGGTTAGCAGTTTGCTATACACCTTTTTGATTACCCGAGTCACATCATCATTCTTTTTTGTCCATTTCACATTTGCTTTTTCAAGAACAATATACATTTGACAACATTTATTAATAACCTCTACCTTAATTCCCTGGGAGAGGGGTTTGGCTTCGCGTTCCCGCTTCCCAGGCTTTGTTATTAATAAGGTTAGCCTTGTATGACAAAATTAGGTTCCCATAGAGCTAGAAATCTAGAGAGAAATTGGGACGAGGGGTTAGTCCACCGCCCAGGTTCTATCTTGTCCAATAGGCTCAGAAACGTTGATTATGAATACCATTGCGGTGTGAAAAAATACTTTATTTAAAATTGATGTCAATCAATGAAGTTTACAATTGTTCAGTCAATGTTAGCCTCGTATGAAAAATGTAGGTTCCCATAGAGCCATACTCTAGGGAGAAAATTGGGACGAGGGGTTATTCCGCCGCTCAGGATCTATTTTTTGTCCAATAGGCTCAGAAATGTTTATTATCAACAATTGAACTGAACGACCAAATATGGTCGGGTTTTCACAACACCCAATTCTGTGTCGTTATGGACTTTATTATAGACACAACAGAATGGTGTGTGGAATTGTCAAAATCTTGAAGTACATTTAAAAGGTGCTAATATGTGTCACTACAAAATTTAAATCTATGGACACAATTGAGTTAGCTTATCGTCTAATTATACTTATTATAAAAAGTTCATGAATTACATTTGAAATATAAAATTGAATGTGCATACCTATCAACTCCTTTGTTAGGAGTGAGGTTTGGTTTAGTGATGATAAAGGGTTAAACAAAAGAAAGTATACCACTTTGTTTATGTCATTTTGAATAACTTTCAATTTGTTTTTGTCCAAACAGGCTAAATAGGCATTTAGATGAATCTTTTAGGCATAATTTGATACCAAATTTGCCCCCTAACAACAAAGATAAACCATGATTAGCACCATTTAAAGGAAAATATCCCATTTTCAAAAGTCGCATTTCCAATACACAGCACGAGAAGAAAGGGCCAATTGTTAACACACACATATGCCATATTTATCCCGTACTGATCACCGCGCATCCCTCAATGCGCGGGCTAATTCAAATGTAAACTGATGCATGGGTGAAGGATTTGAATGTAAAGGAATGTTATGGATGGGTAGAACATGGACAGATTAACCAAATCTTCTCGTGCTGTGTATTGGAAATGCGACTTTTGAAAATGGGATATTTTCCTTTAAATGGTGCTAATCATGGTTTATCTTTGTTGTTAGGGGGCAAATTTGTTATCAAATTATGCTGAAAAGATTCATCTAAATAACTATCTAGCATGTTTGGTCAACAACAAATTAAAAAGTACTCAAAATGACATAAACAAAGTGGTATACTTACTTTTGTTGAACCCTTTATTATTAAATGTACTTCTGGTATGTGCTGCAGATTACGCTCCACATGATTCTTTGCGTTTGTGTCTTTATCTTGTAACCCTGGTGTCTGGCAACAATATTGCTTTAAATGTTTAGATCAGTTGATGTGTACAGTTTATATTTTATTTTTGAAACACAGAGAAGACAATTAAACAAACTTGATCAAATGAACAACTATTAACATTTGCCATGCTGCTATCAGTTAGTTTTACCAGATACAAATCAAATTTCTCAGAAACCTCTCCAAAATGTCAAAGTCTATCTCAGGGATTACTAAACCAATACTAGGCATGATTAGGCCTATACAATACTTCAATGCATTTCTCATGGTGATTCCGAATATGGTGATGAAATTCAATAACTGTGAATTTTTTTAAAACATTTTGTGAAATGTTTGAATCTTCATTCACAATGATTCATACTAAATCAATAAATCAACTTGCGGGTGTCTATTCTTCTTTATTTCAAGTCGAGTACTCAGACTTAATTTCAATTTGCTTTCTAAACAAATTGATCGTATTATAAATTTACCATATACAACTCATAAACTCCTCACAGAAAGTATTAAGACACTTACAAATGATCCAATAATTAAAGGCCGAAAACGGTATGGATTAATTGAAGCATATAACCCAGCGCATAATTTTGTTCTGCATATTTTGACACCTTGATTGTTGAGATACGATGTTGCGGAGCAGAGTTATTGTCATTTCAATGGTCATGGTCCAGTTTCAATCCTAAATTTGCAGCGCATTTCAAAAATCTAAAACAACAAAATAAGGCCAAAAAAAATAAATTGTTATATTGGCGTAACCCGCCCGACCCTAAAAATACGCCCGACCCTACACTTTTTTTTTTTTTTTCAGTGAAAAAAAAAAAAAAAAACCAACCGACCGACCCTAAAAAATAAAAAAATGAAAAAAATAAATGTTTTTTCTCGAACGAAATACGACGGTGCTCCTCGAATAAACGGAAATTCCTTCCGAAAATATGGTTTATTGTGTTTTATTTGTATATAGACTTGTACTGAGGGGTACTTCTAACAAACAATAGGGAATGTTTAAACTCGGTTAACATTGTTCAAAAACAGCTGCTAAAAAAAAAAAAAAAAAAAAAATCCCTACCTACCTACCCTATTTTTGTTCAGCCCGTTACGCCAATATAACATTTTTTGTTTTGTTGGCCTAAGCGGAAGTTCCTTCTCCTTAATTTGACACCTCATTAACAAAATTGCAGTGGATAAATTTTAAGTAACCCTTAAATTTTGATCAATTACTTTTTCTTTTTTTATGTTAACTCTTTTTCTTTTCTTGTTTTTCTCCACAATATTGTGGTTTTTTTCTTGGTTGAGTTTGCCAAAAATGTGATTAGAATTTGTTGAATGAGTTTGTTGGCATTGGGGGCATGCGGGCACGGGGGCGTGGGATGTGTCCCCCTCAGAAGCTGAACATTTTTGTATTTTTGAAACTGGATTCGAAAATGTAGATAAAATTCCCAATACATTAATAATTAACATTTTATCATATGCATAACATTGGGACCCCCTTCCCCAATATCAAAAGAAAGAAATCATGTTCTTTAATGTCAGTAAGCATGGTTTTATTATTATCATTTATCATTATCATTATCGTTATCATTATCATGGTCGGTACCTTCTTTGTCATGAGGCACTTACCTTAATCAGCAAGAGGTGGAGTATAAACGGGGCGAGTGGTGACAGGTTTCCAAGATTCAGTCGTGCCCTAAAGCGGAAAACTGTTTTGGTGAATGGATTTGCCTTTAACGAATCCCTAGTTATTCAAGTTGGTAGAGTATTAAGTCACCTGGTACACAATATGCGTATGAGCACAGCTCCGATGAAATACCATATAAACTGCACAAAATAAGTTTGGAATATTTTTCAATCACAATTTGTTCAAATATATCGGGATATGTTCATTTAGTGTTATATATCATTTAAAAGCTAATGTATTCATCTTTACAATGATATCCAATATCCAATATCCAGTGCTCAGCCACATGCTTGAGAACATGGGGAGGTCGCAATCTGAAAGTGCCAAAAACAACACTATTTTGTGCTTAAAAATCAATATATCATCCATCACACTGCACTGTAGTGGTCAATGTAACACTTCATTGAAAAGCCGACAAAGATGTTCTTTTAAGCACAAAATAGTGTTGATTTTGGCACATTCAGATTGTGACCTTCCCATGTTCATAGGAACTAAGAGATCTTCATTATACAGGACTAAATGGATATATTTCAATCAAGTAGCTGAGCACTGGAGCAAGGGATTGCTTCAAATTTGGTATCATTGTAAAGATGAACACATCAGCTTTTAAACGATATATTACACTAAATGAACATAAACTAGTTGTAGTGTGAGTTTGAGGATACAATTCCACTGGCTAAATGATGTCTTGTCTAAAGAGTCTCAACCTGTCAAGTTCAAACTTGTAGCCTGTGATACTTCCAAGGATGTATTGAATTCTGCTACGAAATTTATGACAGTCACGGTATTGTTCATTTTTATCTCAACTATTGAATATCTATTTTGAGGGTTTGGAGCTACAAGGCTCTATCTACAATGGCTGCCATGTGTAGGATTGCATCTTTACAAGGGTGTAGCATTGTAGTACCAGATGTGTATATGGCAGCTATTACAGATAGTGACTTTTCAGGTCACTTTGTATCTCAACCATATGTATAATAGCTCCCTCTGAGTTACATGTTTATATACAAAAAAACATAACAACTGGCAGCTATTACAGATAGGGCCACGGAAGTTTCTAAACTTGTCTCTTGTTTCTTAATGAACCAAGTTTCTAAATTTGTCTCTCGTTTCTTAATGAACCACTCGCAGCATTTTTGCTTGCATTATTAAGTGAAAAGAATGGAGTTTCAGTTTTCATCTTGCACATTTGATTGTGGTTGACCTTTAATCGAATTAAATATCAAACTAAAGCTCGAAGCATTCCATGTACATTGTATCTCTACCATTGCATAATGTGTAAGAGCGCTATAGAAATGTTCATTGTTTTGTCATGTTTTGTTTTTATGTTATGTTATGTTATGTTATATTGCGATGCTATGCTAATGTAAATGTAAATGTAAATGTAAATGTAAATGTAAATGTAAATGTAAATGTAAATGTAAATGTAAATGTAAATGTAAATGTAAATGTAAATGTAAATGTAAATGTAAATGTAAATGTAAATGTAAATGTAAATGTAAATGTAAATGTAAATGTAAATGTAAATGTAGTGTTGAACCCGCAAATCCGAGGACAAAAGTAAAGTATAGAAGTTACAGTAAATCCGAGGACAAAAAAAAAATGTGAGGACCTTTTTGGAAGTCCTCTCTTTTTTCCTGCATAAAAACGTATAGAAGTTGGGTCCTTACCCCCCTAAGGGTGTATGGCCATGTCCTCTATTGGGCGTCAATACACATATCATACATTTGTCCCTACATGTATGGTAAAAAAAAAAAAATGTCCTCAGATTGACTGTAACTTCTATACTTTTTTACACACGTTTTAATACGGGTCCTCACATGGGTTGGTACTCGACTGTAGATGTAGATGTAGATGTAGATGTTGATGTTGATGTTGATGTTGATGTAGATGTAGATGTAGATGTAGATGTAGATGTAGATGTAGATGTAGATGTAGATGTAGATGTAGATGTAGATGTAGATGTAGATGTAGATGTAGATGTAGATGTAGATGTAGATGTAGATGTAGATGTAGATGTAGATGTAGATGTAGATGTAGATGTAGATGTTGATGTTGATGTTGATGTTGATGTTGATGTTGATGTTGATGTTGATGTTGATGTTGATGTTGATGTTGATGTTGATGTTGATGTTGATGTTGATGTTATGTTGGATGCATTTGGAGGAATACTACAGGCTGTCCCAAAATGATTAGTACCCATTGATGCCCAATGTTCTTTAATGTTTAGATCATGAAAATCAATGAAAAACAGTAGAATGGGGATACTTTAGCTGCAGGAATTTTTCTTTATTTTTAAAACAAAAGATTTGTTCAACACATTGAAACTGCCTCACCTACATGGTGGGTATATTCAGCAACTTTTACGTTGTGGTTGGATAGACAATTTACCTATGACAAAACAATACCCAATTCAATTTGCATTCTTCATTACGACAGAGACCGGCATTTACTGAAAGAAGCGAAAAGTGGGGTAACTTTGGCCCATGTTAAAAAAATATGAGAAAATTCAAAACGATCACTTTTTAACATTTACAGCCCAATTTATTTGTTATTGCTTGTAAAAAGTCAAAACATGCAACCTCACCATAAATTAAATGATTTACCATGTATATTTGGAATGTTTTTCTCTAGTTTTACAATGTGTTTATTCATTGGTATATTTGGTATTTATTACATTCTAATTTGTTAAATATTTATAGAAATATTGTTTGTTTTTTATAAACAGTCCAATGAACCATAAAAAACCTTAATTATAAAAAAAAAGTTTGAAATATCTTATCATCCAAGTAGGTTAGAACAAGTTTTTCACAAGAGGGCCAAAGTTACAAACATGTGGGGTAGATCAGTAGAAGGAAAAAAAATCATTTTATCGACTCCCCCCCCCCCCCCCCCAATGTTTTGAACATGTTGAATTCAATTTGCTTTTGAATCATGTGTTTTGAACTTAACCGTGATAAAGGAAGTCGCGTCTCAACCAAAATAATAATTTTACTCGTTTTTGACATAAAAAACCTATACATTTGAATTCAAACTCAGGTTTATCCATCATACGAAATCCAAAATATATTTGTTTTGTTTGAAGGTGTTTCTGTTTTAATTTTTTTCTCTCAAAAAGAACGGTATTATTTTGTTGATATAACAATTTTTGAATGGATAAAAGGATGTAGGCCTAAGGCCAATTCTTTTTTTGTGCTGCCCTCAGAAACCGACCCTAAAATCTTAACAATCAGGCTCGCATTTAAAAAAAAAAGAAGTTTTTTAAGATTTAAATTGTTGCTCAATTTGTCAAATTATTAATTTCTGCTTGAAATGAACAAGTTTGCTTAAATAGATTGCTTTTAAACTATTATCACATTAGAAACATTAGTCAAATTTACATTTACCATTTTTTTCTTGTTGTGAAATATCAACATTTTTTTGGTCAAAATTGATGCAAAAAATGGATTCTCTGACCCATACATATCCTTTCCAAAAATTGTATACTTTTATATGCATTTGATTAATTGTTCAAAAATTACAGCACTCAATAAATTCAACAAATCCAATCAATAACTTCCCTGAGTCTCCCCTTAATTCAACCTTTTGACATACAAATTACCTAATTAAATATTTGTCAGCAAAAAAAAAAGGAAAATTTATCCACTGACTTCAGATATTTGGCACTTGAGGTCAACACAACATTTTTGGGTCCTAATTAGTCCTTACCCCACATGTAGATTAATTACGGTGTATGAGATGTTAATTTTTAAACACTCTTCTTGTTATTTTGTGAATTTTGTTGATTCCCAATGTCTTTTTTGAGCATGGAGCCGATTCACCAGTGACCAAGTGTTTTTCTAAAATAAACAAAACATATTTCAGATTTCAGCCAGTGAAATTCTGAGTTAAAACCAAAAGTGTTATTAAAGAAAATCCGTGCCATGGAACTTTAGCGCTCAGATATGTACGGTAGTATTATTATTATACAGATCACTTCTGTATGTTAAAGTGTTTAAAAGTACTGCGTAAAAAACAAAATCAGCTTTAAAAAGAAAAACAGTCACATGTATGGACGTCACCATATTGATCAAAGCTATGACTAAACAGTTACGAGATGTCCGCATCTCTGTTTCATGTATTGATAGTATCGTTTCATGCATTGAACTCCTGCGTGATACCGTCCAGCGACCTGTTGCTGATGAGGCGGTTTTAGTGACGATGACATCACAATATTGTGATGTCAGCACTTTCGACACAGACAACTGGGCACGAATTTCAAATAATCACAGGTTGGGGATGTGCAGTTTAAATTCGTTTACTTGAACATTATAGTTCTGTTTTCAATAAAAATGGTCAATATACATTAGATAATTATTTTCCTACCATATAATGCATGGTTTAATGAGTAGAACGGTATTCCTTTAATATCACTTTTCAAGCACCCGTTTTAAAGAGAACGACATAATTGTGTTGATTGAAAGATATTTGAATGGATGAAACAATCTAAGCCTATTCCAACCTTACCCAGCACGTGGGACTCTAATCTGTTAAAACTTTTCTTGTTTCGTGAATTTTGTTGATCTCCAGCACCCAATAATGGAACAACGTCTTCAAGGGTATACACCACTAAAGCGCTACACATGCAAAGTAGGGGTTAAACAATCGGCTCTAACATTTTAAGATTTCAATTACACACTCATAATACTGTGTAAAATATCCAAAATTAATAATAGATATAATTTGAACAGGTCTATCGAAACCTCTCATCTCAATGTGTACTGACAGAAGGACATATTGGTGTGATAAACACAGTGCATTAGTGGTGTATACTCGGCAAAGTCATCAGAATTCCAGTGAGTAGGATTTGAACCAAAATTCACTCTAGGCACAGTGGTCTATATTGAGGGCCTAATGGGTTATTCCATTTGAAGTCCATACACCCCCTATGGAAGACTTATGCAGGCATCAATCCGAATTTGACTCACCCTGTATACCCGGCAAAAGACATCAGAATTCCAGGGAGTAGGGTTGGTACCAAAATTCACCCTAGGTAGTGGTTTATAATGAGGGCCTAATGGGCTATTCCATTTGAAGTCCATACACCCCCTGGAAGACTTATGCAGGCATCAATCCGAATTTGACTCACCCTGTATACCCGGCAAAAGACATCAGAATTCCAGGGAGTAGGGTTGGTACCAAAATTCACCCTAGGTAGTGGTTTATATTGAGGGCCTAATGGGCTATTCCATTTGAAATCCATACACCCCCTATGGAGGGCATTATCTTAATGTTCCCCACAGGGAGTATGAATTTCAAATGGGGGTTACCTGCATGGGGAACTCCATTTGAAATTCCCTGTGGGGAGGATTAAGTAATGTCTTCCATGGGGGGTGTATGTTTTTTTTAATGGAATAGCCCAATAAATCTTTACCCTGAAAAGAGGATTGACTATAATTGACCTGTACTCTACATTGAGTCAAAAGAATTTTCCGAAATATTTTGAAAACTGCAAGGTGGGTGTGGGGGTTGTGGATGGACGTAGGGCAATGAAATAACAAAAACCAATCTCCTATATTTCTTAGTTCAGACATGAGTATGAACATAGCACATGGCCTAGAGACGACATCCATACAACGTTATTGAGCCGACGTTTTGTAAACCACGTTTGTCCAACGTCGAGCCGATGTTTTAGTGGACATCTCCACGCATATAGTTACGGTCTTTTGCCGACCTACAACCGACGTTCATACAACGGTAGTAGGCCAACGTATGGTACCCGACTTATAAACCTGACTTTCTAATGACGTCAATGGACTGACGTTTTGTAAGCCTATAAATGCCAACGGTGTGCCGAAAAAAACAGGATGTCCATCCGACGTTACCGCCCAAAACCTGATGTTCACATTTGCTCTTTATTCAAATAAATTTAAAAAACAAACAAAAAAACATTAAATATATTCATTAGCTTTATTATTTATTATTATCTATTATACGCTGAACATGCACACCAAACAAACATCCAATACATGTATTTAAAGAAGTGCTTTTAGGCCCACGGTCTAAATGTATTCATTAGAGGGTGCATTATTCTGTAACAGGCCCACGGTCTAAATGTATCCCTCGAAGGGTGCATGGTTCCATACAGGCTCACAGTCTAAATGTGTCCCTCAAAGGGTGCATGGTTCTATAACAGGCCCACGGTCTAAATGTATCCTTTAATGGGTCAATAGTTCAATAACAGGCTCACGGTCTTCATGTATTCCTCAGAGGGTGCATTATTCTGTAACAGGCCCACGGTATAAATGTATTCCTCAGGGAGATGCATGGTTCCATAACAGGCCCACGGTCTAAATGTATCCCTCAAAGGGTGCATGGTTCCATACAGGCTCACGGTCTACATGTATCCCTCAAAGGGTGCATGGTTCCATAACAGGTTCAAGGTCTAAATGTATCCATCAAAGGGTGCATAATTCTATAACAGGCCCACAGTCTAAATGTATCTTTCAAAGTGTGAGTAGTTCAAAAACAGCCCACGTTCTAAATGTATTACTCAAAGGATACATTATTCCATCATAGGCCCACGGTCTAAACGTATCCCTCAAAGGGTGCATGGTTCCATAACAGGCCCACAGTTTTAATGTACCCCTCAAAGAGTGCATTATCCATAACAGGCCCATGGTCTAAATGTGCAGTCAATTAATACTCATTGTGCGCCAAATCAGCCACCATAGGCAACATTGAACTTAAAGGTCTTGAGTGAGTGAGTGGGTGAGTGAGTGACGGAGTCAGTCACGATGTGAGCCAGTCACGGTTGCACTTATAGGCTGTTCTTACGATCAGCAGAATTATAACATGTACAGGGCGAGTTAGAAATAATAAGGTTTATGACAGGCCTACTTTCATAAACCAATTTATTTACCGGGGCAGACGCCGTCTGGGCTTTCCCTTTTGCAGTGTGCGTCTGTGTGTCTTGGTTACCACTCAGTGGGCCAATCAGCAGCCTTGTTTTCATGCCCGCGATTTTCGCCCTTTGTTTTGGTTCTGGGAGAGGTTCCGTGCTTTTACCTTTCTATTATACTGTTCATATTTCTTATTGGCTTCATCGAGACGGGTCGCCTTCCTAAGTAAATAATCACCAAAAGTGCCACAAAGGTTTCAAGAATACATGTTCAAAACCAATGGCAGTGCTTAAAAGACCCAATATTTGGCTTTCATTCAAAAAAAGAATTTTAAAATGTCACTATTGCGCAACAGGTAACAAGCATATACAAAAATACAGAACTTTCAAAAATACAGAGAAGTATAATATCCTACACATACATAGTAAAGATTACATGGATTTTTTTGCGCGCGTGTACATTGTCACGCTTCACATTTTGAACAATTTTGGTTGTTTTTATATTTGCAATTTTGAGCTTCCTTACATAGACCTACATAAAAAATGAGTATATTCGTGCTTTTTTTGCACTTGATGATTTAAGCACGAAATAAGAGTAGCACGAACATTTCCACTTTTACAGTTTAAGATTTGCAAAATATTAAATTGCATCCAAAATGCACAACATGATTAATGCAATACGCACTGAAAATGAAATTTACTTGAGATGGTTTGAAACAATGTCTTATTTCTGTAGATGTGTGTCAAGGTTTGAAAGTCTTTGTGCGCTTACAAACTGCAGTATATGGTGTCACGGATCAATTTTTTTAAGGCATGTATTGAAGGTTTTTCGACATCTGTAACTATATAATATATATGCCTTCTAGCTACGAGTAAAATGTGATTGATTATAATGCACTTGTTTAAATCTTTGTCATATACACCTTATATTTTGGTGAACTTCGACAATGTTGGTAAATACCTAAAGTGACCCTGAACTTCACCAAAAAAAGAGTTTCTAAGATTAAAATATTGGCAAATGGGGTCAAAGGTCATGTAGGGGTCATTAGAGGCAATATGTGTACTCTCCATGAGTCCCCTTACCCAAAGAATATTGTCACCAAGTTTGGCTGATACTGATGTATGACTTTACATATGAGAGCCCTAAAACAACAGCAATAAGAGCAGTTTAAAATAGTGGCAAAAATAGGGTCAAGGTCATGTAGGGGTCATTAGAGGAAATATGTGTACTGGCCATGAGCATCTCAAGTACCCTTACCAAAGCATATGGTCACCAAGTTTGGCTGAGATTGAAGTCTTATGAATTCTGACATAACATATGAGTGCCCTAAATAGCAGCAATCAATTCAGTTAAAAGCATTGGCAAAATCAGGCCAAAGGTCATCATCACCATCAATGTCCCCTTATTGTTACCAAGTATGGTGTTGTGAGTGAAATCTGACTTTTCGTGAGAGCATTGAACAGGCCAAACCTAACCAAGAGAGCTAACCAGAAGGGAACACCTCCCCCACACACCCCACCCGCCATGACATGATGACAATATCCCCCTTTGGATATTCAAGCCAGGGGGATAAAACACAATATGGGTATAGATAGGACCCCTTGCACAAGAATTGTGTTAATTTTACACAGATTTTGTACTTCTGTACACATTTTGATGTAAATTTGATTTGAAGACATAACCTTAGTCTTCCCAACAGGGAATGTGAATTTCAAAAAGGGTTACCTGCTTAGGTGACTCCATTTGAAATCTACACTCCCTATTCTGAAGATTAAAGCCATTTCTTCCATATTACAGGGTGTATGTATTTCAACTGGAACAGCCCAATAACAATCTATAGTTTTTGATCAGTTCCAAATTGACAAAGCCTCATTACAGCAGCCAAAATACAGAAGGATGCTGGCACGCTGAACAACAAGCACACTGTGCATCATATGCTTGACGCGTTCATGCTAACAACACCGTGTGCATGGCCATTATCTCGCACATACGCTTGGATTACTTTTGAGCACGGAGAGATAAAACCGAATATTTCTCACCAATTCGGATCTGATCAAACTATAGAGGGCATATTTTGCTAGGGATACAAAACCGAACATGCATTTTATAACTCGATTATAACGGTGACACAAAGTCTTGAACAATTCGTCAACTCTACTATACAGCTTACATTTCACAATACCCTATATAAAGGCCTGGAAATATTCAGTTACCTTTACAATTACACTTCAGGTTTATATATTCACATTCAAAATATATGCACTTATATTTACCATAAAATTCAGAAAAAACTATTTGTGGATTTATATATTTTTGGCCAAGAAGAATAAAAAGATCTGTCTCACATACCCCAAGTGCATAAGTATGTTGAGTCACTTTACGCACTGAGTCCAATTTCAGGCTTTTTAGAGAGAAAAATAGTTGTCTGGAAAAATTGAGAAACATAGGCTCCGAAAGAGGAAGGTAACAAAAATTGGCCAAAAACACAATAAAAAAAGAAAAGAAAAAGAATTTCACCATTAAACATTATAGCTATTTTGTCAGTGGTGTAGCCAGAGGGTGGGGTGGGGGGTTGGGGGTTGGGGAGTTTGGGGGTGGCGGCGGAGGGGGCTCCAATATTAACTGTCTGTTGGTTGAGATTGGCACTGTCGGTTCATTTGACAAGATGAATCATGGAATTATGATGGTCAAAAGTACACAGACGGAAAAAAAATTGCGCGCATGTGTCCCAAAAAGTATATATTTTTTGGTTAGAAGCTTGTTCAAAGCAGAAAGCTACCTTGCTCTTAGCACAATTAAATGTAAAGTCGAAAATGTGTGCGCGTTACGCGCGCATTTCTTTCGTCGCCAAAATCTTTTCCGTTCACTTTCCTTTCTTGTGCCCCTAATATGAAAAACCTAGCTACGCCACTGTATTTTGTCTAATCTTTTTTTTACATATCGCATGGCTATTTTCCCAAATGTATGCGAGACAGACCTTCTTTTTTTGGCCTAATATTATGTAAACAAGTGTTCCATTTACTCGTATTTATGGTTGCGAGTTAGCAGTGTATACTGTTGCTACTATAAAGTCATCAAACACAAAACATTCACCACCAGATTGAAAGGTGCACTTGATCCTCCTCACCATATTCAGACACAATCCTGTGCACTTCGATCAGATCACTTTGCATGATTGACAACATTTTGTGAACCAATCAGAACGTCAAGTCGACTGTACGTATTGAGCACCATGGATGTCTTTTTTGAGGGCGAGGTTGACCTCGTGTAAAAGTATGCGAGGTCAACCTAATGTGACATGTGTTCAATGTTATGTAAAAAGATCTATGGAAAACAACAGATCAAGAGAGTGATTTCTTATATGTTGCCAATTATGTTATCATTATTATTATGGTGAGAGGAGGATGTGCCCATATTGACCGAGTCTTTTGTTGAACGATTTTTCACTTCAGTTTTTCTGTCTGAAATGAGCGTGATTAAAGTATACAGGAATGGATTGATAGCTGAATTTATTGGTATTATAAATGCAACAGTCCACACATAGACCAGTGGGTCAACCTCGATGAGTTGACATTGTACTAAAATGCATGTTATCACTAATGGGACCCATGTAAAGAAATCAGTTAAGACAATGACGGACATTTTGATAGCCATACGAATTTCTCTCTTTTCATCTTGCTTCCTACCTG
This sequence comes from Ophiura sarsii, assembly GCA_035610835.1. Classification (NCBI taxonomy): domain Eukaryota; kingdom Metazoa; phylum Echinodermata; class Ophiuroidea; order Amphilepidida; family Ophiuridae; genus Ophiura; species Ophiura sarsii. The sequence continues at coordinate 45,309,232 of CM069446.1, forward strand.
AACGTTTTGATATATTTCTCGCAGCTATGAATATATGCGTGTAAAGATAAGCGATGAGAACAAAACAAGCTAAATTTACACCGATGAAAATAGTAATAGAAAAATATGTCGCTAATGTATTTCCGATTATTTCTGATGTGGCGTAAAGTGATGTTTGATTAGTAGGATCTAAGAAAATTTCATATTTAAAAACAAGTTTACCAGTACCAAGCTCTCTACGCACAAGTTCGCGTAAATTGGCCTGGGTAGACTCTGTGACAAGTGAACTGATGTTGGCAACACTAACAGGCCTTCTCACTATTGGAATTCCTATGCAAACTTCAGACACCTCAAACACATCCGATCCTACACCTGATAACACAACTGGGATAATGCTGATAAGTAAACCAATAGACCAAAGTGCAAATACGCAAATCTTGGCAGACTTGGTTCTCAAACGGTGCTGGCTAAAAGGGTATTTCACACCCTGAAACCTATCAAAAGTGATTAATGTAATAAGAAACACAGATACTTCACTGGAAAATATTGACAGTGTGCCAGCCAACTGACAAATAGGACCTTTACGCCAGAGTTCAGAGTAAGAAGGGAAAAATTGTCCGTAATAAGCATCGAAAGACGCCAACAGGACCATACTGATTCCCATTAGAAGGTCCGATAGAGAGAGATGTAATATGAGCAGCGATTGAACTGTACTATCTTGCTTATTAGTGCAACGTAAATAAAACACAAACAGGTTGCAAGTTATTGCAAATAAACCCAGTGCCCACATTGATATCCTTGGTAGAAAATTATCCACCATTCTCTTGCAAGTGAGATAAACTGATTGTGGATATCGAGGTATGCACTTGGCATATCCGGTAAAGCAACAAGTTGCACTTTCATCTACCAGCAACACCGTTGAATTATCAAGACCAATGAAAGATGACTTGGTTACAAGACGCAATTCATTTGCTCGAAGATCCACTACTTCAACACCGGTGATGTAAAATACTTTATGACCAATGATTTGAATGAAGTTGTATGATAAATTGACTGATTTCAAATTGGTCAAATAATCGAAGACACCAGACGGTAGTGTTGAAATTTTGTTCTGCTGAATTTCGAGTTGTTGAAGATTAGACAAACCATAAAATGAACCGTTCGATACGCTTTGCAGTAGATTGTTAGTTATTGAAAGTACTTTGACATTCGTCAGATTATTAAAGGTTCCTGGCTTGATCTCGTTCAACAGGTTATGGCTCAAGTAACATACTTCCAATATATACAGCCCTTCAAATATTCCAATTGGTAGCTCATTTATTCCATTGTGTTCTAACGATAAGAAATTCAGATTGGGCATATACATTGAGATTTGTGGGCTCACAGTGCTGAACTTGTTTTTACTCAAATCACAAACTTGTAGAGTGCTCTGACGATCAAGAACTGTGAGACTGCTTAGTTTATTGTTAGAAATATTATAAACTGTCAAATCAATTACTGACGCAAGTAAATTTGGTGGAGTTTGACTTAAGTTGTTATTACTTATGTCAAGGTAAGTTAATGACTTCATGTTATCAAATAGGCCCTTGGGAAGATAGACAAGCTCATTATCAGTTAGCCAGAGAGTGTTTGTATTTATGAGAGAGTCAAATAGATTTTCTGGCAATGCAGACAGAGCGTTATATCTTAAATCACATTGATGCAATGACCGCATGTTTATAAACGCGTCATTTGGGATTGAGATCAATTGATTATTTTGCAGTTCAAGAATAACCAAATCAATCAGTCCAATGAATACATCAATCGGAAGCGTTGTTAATAAATTATTATGTAAATAAAGGCGTAGGACATGTGTATGATAAATTCTGAACAGACCATCAGGTAATGATATAAGCCGATTAACATCAACATTAACAAACTTCAAAAAAGGTAGATTATCAAAAATACCCAAAGGTAATGTTGATAGATGATTGTCTGTCAGCCAAAGAGACACTAAGTTCACTAGATCATCAAAAATACCATCAACCAACAAGGCCAGCATGTTATATCCCAGATTTAGATAGCGTAGCTGTGCTAACCCACCAAGTACACCCTTGGGGAGTATCGTCAGCATATTATATTGGAGGTATAAGTATTTTAACGATACCGAACCATTAAATACTCCTGGGGGCAATGTTGTAAGATGATTCTTTTCAAGACTGAGAACCTCCAAGTTACCCAAATCGCTAAATATACTAGCAGTTAATGATGTCATCAGATTCTGACCGACGGTCAACGTGTCCAAATGAAGAAGGCCATCAAAAACACTTGACGGTAAATCAGTAAGATAATTTTTGTCAAGTATCAGTACTCTCAGAATAACCATACTGATAAACAGACGATCAGGGAGAAGCTGTAGTTGGTTGCCAGTCAGATCTAGCTCTGTTACAGTATCAAGCCCAGCGAACGCCTGAGGTGTAATGTTGGCTAGACCTATATAAGAAAATGTTAACACTCTATGATCTGGTTCATAAATAATTAGGGAAACTGTGTCTGTGGCATTATCACACACTGTGGTCCATGATCTATACCCAAGGGTACAGACGCATTCATCTGCACATTTAAAGTTGTAATATAAAAAATATTTATGTGGCCCATACAATGGTTCCACTGCATCGTACTCAGTAAAATGACATCCAGGAAAAGTGGTATCATCTGTTAAAGACAAGTGTGAGGATTCTAAAAGATGCTTAGAATCGGAACATATTGAGCGGGGAGCATTCACCCCGCGAATCTTCAAATTCACTCGAGTATTAATGTAATGGATTTTGAATTCTGTTGAGGTTAAGAACAAGGTACAAGGTGCTGAATTCAACGATAATGAAACAATTCGTTTCAGACACTGGTCATTCTGGGACGAAGTGTCACCTACTAATTCAATATGCATATAGGAATATATGGTATTGGAACTTGTGTGCAATAATTGTACTGAAGTTCCATTGCCTTGTGTTGATGAAATACCTTTAGCACAACTGAATATTGAATGTTGTAAATTGGGATATTTTGATTCTGTAATGTTATCTGTGATGATAACCGTTGGGTCATAAGTAATATTAACGTGACTGTTGCATTCATTGAAAAGATTTACCACCTGCTGTGCTAATGTTGTGTGATTGATGCAAATCATTAGCAATAGTAAATACCAAACTATACATTTACTATGATACGTCATGTTTAACATAAAGTCACTCTGGCGTCACTTACGGTGAAGCACGTTTTATGGTAAATTAATTTCTTTAACAATACAATACTATTAGGAAGCCTTAACTCTCCCAAGTATACCAAGTACAACTTTACATACCAAAGTGTTGAAAATTTCAATCACATAAAAGTTACATTTTTTTAATAATTGTTTGTTATTGTTCAAGTAGTTTTAAAATGTTTAGGTATACAACCAGTGCACGTGATCTCCGGGCAAAGCTGACTGGTAACTTTAATCTGCAAGATGTCTATTCACACTTTTGGATGAATTTCTTCTCTCCCACACTCTAGTTCCAGAAGGTTTATACCCTTAAGCCTGGGTTCTGCAATGGCGTCGAATGGAGAATCACTGCAAGTCTTATAGCACTGTTTAGTGGCTGGAACAATCTATATAAAGAGAACACGATCAAATTATATCATCTTTATTTTTGAATAAAATATCAAGGAGCAATGTTTTTGTTTTGAAGAAATAATAAAATTGAGCCATTAGAATTACCAGTATTAGTGTCAACTAATCATGTTACCAATTTACATACAGCCTACGTGAGACCTTGTGAGGATGCTCAATTTTGTGCGTCATATTTTAAAGATGACGCCAATATTATAATGTGTTGTAACATTTCTTAAATTGGAAGCAGATTTCCATTATGATTGAGTAAAGTTTGGTGATGATTTTTAAGGGAAAATACAGTCAAAATAGATTTATGAGTTCAGGAAAATAATAGTCCAATTTACAAATTTGAAAAGGATCACATAATATTGCTTTAAATGTTTGGATTTGTTTGGATCAGTTGATGTGTACAATTTGTATTTTATTTTTGAAAATGTGAGAAGACAATTAAACAAACTTGATCAAATAAGCAACTATTAACACTTTCCATGCGGCTATTAATTAGTTTAACCAGATACAAACCAAATTTCTCATAAACCTCTCCCAAATGTTGAAGTCTATCTCAGGGATTACTGAACAAATACTAGGCATGATTGTAATCATACGTCAATGCATTTCTCATGGTTATTCCAAATATGGTGATGAAATTCAATAATTGTGAAATTTTGAAACATTTTGTGAAATTTTTGAATCTTAATCAACAATGATTCATGCTAAATCAACTTGCGGGTGTCTATTCTTCTTTATTTCAAGTCGAGCATTCAGACTTAATTTCAATTTGTTTTCTAAACAAATTGATTGTATTATAAATTTACCACATACAACTCATAAACTCCTCACAAAAAGTATATAGACACTTACAAATGATCAAATAATTAACTGCCCGAAAGGGTATGGATTAATCGAAGCAAATAACCCAGTGCATAATTTGTTCTGCGTATTTTGACACCTCAATTGTTGAGATATGATGTTGCGGAGCGGAGTTATTGTCATTTCAATGGTCGTAGGTCCAGTTTCAAAAGTGACAATCATCCCTATAGACAATAGATGCCGGTTTGCATAATTATATTGTTTTGAATAATCAGGTTTATGCTTTACTATACACGTGTACAACAATGACACATACACTCAGAAAATGAAGATAATGTGTTCCTTTCACAACACAGATTTATTGTTTTCATTCAACTTCAACTTTACCATGACTTTATCTTTATTTTCAGTACTTTGTGTGTCCACTATCATTGTCCACAACAGCGTGTGTAAACATGGTAAAGCATAAACCTGATCATTCAAAACAGTAATGCAAACCTGCTTCTATGGACGATTGTCTCTTTTGAAACTGCACCTACGTCCATTGAAATGACAATAACTCCGCTCCACAACATCGGATCTCAACAATCGAGGTGTCAAAATACGCAGAACAAACTTATGCACTGGGTAATTGGCTTCGATTAATCCATACCCTTTCGGGCCGTTAATTATTGGATCATGTGTAAGTGTCTCAATACTTTTTGTGTGAGTTTATACGAGTTTATATCTATTCTAAATCAAGAAATCTTATAGGCTACAGAGTGGTCAAAAAGGGGTTTGATATCAGTCAAAAGCTACTGGATGTTGTTGAAAATATCATGAAAATTGAACTAAATAGCGGGGGCACATTTCAATGCAATGTCCACCCGATGTACAGTCAGGTATACGGAATATATTATTGCGAATAAATTTAATAAACACGTGACTAATAGGGTGTCGCAATTTTGTAGCGCCTATATGGCTAATGGATATCTTTTTCGATCCATTTTTCCACAAAATAGCAAAGTGATTTTCTAATAAGCTTACCTTACTAACGATACTTCTAAAAATCACAGAGAGTGCAGACCGTTTACGGTTATTATTTTCCGCCCGGAGACAAATGTCAACACCAAATACCACGCGATATGTAGTGCATATTGTTACAAACGTCATGCGTTGCATACAAATTCACCGAAATGAGTCTTAAATCGCATAATAAACTTGCTGTGATTTCCGTTTCCACCGGCAAATATTTGTTTACGCTGGTCAAAGCCTGTATTACATAATAGGCCATAGGTCAGGGCCAAATCATTCAACCCCATACAACAAGAAGTATCTTGAAAAAGAAATGTATACATCTCACTAAGTTCCTTAAAAACATGCTATATATGCTGTTGCACAGTGAAGCACATCCGGGGATTTTTCTCCGCTGCACTCGCCCGACTAGGTTACATGAGTCACGTGTTTATTAAATTTATTCGCAATAATATATACTGTATACCTGACTGATGTACCTCAATCCCCAAGATATTTCACTTTAAAAATAATATATAAATGTAATGTAATAAATGTTATGAGCTCCAAAATCCTGAAAAATCTGTTTCTGAAAAGTGTACCTTTTTTGGACCACACTGTATACAGCGGCAGTAGTGGAAATACCCACATGACTTTCCACCCGGGGTTGACGATCATGTGTGTCGCAGCTCTATTAATAATATTGTATGTACTTATAATAGTAGTATAGCTTTATTCCGTAATCATAAGAGCGAATAAAATCATTGTCTTGGCCAGTTCACCTGTCGCTAGCAGTGGTGGAACTTCAGATTGTTTCCAACTAGCCAGTCGGGCAGGTAACTCACAGAATTTATCTGCCTGACAAAATTCTACCAGCCCAAGGTTTTTTCATAATATTTTGCAACAAACAATTAACATAGCAAGAGTACTTTTAAACTACAATTACATGTTTTTGTCTTTATTGTATGTTCCACTGTAACCCTAGCCCGTTACAGCTCCTCGTATTCATCATGTTCATCAATCCAATATTATTTAAGCTCCTATCAACCTGATCTCCTCTATCATCACGACACACGGTCTGTCGATGAAATGACCCTGAACTTACTGTTACTTATACGAGGGTCGTTCAATAAATAATGAAAGTGATCATGGTATGGGATGCATGAGTGATTCTATTGAGGGATAATGTGATCAATACAAAGTATGAACCTTTGTCTTTCAAACAATACACTTTTGGATTGTGTTAGATACCTTTGGTTATGTAACGTCATTAACATAAACACAATAGGTTTCAGACACTGACTGAAATCTGTCAATTATTTGGCTAGATATTTAATATGTTGAAAATGGGTTGATTAATACATTTGCGTATATCTCGGCAATGTAAGCATAAAAACAGATAACACTTGGCACATAGTTAGAAAACACACTTATCTCTGTTTGACACTCTTTTTGAGATCTGAATTCCTTAATACAAACAAGAAGGGACCGTCTCAAATACGCTTTTATTTAGCAAAATCCGCAATAATATAGCTTAAAAAACAAAGGATAAAGAACAATGGAGGGATCATAATTCAGTAATTGTTGTGGGATGTAAAGTGGGGATGTCATGAGGAGCTGTTCATAAAATTTCCTCAAACCATTGAAATTATGTGACGATTACTTTAACAATACATATCTAGTAGCTCTAAAGATAACAGTAATAAGAGAGGTTGTGGAGGCCATCTTTGATTGATACATTCACGTATATCGTCATTTTGACTATCACAATATTTATACACATTGATTTAAGCATTTTTCATTATTTCTGATTAGAATTTGAAGGCACAGTAAGCTTCTGGTAAATTTCATGATTTTAGCAATTTTTGGCCCAGTTCAAAATGATCTGCCGTCTATGCATGCGCATATTTTCTGCAGGTTCATGCGAATATGTTCAGATAATTAGTTAGCTATTACCGTATATGGAATCTCCCAAACTGATTAATTGCTTGGATTTTTCCTAAATTGTTTGATTTTCTGCAATATTAGTGAGTCACGGACTGGGGCATTTTACAATGAAATTGGCTATTTGAAATACTGATATTTGTATACTTTTTATTCAATTGCCTCTCCTTACTTTTTCCTCTTATACTATATATATAAAATTACACAGGGATTAAAGTTATTGTCTTTTTTATCATACTTACGCGAAAAAAATTGAGATTTACCTGCTTCTGGTGTCATGTTATGCAATCTTCTTACCACATGTTTCATACAAACAATTCACATTTATCGCCAAATAACTGATTTAGCAGTGTCCCAAGTGTACTTACTTTGAGACAATGCTATGACGTCATAGTTCACACTTAGAAATCCAAAACTGTATTGTTTGAAAGACAAAGGTTCATACTCTGTATTGATCACACTATCCCTCAATAGAATCACTCATGCATCCCATACCATGTTCACTTTCATAACTTACTGAATGACCCTCGTATATACACTTTGAGCTTCAAAAATGTTACCCGCCAGTCGGACGGGTACCTTTGCATCTTCACCCGCCCGACACGAAAGTTACCCGCTATGGGCGAGCGGGCGGGTCTTATTTCCATCGCTGGTTGCTAGTCTAGTGGTTGACTTACATGCTTCAATGCAGAGGTCCATGGTTCGATTCCCACTAGGACCACTTTTTCAACTGATTTCTTTCTTTTTATACAGGTTGGGTTAGAACATAGACGGTAACCGTTTATGGTTAGTAATATTCTAAGTCCACAAAGTGTGTAGTTCCTAGTCAACCCCTGGTGGAATGTCATATTTCAATCGCTGCATATAGAGCTTGTCCCAACAAACTGGAGAGTGTATGAGTGAAAAAGTTGGGATCCCTAAATACAAAGCAGTTATGTTTCCTACTTCTGAAGTTATCAGCTCTCCTGTGTTTGGACCCAGTTTTTTTGGACACGAAGTACATCTGACCCGAGAATTTCCGGACCAGATGCTATCACGCCATTGTCTTTGTTTCTTTGAGCCTAAATCTGTAGCGCATTTCAAAAATCTAAAACAACAAAATAAACGGAAGTTCCTTCTCCTTAATTTGACACCTTATTAACAAAATTGCAGTGGATAATTTTGAAGTAATCCTTTAATTTTGTTCAATTACTTTTTCTTTTTTCATTTTTATCTTAATTCTTTTTCTTTTCTTGTTTTTCTCTTCAAAATTGTTGTTTTCTTGGTTGATCGAGTTTGCCAAAAAATCGAATAGAGTTTGTTAATTGAGTTTGTTGGCATTGGGGCTTGCGGGCACAGGGAGGTGTTGGATGTGCCCCCATCAGAAGCTGAACATTTTTGTATTTTTGAAACTGGATTCGCTTCGGTTACTTTTAAGGAAAATGTAAATAAAATCCCAATACATTAAGAATTAAAATAAATTAACATTTTATCAGATGCATAACATTGGCCCTCCCCCACCCCAATATCAAAAGAAAGAAACCCTGTTCGTTAATGTCAATAAGCATGGTTGTATTATTATCACTTATCATTATTATTATCGTTGTCGCTACCTCCACTGTCATTAGGCACTTACCTCAATCAGCAAGAGGTGGAGTACTAGTATGGACGGCCGGGACGAGTGGTGCCAGGTTTCCAAGATTCAGTCGTGCCCTAAATCGGAAATTGTTTTGATGAATGGATTTACCTTAACGGATCCCTGGTTATTCAGGTTGGTAGAGTATGAGAAGTCACTTCTTCCGTTGGTAGACAATATGCGTATGTATAAGCACAGCTCTGATGAAATACCATATATAAACTGATGGTGTACACTTGACTAATGTTAACTGACTATGACTGTGATCAAAGACCGTCTTTGCTGTGATTGTCAATAAATTTATGTGGTGAAAGATGGCCGGCTCATTTCCAAACTATTTGTCTGTGAGTTTGAGGAAAAAATTCCACTGGCTAAATGATGTCTTATCTAAAGAGTTTCAACTTATTAACTTAAAAATGGTAGCCTGTGATACCTCCAAGGATGTATCGAATTCTGCTACGCAATTTCTGAAAGTCAAGGTATTGTTTATTTTTCCAAAGTAATTTCCCCCCAAATTATCTCCACCATTGAATATCTATTTTGAGGGTTTGGCTCCAAGAGGCCTTATCTATCTACAATGGCTGCCATGTGTAGGATTGCATCTTTACAAGGGTGTACCATTGTAGCACCAGATGTGTATAGCATATGGCAGCTATTACAGATAGTGACTTTTCAGGTCACTTTGTATCTCATCATAGAGATCATAACATGCTATAGCTGCCTCTGAGTTACATTTAGACCACACAACAAAATTAACCCTGTTCTACGGGCAAACATCGGTCTGGCTTTTTTTCTTTCTTTTTTTCCTTTTTCTTTTTAAATATTTTTCCTTTCAAAATGAACGTCATAAATTTAAAAAATCTCGAAAAATGTCACTCATAATTTGACATGCCAATTGCTTTTATTTGGGTCAGTATTCATTTGCATGGGAATTATTTTTCAATGATTAAAAAAAGTATGGGTCAGGCCCGTAGAACAGTTTTTTTGTTTTTTTTGTCGCCTTAGTTTTAAAGGTATATTATGTGATCTTTTTCCTGGGACGCCCTCAATCCTCGAGATTTACTTTTCTGATCATAAATCATAAATATATTCCAAGTTACAGAGCGATACGATTCATAATAACCTCAAAATCATGGTTTAAAGAGTGAATTTAGAGTAAAATTGAAAAATAGATTGTACCGCTCGGTACAATCTATTTTTCAAACCATGATTGTGAAGTAATTAGGAATCGTATCGATCTGTAACTTAGAAGATCTTTATGAATTATGATCAAAAATGCAAATCTGCAAGAAAATCTGCTTTCATAGTAAAAATCAATGATAGAGGGCGCTACTTGGAAAAGATCACATAATATGCCTTTAATATAAAGGCGTTTAACAACTGGCAGCTATTACAGATAGGGTCACAGAAGTTTCTAAATTTGTCTCTCGTTTCTTAATGAAGCAATTGTAGCACCTAGCACGTTAGCTTGCGTTAAAGTGAAAATAATTGAGTTTTCATCTTGCACAGATGATTTTGGTTGACCTTTAATCAAATTAAAGCTCAAAGAGCAAAGAATTTCATGCCATTGTCTTTGTACATCGTATCTCTTGCTAAATTTAGGAGAGATATTACACAGTTTTCAGTTGTTTAAAGGTGGATATTCCGATCACTTTAGTAGCATTTTTTCCATCAATATATTTTGAAATCAGAAGAAACCCCATAATTATTATTATTATTATTTTTGTAAATTTTTGGGCACAAGATACGTTAGCAGCCGAAATGCAGTGAATTACTGCCAAAGGTGGTTTACCACCCAGCCAGTTTGTGTACTATTCAATAGGCAAATTTCAAGTCACCTTGTGCTTCTTAAAAAGAACCATTGGAGTTATGCAGCTCAAACTTTGGAATGTGACTATTTTTTAGGATGACCATTCATGTAGAACAGAAAAAGCAAGTTGAATATCAGGCCAGCAATCAGATATAATTGAAAAAGGTCCATCAAAAACCTCTCAATTTGTACTGCCAGAATGAGCTATTGCTGTGATAAACACAGTGCATTAGTGGTGTATACCAAGCAAAGTCATCAGAATTCCAGGGAGTAGGATTTGAACCAAAATGGGCTATTCCATTTCAAATCCATACAAGGGGAAGACATTACCTTTATCTTCCTCACATAGTGCACACTACCAAATAATATTTTTCATTTTGGCCATACACATCAATGATTGAAATTAAGATTGACCCCATCATAAGTCTAAATTTAACATCCTAGAAAAGGTAAAAAGTGCTGTAAATGTACCAAAATGTTTCATAATTTGGCATTTGTAGGTTATTTCCTCCACATTAGGACCAACATCTCTAGCTTTTTCTTGAATGGTATCATTTTACATGATTTCACTGTTTCTACCAATTTAGAGCTAAAATCCCTGATCTAAGAATATAGGCAGCCTGTCGTACTTAAGATAGATATCATTGTCCCGTAGTGGGGGGGAATGCTGGTTACCCCCTACAAAAGGGATTGTTTTTAAGCAGAAGACATCTAGATCTTCAATAAAAACAATGATTTGAATGAACCAGTTTGCTCTAAAGGTGAAAAAAATTAACACGAACTTGACCTCTTTACCACACAAAGCAATAGGGAACTGATTTGGTGGTGTGGGACCCACAGGGAGTATGAATTTCAAATGGGGTTACCTGCATGGGGATTGGGGAACTCCATTTGAAATTCACATTCCCTGTGGGGAGGATTAAAGGAGGTGTCTAGCACAGCATGCACAATATTGTGTGTGCATTATGTTGGAAAAAAAATCATCAAGCCCAAATTTCGTAATTATATAGTACAAATCATCATACTTATCCCAAACTGAATAAAAAATGCCATCTCTCAACATGGTCCGAAACACACATAGAGCGTGTTTCTACTGGGGCACTGCAATGTTAACAGATTAAAAGGTAAGGTTTACCGGTAAGCTTTTAATCCCCCCTGTTTCTACTCGCGAAAAGTTACCGCTAAGTTTATCGATCCTAGTCAATGGGATAAGACATTTGACCTTTTGTTAGTCCAAGTAATAATAATAATGTGTTTCACGTCCGGACTTTTTTAAAAATGAGTGAGGGCTGCCCTTTACTATTTGTTATTTTTGGATTTTTTGTTATTTTTCAGAAGCCAAATTACAAGCTTTTTGCAAGAATTGTTTCGATATTTGTATCCCTATCTATGCCAACGAGTGTTTCTCGCTTTATAATATCCTCAACATCCTGTCACAGAAATGGAACAACTCCCTAGACCAAAGTGACGAGGTTTGTGTCATTGCCCAGTTTGATTTGTAATCACTCAGTTCATTAACATTGTTAATGTCTGTTGGGCTATTGTTCACATTTGCTCTTTATATAAAAAAAATTACAAAACACATTAAATATATTCATCAGCTTTATTATTTATTATTATCTATTATATTCTGAACATCATGCACACCAAACAAAACATCCAATACATGTATTTAAAGATGTGCTTTTCTTTGATGATGATGTGTGGCAATCTGCACACCATGACCTGCACACCATGTAATTGAAAAAAATATATAACATGTGTAGGGTGAGTCAGAAAGAATCACTAAAAGTGCCACAAAGATTTTAAGAATGCATGTTCAAAACCAATGGCCAGTGCTTAAAAGACCCATTATTTGGCTTTCATCCAAAATAAGAATTTTAAAACTCGACTAATGCGCAACACGTAACAAACATATACAAATACAGATCTTCCAAAAATACAGAGAAGTATAATATCCTATAGTCTATCCATCTGAGACCGATCTTCCAATCATGTGACCGAGCCATTCCATTGACTGGGAGAGGAGGCTATTTCTGACGAAAATATCGATAGAATCAGTAGAGTGAAAAACAGCCATAATAAAAAATAATTATGTTACCCACCTAGTTTTATCATCATAACCCAAGTTGTGCCATGAGAGTCAGTTTAATTGACGTTGCAAAGACAGGTAGCTTTCCCTTCCAATTTCTCCATTTCAAAAAAATGCTTTCAATTTGGCAAGCACTGGCTGCATCTCATCTTTAATGGTCTTATTTAGTGCCATTTTAAGGTCTACTGTACTACAGGCCTCTATGAACAGGTACATGTACATGTAGAATGATAGACCACGATGAAGAAAACCTTTCATTTTACAAGACAGAAAATAAACTTTATTTAGTTTGTCAACGTTCAAATTGTATAATATTTGTTTGAAAATGAAAATCGTACCTTTCAATATTGATACCATATCATTGTAAGCATATTTGTCTCTTTCTATACTTAACAAGGAAATCTGATTGATTTGGACATGCAGACAGAACATAGGGATACGAAGTTTCATATCATTTTACAACCATTTTATCTTAGGCCCGGCCAACCTGAAAATAAACATTATTTACTGTTGGAAACATTACAAGATAGCAAATAAAAATTAAATGTGGCCTCCTACATTATGCTAAATGTTAAAAGTCCATCAATTTCGATCTTTTTCAGCTTTGTGATTCTATTCATATGCCGAAATCACAGGTGACGATTATGGTAAATGTTCAAAGTCCATCACTTTCAATCTTTTTTCAGCTTTGTGATTCTATTCATAGGCCGAAATCACAGGTGACGATTTCAAAGCCTTTTGATTTCAGATAATGCGCAAATGGTTCGATATTTGTCTCTCTTTGAATGGTACACTAGACGTAGCTGCTATGCATGCGTGTGATGAGAATAATATGCATTGGAACAGTGTTGTGTGTTTTTGCACCAGGCAGCTTAATTGTTTCAATTCACATTAGAGATGAGGTTCGACTGGAGGTTGGAATAAAATGGGATCCTTCGACAAATAGCAATTATACGCCAGAAGACAGCACATCTTATTTTTGCTCATCTCCCCTGCCCATCCGAGCACCAAAGATCGCTCTTCGATGGATAGACTATACACATATATATAATAGTAAAGTTTAAATAATATAAGCTTAATGTAATAAGAAATTGCATAAAAAATACACAACATGATTAATGCAATAGGCACTGAAAATGAAATTTAGAGATGGTTTGAAACAATGTCCCATTTCTGTAGATGTGTGTCAAGTTTTGAAAGTCTTTGTGCGCTTACAAACTCTAGTTTTATGGTGTCACAGATCAAATTGTTAAAAAAGGCATGTATTGAAGGCTTATGCCATCTAGCTATGAGTAAAATCTGATTGATTATAATGCAGTTGTTTAAATATTTGTCATTTACACCATATATACTGCCACACAAAAGTATTTCCCCCCTAGAAGCTTGCAAGTTATCACTGTGTTGTCAACAAAGTATTAAGCCATCAGACCCAATTACTATTTCATTGTGTGGTATAAAATGTACAATAAGATAAGATATGTGTTGGAGGCTGCGCCCTCAATTATGATAAAAACTGGGATCAGTTTATTTATACAATTGTATTACATGTATGAACTTACACCTATGAGCATCTCAAGTCCCCTTACCCAAAGAATATTGTCACTAAGTTTGGCAGACATTATGTTCCCATCCCTTATCACTTTAGGACCAGTGATTTTGACACTTCGCTGGTAATAAATCATCGAAGATTTTGTCAACCGCTGACTATGTAGTCCATTTTCAGGGTTATGAAGGTTAGTTTATGCCCTTGGGGCATAATTATGTCCTTTACAGTCTTTTAATTGGACCACATAGTGGGAAATAGACACATTCTTAGATGATTTATTACCGGTGAAATGTCAAATCACCGATCAAAAAGTGTTAAGGGACTGGGAACATAATGGATACTGAAGTATGACTTTACATAAGAGCCCTAAACAACAGCAATAAGTGCAGTTTAAAATATTGGCAAAATAGGGTCAAGGGTCATGTAGGGGTCATTAGTGGAAATAAGTGTACTCCCCTTGAGCATCTCAAGTTCCCCTTACCCAAAGAATATTGTCATCAAGTTTGGCTGAGATTGAAGTCTTATAAAATCTGACATTAGGCCTACATATGAGCTCCCAAAACAGCAGCAATCAGTGCAGTTTAAAGTGTTGGCAAAATGGGGTCAAAGGTCATAAATATGGGTCATTAGAGGTCAAACTGTGTACATCCAATGACCATCTATGTCCCCCTTACCCAAATATTATTGTCACCAAGTATGGTTAAGATTGAAATCTGACTTTTCATAAGAGCACTGAACAGACCAAACCTAACCCAAAAGGGAACATACACCCCCTCCCGCACCATACACATGACACGATGACAATATCCCCCTCTGGCTTTTCAATCCAGGGGGATGAAACACAATATGGGTAAAGAATTTTATTTGAAACCCACACACCCCCTATTGAAGACATTACCTTAGTCTTCCCAGCAAGGAGTGTGAATTTCAAAAAGGGTTACCTGCATGGGTGACTCCATTTGAAATCTACACTCCCTATTCTGAAGATTAAAGCCATTTCTTCCAAATAACAGGGTGTATGGGTTTCAACTGGAATAACCCCAAAACAATCTATAGTTTTTGATCAGATCCAAATTGGCTAAGCCTAATTATAACAGCTAATCAATACAGAAGAATGCGGGCACTGTGCATCATATGTGACGAGTGCATACCACCAAAACCGTATGCATGTGACAATAAGTGCGCACATACGGTTGGATTACTTTTGAGGGCGGAGAGATAAAACCGAATATTTCTCGCCAATCGGAACTGATCAAACTATAGAGGGCATATTTTGCTAGGGATACAAAACCGAACATGCATTTTATAACTCGATTATAACGGTGTCACAAAGTTGTGAACAATTCGTCAACTCTACTACACAGCTTACATTTCACAATACCCTATATAAAGGCCTGGAAATATTCAGTTACCTTTACAATTACACTTCAGGTTTATATATTCACATTCAAAATATATGCACTTATATTTACCATAAAATTCAAGAAAAAATATTTGTGGATTTATATATTTTTGGCCAAGAAGAATAAAAAGATCTGTCTCACATACCCCGCGCGTATAAATATGTGGAGTCACTTTTGCCGTTAAGCCCTACGCACTGAGTCCAATTTTGGGCTTTCTTTAAAAAAAAAATTGTCTGGAAAAAAATGGGAAACATTGGCTCCGAAAGAAGAAGGGACAAAAATTGGCCAAAAACACAATAAAAAAAGAAAAGAAAAGAATTTCACCCTTAAGCATGATAGCTATTTTGTGTAATTTATTTTACAAATCGCATATCTCATGGCTATTTTCCCAAATGTATGTGAGACAGACCTTCTTGTTTTGGCCTAATAGTAATATTATGTAAAAAGGTGTTCCAGTAGTATTTATGGTTGCGAGTTAGCAGTGTATAATATTGATACTAACGTCATCAAACACAAAACATTCACCATCCGATTGAAAGGTGCACTTTATCCTCCTCGTCACATTCAGACACAATCTGGTGCACTTCTATCAGATTACTTTGCATGATTGACAATATTTTGTGAACCAATCAGAATGTCAAGTCGACCGTACGTAATGTGCACCAAGGATGTCCATTTTGGGGGCGAGGTTGACCTTGTGTAAAAGTATGCGAAGTCAACCTAATGTGACATGTGTCCAATGTAAAAAGATCTATGGAAAACAACAGATCAGGGGAGTGATTTATTATGATGCCAATTATATGTTATCATTATTATTATGGTGAGAATAGGATGTGTCCATATTGACTAATTCTTTCGTTGTCTGTTTTTTCACTTCAGTTTTTCTGTCTGAAATGAGCGTGATTAAAGTATACAGGAATGGATTGATAGCTGAATTTATTGGTATTATAAACGCAACAGTCCACACATAGACAAGTGGGTCAACCTCGATGAGCTGGCATTGTACTAAGATGCATGTTATCACTAATGGGACCCATGTAAAGAAATCTGTTAATACAATGACGGACATTTTGATAGCCATACGAATTTCTCTCTTTTCATCTTGCTTCCTACCTGAACGTTTTGATGTATTTCTTGCAGCAATGAATATATGCACGTAAAGATAAGCGATGAGAACAAAACAAGCCAAATTTACACCGATGAAAACAGTTATAGAGAAATATGTCGCTAATGTATTGCCGGTTATTTCTGATGTGGCGTAGAGTGATGTTTGATAAGTAGGATCTAAGAAAATTACATATTTCAAAACAGCTTTACCTGACACAAACTGTCGAACATTGCGCAAATTGGCCTGGGTAGACTCTGTGACAAGTGAACTGATGTTCGCAACACTAACAGGCCTTCTGACTATTGGAATTCCTATGCATACTTCAGACACCTCAAAGACATCCAATTCTACACCAGATAACACAACTGGCATAATGCTGATAAGTAAACCAGTAGACCAAAGTGCAAATACACAAATCTTGGCAGACTTAGTTCTCAATCGGTGCCGGCTAAAAGGGTATTTCACACCCTGAAACCTATCAAAAGTGATTAATGTAATAAGAAACACAGATAGTTCACTGGAAAATATTGACAGTGTGCCAGCCAACTGACAAATGGGACCTTTACGCCAGAGTTCAGAATAAGAAGGGAAAAATTGTCCGTAATAAGCATCGAAAGATGCCAACAGGACCATACTGATTCCCATTAGAAGGTCCGATAGAGAGAGATGTAATATGAGCAGTGATTGAACCGTACTGTCTTGCTTATTACCGCAACGTAAATAAAACACAAAAAGGTTGCAAGTTATTGCAAATAAACCCAGTGCCCACATTGATATCCTTGGTAGAAAATCATCTACCATTTTCTTACAAGTGAGATAAACTGATTGTGGATATCGAGGTATGCATTTGGCATATCCGGTAAAGCAACAAGTTGCACTCTCATCTACCAGCAACACCGTTGAATTATCAAGACCAATAAAAGATGACTTGGTCACAAGATATAATTCATTTGCTCGAAGATCCACTACTTCAACACCGGGGATGTAGAATACTTCTTGGTCAATGTGTTGAATCAAGTTGTATGACAAATTGACTGATTTCAAACTGCTCAAATAATCGAAGACACCAGACGGTAGTGTTACAATTTTGTTCTGCTGAATTTCTAGTTGTTGAAGATTAGACAAACCATAAAATGAACCATTAGATATGCTTTGCAATAGATTGTTAGTTAATGTAAGTACTATGACATTCGTCATATCAATGAAAGTGCCTGGCTTGATCTCGTTCAACAGGTTATGGCTCAAGTAACATACTTCCAATTTATACAGTCCTTCAAATATTCCAATTGGTAGCTCAATTATTTCATTGTGTTCTAACGATAAGAAAGTCAGATTAGGCATATACATTGAGATTTGCAGGCTCACAGTGCTGAACTTGTTTTTACTCAGATCACAGATTTCTAAATTACTGGGACGATCAAGTACTGTGAGACTGCTTAGTTTATTGTTAGACATATTAAAAACTGTCATATCAATTACTGACGCAACGAGTAAATTTGGTGGAGTTTGACTTAAGTTGTTATTACTCATGTCAAGGTAACGCAATGATGTCATGTTATCAAATAGACCCTCGGGAAGATAGACAAGCTCATTTTCAGTTAGCAAGAGAATGTTTGTATTTATGAGAGAGTCAAATAGATTTTCTGGCAATGTAGACAGAGCGTTATAACTTAAATCACAGTGATACAATGATTGCATGTTTTTAAAAGCGTCATGGTTGATCGAAATCAATTGATTATTTTGCAGTTTAAGATCAACCAAATTAATCAGCCCAATGAATATATCGATCGGGAGCGTTGTTAATAAATTATGTTGTAAATAAAGGCGTAGGACATGTGTATGATAAATTCTGAACAGACCATCAGGTAATGATATTAGCCTATTGACGTTAACACTAACATACCACAAAAAAGTTAGATTATCAAAAATACCCAAAGGTAATGTTGATAGATGATTGTCTGCCAGTGTAAGATACTCTAAGTTCACTAGATCATCAAATATACCATCAGCCAAGAAAGCCAGCAGGTTATATGCCAGATTTAAATGGATTAGTTGTGATAACCCATCAAGCACACCCTTGTGGAGTGTTGTCAGTATATTTTCATGGATGTATAAATATTTTAATGATACCAAACCATTAAATACTCCTGGAGGCAATGTTGTGAGATGATTCTTGTCAAGTAGGAGATCCCTTAGTCCGCTCAAACCATTAAATACATTCACTTGTAAGGTAAGATTATTTTTCCAAATCAGTAATGCAGTCAAGTTACCTAAATCGCTAAATATATTATCAGGAAATGAAGTCATCATATTGTGACCAACAATCAAAAATGTCAACTGAGGAATGCCATCAAAAACACCCACCGGTAAATCAGTAAGATGATTTTGGTCAAGTAGAAGTTCTCTCAGAATAACCATACTGATAAACAGGCGGGCAGGGAGTAGCTGTAGTTTGTTGCCAGTCAGATCTAATGATGTTACAGCATCAAGCCCATCGAAAGCCCCGGGTGTAATGATGGCCAGACCTAGATCAGAGAATTCTAACTCTTTATGATCTGGTTCATAAATAATTAGGGCAACAGTGTCAGTGGCATTATCACACACTGTGGTCCATGATCTATAACCTAGAGTACAGACGCATTCATCTGGACATTTCACATTGTAATAATATGAAGACCATTTATTTGGCCCATACAATGGTTCCACTGCATCGTACCCAGTAAAATTACATCCAGGAAAAGTTGTATTATCTGTTAAAGACAAGTGCAAGGATTCTAAAAGACGTTTAGAATCGGGACATATTGAGCGGGGAGCATTCATCCCGCGAATCTTCAAATTCACTCGGGTATTAATGTAATGGATTTTGAATTCCGTTGAGGTTAAGAACAAGGTACAAGGCGCTGAACTCAACGATAATGAAACAATTCGTTTCAGACACTGGTCATTCTGGGACGAAGTGTCGTCTACTAATTCAATATACACATAGGAATATATGGTATTGGAACTTGAGTGTAATAATTGTACTGAAGTTCCATTGCCTCGTGTTAATGAAAGATCTATGGTACAACTGAATATTGCATTTTGTAAATTGGGATATTTTGATTCTGTAGTGTTATCCGTGATGATAACCGTTGGGTCATAAGTAATATTAACGTGACTGTTGCATTCATTTAAAAGATTTACCACCTGCAGTGCTAATGTTGTGTGATTGATGCAAATTATTAGCAATAGTATATACCAAACTATAGGTTTACTATGATACGTCATCTTTAACATAAAGTCACTCTGGCGTCACTTACGGTGAAGCACTTTTTATGGTCAATCAATTTCTCAAACAATACAATATTATTATGAAGCCTTTTAACTCTTACAAGTATACCAAGTACAGCTTTACATATTAAACAGATGAAAATTTCAATCACACAAAAGTTATGTTATTTTTGATAATTGTTCAAGTAGTTTTAAAATGTTTAGGTATACAACCAGTTCACAATATCTCCGGGGCAAAGCTGACTGGTAACTATAATCTGCAAGTAGTTCCTTAACACTTTGGGATGAAATTCATCTCTCCCACGCTCTAGTTCCAGAAGGTCTATACCCTTAAGACTTTGTAGCAAGTTTTCTAGCACTATTTAGAGGCTGGAACAATCTATATAAAGAGAACACGAACAAATTATACATTATTATTTTTGAATAAAATATCAAGGGTTCAAAATACTAAATCCCGTCTGGTCCGGCACCCTTTCTTAGAGGCAATATTCCAAAACCGGGATTATTTTTATCCCGAAATGGGAGACCTTTAATAAATTACAGTTTAAAATAGGGTATTTATTACATGTTTTGACAGACACATCACTGTTCTTCAGGTCCAAAAAATTGATGCAACGATGATTTTTTAATAATAAGACATTTGTGTTCACCTCATTTCCGGTGGCTGACACCATAATCTAAATCAACAATTGCGTGTGACGGAAAAACCAACTCGGACGTTTTGAAAAGGCCCCCATTTATGATTTATTGAGATAGTAGTCATCGCTATCATCATTTGGTTAATACAAAATTACAAGATACCAGTTTCTTATAAAAATAGGGACAGCGGTCCCAAATAGGTCGTCCGTTTATAGGGTAGATTAAAAACAAGGTGGATCTCAAACCACAGGCATCTAGAAAGAAAGAGGTTAGACCACTAGCGGATCCAGGATATAAAAAATAAAATAAACATCCTGGAGTTTGGTTGCAATTGTACTTCACCTGTTTAAATGTAATTAATTTTACATATGCAGCTAATTTTACATCTTGACCTCATATGACCTTTGACCTTGGTATGTGACCTTTGACCTAATTAACATATGAATGTTTCCATGTTGCATCCGTGACCCAAGTTTGGTTGCAATTGGTCATTGTATGGAAAAATGAACAAGAGACAAAAAAAAAATGAACAAGAGACAAAAAAAAAGTGTACTAATTTTTACATCTTGACCTCAGATGACCTTTGACCTTTCTATGCGACCTTTGACCTCATTAACATATGCGGGTGTCCATGTTGTATCTATGACTGAAGTTTGGTTGCAATTGGTCATTGTATGGAAAAGAAATGGAAAAATGTAATCAATTTTACATATGCAGCCATTTCTACATTTACATCTTGACCTCAGATGACCTTTGACCTTGGTATGTGACCTTTGACCTCATTAACATATGAAGGTTTCCATGTTGTATCTATGACCAAAGTTAGGTTACAATTGGTCATTGTATGGAAAAGAAATGGACAAATGTAATCAATTCTACATATGCAGCTTGACCTCGGATGACCTTTGACCTTGGTATGTGACCTTTGACCTCATTAACATATGAAGGTTCCCATGTTGCATCTATGACCGAAGTTTGATTGCAATTGGACATTGTATGGAAAAGAAATGGAAAAATGTAATCAATTTTACATATGCAGCCATTTCTACATTTACATCTTGACCTCAGATGACCTTTGACCTTGGTATGTGACCTTTGACCTCATTAACATATGAAGGTTTCCATGTTGTATCTATGACCAAAGTTTGGTTACAATTGGTCATTGTATGGAAAAGAAATGAACAAATGTAATCAATTTTACATATGCAGCCACTTTTACATATACATCTTGACCTCGGATGACCTTTGACCTTGGTATGTGACCTTTGACCTCATTAACATATGAAGGTTCCCATGTTGCATCTATGACCGAAGTTTGATTGCAATTGGACATTGTATGGAAAAGAAATGGACAAAACAAAAAGTGTATACCAAATTGTAACAAAAAGTGTATACCAAAAAGTGTATACCAAATTGTTGACACACACACAGACAACACACACAGACCACACACACAGACTACACACGAAGGATGCTGCCATAAGGTCTCTTCCTACGGACGACCTAAAAACGAAAAATACTCTTTTTTAAATTGGGCAAAACGTGTAAACCTATGGGAGATGTATTTGGTAGTGTGTGACCTCAAGGGCAATGTTTTTGTGTTAAAGAAATACTAAAATTAAGCCATTAGGTCATATGTCGTGAATTGGTGATCAAATAAGGTGGACTTGTCACACATATCAAAATAATTGTGATTAGATATAAATTTATTCGTAAAGTACTTGACTTATCGAATTAAGTAGGGTGACACTTGTTGCTTATTATGTCCTCTTTTAAATAAATTAAAAAAAATAGTGTTGACTACTTAAGAAGAAACTTGTTACATTTTTACCAATTTACATTCAGCCTCCGTGAGACCTTGTGAGGATGCTCAATGTTGTACATCATATTTTAAAGATGACGCCAATTTTATAATATGTAGACAAATTCCTTAAATTGGAAGCGGATTTCCATTATGATTGAGTTAAGTTTGGTGGTGGTTTTTAATGGAAAACACATCTTACAGTTTTTAATGGAAAATTCAACTTTCAACATTCCCAGCTTCCCAACGTTCCCAGATCACATAATATTGTGTTATATGTTTGGATAATTGGATTTGTTCGGATCATTTGATGTGTACAATTTGTATTTTATTTTTTAAAAATGTGAGAAGACAATAAAACAAACTTGATCAATTTTTAGATTTGATCAAATCTATGAGTAATGAGCAACTATTAACACTTTCCATGCGGTTATTTAGTCTTACCAGATACAAAACAAATGTGTCAGATCTGCAGAATTCTCTCCCAAATTTCAAAATCTATCTCAAGGATTACTAAACTGACAATACTAGGCATGCTTGTACTTGCTTCAATGCATTTTTGAAACATTTTGTGAAATGTTGGAATATCCTCTGCAGACACCTTCTGCTTGGAAAATGTTAACATGGTATTTGTTTTTAGTTTGTTGTTTTTATGAATCCATTTTAATTTTTAATTAACAATGATTTATAATTAACTTGCAATATTATAACTCAGTGTTTTCAGGGATGGAACTTCAGATTTTTTTCAACTAGCCAGTCGGGCAGGTAACTCACAGAATCTACCTGCCCGACAAAAATTCTACCAGCCCAAGGTTTTTTCATAACATTTTGCAGCAAACAAATACAAGACTACTTTTAAACTACATTTTACATGTTTTTGTCTTTATTGTACGATGTTCCACTGTAAACCTAGCCCGTAACAGCTCCTCGTATTCATCATGTTCATCAATCCAATACTCTCTTTAATCTCCTATCAACCTGATCTCCTCTATCATACGATCATCTGATGATGAAATTACCCTGAACTTACTGTTACTTACACTTTGAGCTTCAAAAATGTTACCCGCCAGTCGGACGGGTACCTTTGAATCTTCACCCGCCCGACACGAAAGTTACCCGCTATGGGCGAGCGGGCGGGTCTTATTTCCATCCCTGAGTGTTTTTAATCCATTGTCACATTGTACATATTTGCTATTATTATTATTGTTTTGTAAATATTGATGTTATTGTATAATTATATTATGTTTTATTGAATAAAGAATTTAAAGAATTAATAAAAAGTAAATAAAAAATTAAGAATTAAAAAAAAACTTGCAAGGTTGTCTATTCTTCTTTATATATATCTCTCAAATCGAGTTTTCGGACTCAATTTCAAATTGTTTTCTAAACATAAATTACTGCTATGATAAATTTACAATTTACAACTCAATATAGATTTATACATCTATTCCAAATCAAGAAATCTTATACAGAGTGGTCAAAAAGGGGTTTGATATCAGTCACAAGCTACTGGATGTTGTTGAAAACATTGTAAAAATTGATCAAACGACATTTGTCATTCTATCCGCATAATGAGGCCACTACCTCATGATTAATACACCTATCAGTTGTAAGACGCACTATATGACCCCCGGGAGTGGTGCGTCACTTTACCGAGGTGCGTCAACTTCTCATGTACCATGACGCACCATGTGTCAAAAAAACGACGGACCTTTGTCATCCAAATACGCACCCTCAGTCAATTTTTGGACGCACCATTGGTGGATTCTGACGGACCATGACGACGCACCCCGTTGTCAGATATCGTTGACTAAACTGGATAAACACGATGACTACTGAAAATGAAACTACTTTTGATTCACGGTGGATCTGCCTTATTCGATGTTGTCAACCCTGGCCCCTCGAATATATAGACACCGGACCAGGACCAGGACGGAACAAAGAGGAGAACTTTTATATGCACAATAATGTCTGACTGGTCTAAAATTCATAAAATAGTTAACTGATTATCATAAACGTCAGGATGAGGATCCCTGAAACAATTTCGAGACAATTCCCATTCTGCTTCGACCTGTTCAGTGGCGTAACCAGGTGGTGGGGCAGGAGTATCCTTCATCCCTTGTTATACATGTAGGCCTATTTAAAAGTGATGTTTGCGGTATTAATGTAGATCCTGGTTGGTAGTATAGTACAGTCATCACAATAAGTAACTGACCAGGTAATAAATGTGCTGATAACTCTAAAAGTATAACTCCTACATAAACATATTAAATTATGAACATGTTGAGAAATTTCTCTTCTTGAATTTGAGATATTACACGCTAAGAATGGATGATTGTTAAGGATGTTACAATCCCAAATTGTCAAGTCTGATTTTCATTTTCACATTTTCATTTTCAACACGGGGACTCAGACCGGCAAATTATTGATTACTGGTAGTGGTAGTGCCAATTCACCCGTCGATGGCCTGGTTGTTGGATAGTCGGCCGGTGGCATTGTTACGGTTGATCAATACGGCACACACGCTTTACCTGTCGTACTCTCCCCGTGTTGAAAAAAAAAAGTTAAAATGAAAATCACACTTGCCCTAACGTTTGGGATCGTAACTTCCTCATTAATCAACCATTCTTCGAGTGTAATATCTCAAATTCAAGAAAAGAAATTTCTCAAGCACTTTATAATTAAATATGTTTATGTAGGAGTTATACTTTTAGAGTTATCTGCATGTTTATTACCTGGTCAGTTACTTATTGTGATGACTGTATAGCATTGTTTAAAGGTCGTATTTTGTTGTTCGTAAAAAGATGTAAACTGTGACGCACCCATGTAAAGTGACGGTCATTGACGCACCTTCCGTCAATTTTTTGACGGACCAAAGGCTGCCACTGACGTACCCTCTGTCAAGAATGTGGTGGTAAACAACACACCAATGACGCACCTCTCCCGGGGGTCGTATAGTGCGTCTTACAACTGATAGGTGCATAAAGCTTCAATTTCAACCATATGTACCCCCATCCCCCAAGATATTTCATGAATACAATCTCATGAGGTTTCCAAAAGCCTGAGAAATCTGCCTCCTAAAAAATGTTTTTTTTTTGTTTTGAACTCTCTGTATACAGCGTGTCCCCAAAAATGAAGAGTGTATAAGTGAAAAAGTAGGGATCCCTAAATACAAAGCAGTCATGTTTCCTACTTTAGAAGTTATAAGCTTTCCTGTTTTTGGACTCAGTTTTTTATGGGACATGCTGTATATTATCTGACCCAAGAATTTCCGGACCAGATGCTATCTTGGCTTGCCATTGTCTTTGTTTCTTTGAGCCAAAACCTATAGCGCATTTCAAAAATCGAAAACAACAAAATAAGCGGAAGTTCCTTTTCTGTAATTTGACACCTCATTAACAAAATTGCAGTGGATACATTTTAAGTAATCCTTTAATTTTGATCAATTACTTTTAATTTTTTCATTTTTATGTTCATATTTTTTCTTTTCTTGTTTTTCTCTTCAAAATTGTTGTTTTTGTTGGTTGATTGAGTTTGCCAACAATTTGATTAGATCCCCCTTTAAATACAAAAGTATTGTTTTTGTTGATTGCGTTTGTTGGCATTGGGGGCTTGTTGGCACAGGGAGGTGTGGGATGTGCCCCCCCCCCCCCTCAGACGCTGATTTTTTTTATATTTTTGAAAATGGATTCGGTTACTTTTAAGGAAAATGTAGATAATATCCCAATACATTAATATTTAACATAAATTAACATTTTATCATATGCATAACATTGCCCCCCCCCCCAATATCAAAAGAAAGAAACCCTGTTCTTTAATGTCAAAAAACATAGTTGTATATGTTCTTTGTATCATCACAAACCGCTGTGATCTAAATGAAATGGCGGTATATAAAAGCTTATTGTATGTATGTACATTATGTATGTTAGGGGTGGTTTTATTATTATCATTTATCGTTATCGTTAACATTATCATTGTCGGTACCATTAGGCACTTACCTTAATCAGCAAGAGGTGGAGTATAAACGGGACGAGTGGTGACCGGTTTCCAATTCAGTCGTGCCCTAAAGCGGAAAACTGTTTTGGTGAATGGATTTGCCAAAACGGATCCCTGGTTATTCAGGTTGGTAGAGTATAGTAGACAATATGCGTATGAGCACAGCTCTGATGAAATACCATATATAAACTGATGATGTACACTCAACTAACATGTAATTTACAATGTTAACTGACTATGACTGTGATCAAAGACCGTCTTTGCAGTGATTGTCAATAAATTATGTGCTGAAAGATGGACGGATCGATTCCAACCTATAGTATTTGTCTGTGAGTTTGAGGATACAATTCCACTGGCTAAATGATGTCTTTTCTAAAGAATTTAAACTTGTCAAATTCAAATTTGTTTTCTATGATACTTCCAAATGAAGGATGTATTGAATTCTGCTACAAAATTTCTGAAAGTCTCGGTATTGTTCATTTTTTCAAATTAATTTGTTTTCAAAATTATCTCCACCACTGAATATCTATCTTGAGGGTTTGGAGCTACAAGACCCTATCTACAATTACTGCCATGTGTAGGATTGCATCTTTACAAGGGTGTACCATTATAGTACCAGATGTGTATAGCATATGGCAGCTATTACAGATAGTGACTTTTCAGGTCACTTTGTATCTCACCCATATGTGCAATAGCTCCCTCTGAGTTACACGTTGATACAAAAATAGTATAACAACTGGCAGCTATTACAGATAGAGCCATAGAAGTTTCTAAATTTGTCTCTTGTTAGCTTAATGAACCACGGAAGTTTCTACATTTGTCTCTCGTTCTTAATGAACCACTCGTTGTAGCACTTTTGCTTGCTTTAAAGTGATAATAATTGAGTTTTCATCTTACACAAATGATTTTGGTTGACCTTTAATCAAATCAAAGCTCAAAGCGCAAAGAATTCCATGCCATTGTCTTTGTACATCGTATCTCTTGCTAAATTTAAGAGAGATATTACACAGTTTTCAGTTGTTTAAAGGTGGATATTCCGATCACTTTAGCATTTTTCCATCAATATATTTTGATATCAGAAGAAACCCCATAATTATTCTTATTATTATTTATGTAAATTTTTGGGCACAAGATATGTTAAGACACTAATGAAGGGACGAATTTTTTTTTAAAAAACCTAATTTAATATTTTTGAAATTTTTGACCAAAAAGTGCCAAAAAACGTGAAAAAATGATTTTAAATATTTTTTTTACACTTTTGGCAAAATTTCAAAAAATATTGGATTAGATTTAAAAATAAACAAATCGTCCCTCCAGTAGTGTCTTAATATCATCATCAAGTGATTTGGGCATTTTTAACTCAAAATTATGTTTGTTAGCTTTGTTCAAAAAAATTGGGTCAAAAAAGTGATTTTTTTGTGATTTTCTCATAAAATCAACATTTTTGGTCAACATTTATGCCAAATTTGGATTCTCTGATCCATTTCCTTTCCAAAAATGTATACTTTTATATACATTTGATTAATAGTTCAATAATTACAGCACTAACAAAATTCAACAAAAAACTTCCTTAAGTCCCCCCTTAGAACAACGTTTTTCAGAAGTAAACAAAACATATTTCAGATTATTGCCAATGCAATTTTGAGCTAAATCTAGGCCTGGAAATAGCACCCTTCTACCTACCCATAGCGGGTAACTTATTGTGCCAGGCGGGTGAAGATGCAAAAAAAACGACCGACTGGCGGGTACAAATAATCAAACTCACAGTGTACATGTAAGTGTGTTACACTGGCTGGTGGTATTTCTGTCAAGCAGGTATTTTTGTGAGTTCCTGCCCTGCTGGCTGGTTGAAAACAAATTCTGACGTTTCAGCCCTGGCTAAATCCCCAAGTTATATTACTTTTCATACTTCCGTTGTAAGATGCAATCTCCACAAGAATGTGAAATGTTTATATTGCATGTTTTAACGGTGCACATGCATGATTTTTAAAGACAATTTCTCCTGAGGCCCTTTTGCTAGTCCGTTTGTATTATTTCCCTATAAAAAGTTGATGCGTAGCTCTATAATTATCGACTTTCAAGGCTATTATTTAGTAATTTCTTTCATTTAAAATCATATATGCTGGTAGGCCAGTCTAACTGTCATGGCTTAAACACATTAATATAAGACCCGACAATTGCACCCAACATGCAGTTTTATTTAATCCAATAGTTTGAAAGTGATTTTTGACATGAGTGAAACCCAAAGGACTCCTCCCTCTGCTCTTGGCATACTGTTTATTTTAATTATTTGTTAACTAGATCAGTAGATTGCATCTTTACATTGGTGTACTGTTGTAGTACAAGATGTGTATAGCATATGGCAGCTATTACAGATAGTGACTTTTCAGGTCACTTTGTATCTCAACATATAGATCAAGCGTGTGCAACCTGAGGTCCGCGGGCCACATGCGGCCCGCGGACCTCTAATCTGCGGCCCGCAAAGCAATCCTAAAATTCCCATTGATGCGGCCCGTTTTAACCGGAACTTCCTAGTTTTACACAAATGGCAGATTGACTTAGTGGTGTGCTCCCCTAGAATTAGTAGGGTGACGCGCTGCATTAAGTAAATATAACTCAAGGCGTGATTGGTGATAAAATCCCTGGTTAAAATGGCGCTGCAGCAGCAACAGCGAGTAAAAAGAGGAAATTACACGAAGAGAAGCGGGTATTCCATGAGCAATGGATCCCCCTCTCCTCCTCCGGATGTGTTTTGGAATGTTTGACAATCACTGCGGCCCGTGAATAGTTCTCAAAATCACAATGCGGCCCGTGTGGTAGAAAAGGTTGCACATGCTTGATATAGATCATAATATGCTATAGCTGCCTCTGAGTTACATGTTTATATACAAAAAGTATAACAACTGGCAGCTATTACAGATAGGGCCACGAAAGTTTCTAAATTTGTCTCTCGTTTCTTAATGAACCACTCGTCGTAGCACTTTTACTTGCGTTAAAGTGATAATAGTTGAGTTTTCATCTTACACAAATGATTTTGGTTGACCTTTAATCAAATCAAAGCTCAAAGCGCAAAGAATTTCATGCCATTGTCTTTGTACATCGTATCTCTTGCTAAATTTAAGAGAGATATTACACAGTTTTCAGTTGTTTAAAGGTGGATATTCCGATCACTTTAGCATTTTTTCCATCAATATATTTTGATATCAGAAGAAACCCCATAATTATTATTATTATTATTTATGTAAATTTTTGGGCACAAGATATGTTAACAGCCGAAATGCAGTGAAATTACTGCCAAAGGTGGTTAACCACCCAGCCAGTTTGTGTACTATTCAATAGGCAAATTTCCAGTAATCTTGTGCTTCTTAAAAAGAACCATTGGAGTGATGCAACTCAAACTTTGGAATATGACTATTTTTAGGAATTTGCAATTTGTTATTCGATTTCAATTGCACACGCAATACCCCAAAATTGATTGATAGAATTGAAAAAAGTCTATCATAAATTTGAAAAAAATATCCCACAGTGCAATGGTGGTGTATACCCTTAAAGAGAACAAAGTTTTTCAGAAGTAAACAAAACATATTTCAGATTATTGCCAGTGAAATTTTGAGCTAAATCTAGGCCTGGAAATAGCACCCTTCTACCTACCCATAGCGGGTAACTTATTGTGCCAGGCGGGTGAAGATTCAAAAAAAAACGACCGACTGGCGGGTACAAATAATCAAACTCACAGTGTACATGTAAGTGAGTTACACTGGCTGGTGGTTTTTCTGTCAAGCAGGTATTTTTGTGAGTTCCTGCCCTGCTGGCTGGTTGAAAACAAATTCTGACGTTTCAGCCCTGGCTAAATCCCCAAGTTATATTACTTTTCATACTTCCGTTGTAAGATGCAATCTCCACAAGAATGTGAAATGTTTATATTGCATGTTTTAACGGTGCACATGCATGATTTTTAAAGACAATTTCTCCTGAGGTCCTTTTGCTAGTCCGTTTGTATTATTTCCCTATAAAAAGTTGATGCGTAGCTCTATAATTATCGACTTTCAAGGCTATTATTTAGTAATTTCTTTCATTTAAAATCATATATGCTGGTAGGCCAGTCTAACTGTCATATGGCTTAAACACATTAATATAAGACCCGACAATTGCACCCAACATGCAGTTTTATTAAATCCAATAGTTTGAAAGTGATTTTTGACATGAGTGAAACCCAAAGGACTCCTCCCTCTGCTCTTGGCATACTGTTTATTTTAATTATTTGTTAACTAGATCAGTAGATTGCATCTTTACATGGGTGTACCGTTGTAGTACAAGATGTGTATAGCATATGGCAGCTATTACAGATAGTGACTTTTCAGGTCACTTTGTATCTCAACATATAGATCATAATATGCAATAGCTGCCTCTGAGTTACATGTTTATATACAAAAAGTATAACAACTGGCAGCTATTACAGATAGGGCCACGAAAGTTTCTAAATTTGTCTCTCGTTTCTTTAATAATGAACCACTCGTCGTAGCACTTTTACTTGCGTTAAAGTGATAATAGTTGAGTTTTCATCTTACACAAATGATTTTGGTTGACCTTTAATCAAATCAAAGCTCAAAGCGCAAAGAATTTCATGCCATTGTCTTTGTACATCGTATCTCTTGCTAAATTTAAGAAAGATATTACACAGTTTTCAGTTGTTTAAAGGTGGATATTCCGATCACTTTAGCATTTTTTCCATCAATATATTTTGATATCAGAAGAAACCCCATAATTATTATTATTATTATTTATGTAAATTTTTGGGCACAAGATATGTTAACAGCCGAAATGCAGTGAATTACTGCCAAAGGTGGTTAACCACCAGCCAGTTTGTGTACTATTCAATAGGCAAATTTCCAGTAATCTTGTGCTTCTTAAAAAGAACCATTGGAGTGATGCAACTCAAACTTTGGAATATGACTATTTTTAGGAATTTGCAATTTGTTATTCGATTTCAATTGCACACGCAATACCCCAAAATTGATTGATAGAATTGAAAAAAGTCTATCATAAATTTGAAAAAAATATCCCACAGTGCAATGGTGGTGTATACCCTTAAGGGGAGAGTCTGGGGTGAGAAATATGTGTTTTTGGCTAGATAAGGAAATATGAGATATTGCATACATCATATGCAGTAAAATGTTAGCTTCAAAATGCTTTTTATTTGACTGAAATCGGACATTCCATTTTAATGTTGTGTTTGAACAAAGTTATATCGGTGACGCGAATTTGTATGAACATTGCGGTTCCCTATTAGATTAACATGTAATATTTTTCAAGCAGTGATATTTAACTAAATTTTTGAAAAATTATTATCAAAGGTTTAGTAAAACATCTTGTATTCAAAAATGGTATTATAAATATTGAATTTACATTTACCATGAACTTTGATTAAAATTTTGTAATTTTGGTGTATTTCTCACGTATTTTACTGTTTTTTCACCCTGCTATATTTAACAATTTGCCATGGTTACAGTATAAAACATATTAAATAAATTAATCGGCTGCATATATCTTAGCAAATCTTTGATTATAAATTACAATAATTATTTTTACAAACATAAATGTAAAAAAAATGGAGGTAAAGGTTAGTTTACGAGTGAAAAGCGCCCTCTACGTTATGTGATTTTTAAAACCTCGATATCTCAAAACATCGAAAAGCAGAAAATTTGAAACCGTTCTGGATGTAACTCAAAAACGATATATCGGATTTGTATAATATTTGGTATACATATTAAGCTCATTAAGGGCTACAAAATAATGAAGCCCGATTTTTAAAATTCTTTTCTAAATTTGAATTAGCATGCAAAATTACCTGATTGGTCGGCTCCTGGTTACCATAGCAACGGTATCAAAAATCCGGCTTCATTATTTTGTGCGGAATGTTACTGTTAACCTTCAACCCAAATACCAGCACACTACTATTTAGCGTTATTGAGTTACATCCAGAACGGTGTTTAGCCAATCAGAGCCCCTGTATGGTTACCATGGCAACCAGAGCAAAATTTTAGGTCAATTTTGAAAGTTTGCGATATGGGCTATATTATGGTATATAACACTTATCGCTCCAGTTTTGGGAAAGTTGTTGAAATCGATATCATATATAGGGGCTTTTGACCCCAGACCCCCCCTTAAAGAGAACAAAGTTTTTCAGAAGTAAACATAACATATTTCAGATTATTGCCAGTGAAATTTTGAGCTAAATCTAGGCCTGGAAATTGCACCCTTCTACCTGAAGTGCGGTGAAGATGCAAACGTAACCGACCGACTGGCGGGTACAAATAATCAAACTCACAGTGTACATGTAAGTGAGTTACACTGGCTGGTAGTTTTTCTGTCAAGCAGGTATTTTTGTGAGTTCCTGCCCTGCTGGCTGGTTGAAAACAAATTCTGAAGTTTCAGCCCTGGCTAAATCCCCAAGTTATATTACTTTTCATACTTCCGTTGTAAGATGCAATATAAATATATTCATCAGCTTTATTATCTATTATTATCTATTATATTCTGAATATCATGCACACCAAACAAAACATCCAATATGTGCATTTAAAGAAGTGCTTTTCTTTGATAGTGATGTGTGGCAATCCGCACACCATGTAATTGAAAAAAATATAACATGTACAGGGTGAGTCAGAAAGAATCACCAAAATCACCACGAAGGTTTTAAGAATTCATGTTCAAAACCCATTATTTGGCTTTCATTCAAAAAAAGAATTTTAAAATTCGACAAATGCGCCGCACGTAACAAACATATACAAATACTGAACTTCCAAAAATACACGGAAAAGTATAATATCCTACACATATATAATAGTAAAGTTTAAATAATATAAGCTTAGTGTAATATATAATTGCATCAAAAATGCACAACATGATTAATGCAGTAGGCACTGAAAATGACATTTAGAGATGGTTTGAAACAATGTCCTATTTCTGTAGATGTGTGTCAAGTTTCGAATGTCTTTGTGCACTTACAAACTCTAGTTTTATGGTGTCACGGATCAAATTGTTAAAAAAGGCATGTATTGAAGGCTTTTCAACATCTGAAACTATATATGCCGCCTAAGATATGAGTAAAATCTGATTGATTATAATGCAGTTGGTTAAATATTTGTCATTTACACCATATATACTGCCACACAAAAGTATTTCCCCCCTAGAAGCTTGCAAGTTATCACTGTGTTGTCTACAAAGTATTAAGCCATCAGACCCAATTACTATTTCATTGTGTGGTATGTACAATAAACGCAATGAAATGGTAATTGGGTCTGATGGCTTAAAGGGGCACTGCGCCCTCAATTATGATAAAAACTTTGATTAGTTTATTTATACAATTGGATAACATGTATGAACTTACACCTATAAGGATTTTTAAAAATCAGCCCTCTTTGTACAACAAAACGTTGATCCAACAAATGCTGATCTGATCAGATCAGCATTTTACGTCAGACAGTATCCCCCTGCAGCACACGTGATAAATATCGTGAACCATATTTGCATAGAGGGAGTTTTTCAATAAATAGCGATGGTATTGTTTTAATCAAGCTTTGCTGTGTTTTTGTTAGTAGAAACAACAATAATGGCAATTTTTAATGTTCATCTTGAATTCTGAAGAAATAAAAAACAAACAAAAAAATATCAACACCACTAAGTTAAAGGTATATATGTCATCTTTCCAGGGAACGCCCTCAACATCGAAAAAAAATTGAAAGCAAATTTTCTTGCAGATTTACATTTCTGATCATAAATCGTACATACATTCCAAGTTACAGGGCGATACGATTCTTAATTACTTCAAAATCATGGTTTTAGAGTGAAAATAAACTGTCGGATTACCGACAACTTATTTTACTCTAGTATAAATTCACTCTAAAACCATGATGTTGAGGTAATTAGGAATCGTATCGCTCTGTAACTTGGAATGTAAGTATGATTTATGATCAGAAATGGAAATCTACAAGAAAATCTACTTTCTAAAAAAATCATGAATAGAGGGCGCTCCCTGGAAAAGATCACATAATATGCCTTTAATGTCCCTTTAATACTTTGTTGACAACACAGTGATAACTTGAAAGCTTCTAGGGGGGAAACACTTTTGCGCGGCAGTGTATGTTGTTGAACTTGGACAATGTTGGTAAATACCTAAAGTGACCCTGAACTTCACCCAAAAAAGAGTTTGTAAGATTCAAATATTGGCAAATGGGGTCAAGGGTCATGTAGGGGTCATTAGAGGCAATCTGTGTACTCTCTATGAGCATCTCAAGTCCCCTAACCCAAAGAATATTGTCACCAAGTTTGGCAGATACTGAAGTATGACTTTACATGAGAGCCCTAAACAACAGCAATAATTGCAGTTTAAAATATTGGCAAAAGGGGTCAGGGGTCATTAGTGGAAATATGTGTACTCCCCTTGAGCATCTCAAGTCCCCTTACCCAAAGAATATTGTCACCAAGTTTGGCAGATACCGAAGTATGAATTTACATGAGAGCCCTAAGCAACAGCAATAAGTGCAGTTTAAAATATTGGCAAAATGGGGTCAAGGGTCATAGGGTCATTAGTGTAAATATGTATACTCCCATTGAGCATCTCAAGTCCCATTACCCAAAGAATATTGTCACCAAGTTTGGCTGAGATTGAAATCGTACTTTTCATGAGAGCACTGAACAGACCAAACCTAACCCAAAAGAGAACATACACCCCCCCCCCCCCCCCCTCCCCTCGCCCACCACACACATGACATGATGACAATATCCCCCTCCTGCTTTTCAATCCAGGGGGATGAAACACAATATGGGTAAAGAATTTTATTTGAAACCCATACACCCCCTATTGAAGACATTACCTTAGTCTTCCCAACAGGGAGTGTGAATTTCAAAAAGGGTTACCTGCATGGGTGACTCCATTTGAAATCTACACTCCCTATTCTGAAGATTAAAGCCATTTCTTCCATATTACGGGGTGTATGGACTTCAACTGGAATAGCCCAATAACAATCTACACTTTGATCAGTTCCAAATTGGCTAAGCCTAATTATAACAGCTAATCAATACAGAAGAATGCGGGCACGCTGAAGGCAACAAGCGCACTGTGCATCATATGTGACAAGTGCATGCCACCAAAACCGTATGCATGTGATAATAAGTGCGCACATACGGTTGGATTACTTTTGAGGGCGGAGAGATAAAACCGAATATTTCTCGCCAATTCGGAACTGATCAAACTATAGAGGGCATATTTTGCTAGGGATACAAAACCGAACAAGCATTTTATAACTCGATTATAACGATGTCACAAAGTCGTGAACAATTCGCAACTATACAATACAGCTTACATTTCACAATAACCTATTAAGGCCTGAAAATATTCAGTTACGTTTACAGTTACACTTCAGGTTTATATATTCACATTCAAAATATATGCACTTATATTTACCATAAAATTCAGAAAAAACTATTTGTGGATTTATATATTTTTCCTAAGGCCAAGAAAAATAGAATAAAAAGATCTGTCTCACATACCCCGCCCGGATAAGTATGTGGAGTCACTTTTGACGTTAAGCCCTACGCACTGAGTCCAATTTTGGGCTTTCTTAAATAAAAAAAAGTTGTCTGGAAAAAAATGGGAAACATTGGCTCCGAAAGAAGAAGGGACAAAAATTGGCCAAAAACACAATAAAAAAAGAAAAGAAAAGAAATTCACCATTAAGCATGATAGCTATTTTGTGTAATTTATTTTACAAATCGCATATCTCATGGCTATTTTCCCAAATGTATGTGAGACAGACCTTCTTGTTTTGGCCTAATAGTAATATTATGTAAAAAGGTGTTCCAGTAGTATTTATGGTTGCGAGTTACAGTACAGCTCACAATAGAGTGCACCACGCAACTGCGATGATAGTCCATTGACTTTGAGTTGATAGTCCATTGACAACGCAATGACATCGCATTGACAATGCACTGACAGCGCGATGATAGTTCGTTGACATTATCCAATGTCGTGTAGGGACTCCGTTGATCTTGCAAAATCAGCGCGCTGATTTCGCACTGTCAATGCACTGACAACGGGATGTAATTGGGTTGATATTCCGATGAAAGTATGTTGACCTCCGTTGATATCGGTTACTCTAATGCGATCTGTACTGTAGCAGTGTATAATATTGCTACTAACGTCATCAAACACAAAACATTCACCACCAGATTGAAAGGTGCACTTTATCCTCCTCGCCACATTCAGACACAATCCGATGCACTTCTATCAGATTTCTTTGCATGATTGACAATATTTTGTGAACCAATCAGAACGTCAAGTCGACGGTACGTAATGTGCACCAAGGATGTCCATTTTGGGGGCGAGGTTGACCTCGCGTAAAAGTATGGGAGGTCAACCTAATGTGACATGTGTCCAATGTAAAAAGATCTATGGAAAACAACAGATCAGGGGAGTGATTTATTAATATCTTTCATTGTCTGTTTTTTCACTTCAGTTTTTCTGTCTGAAATGAGCGTGATTAAAGTATACAGGAATGGATTGATAGCTGAATTTATTGGTATTATAAACGCAACAGTCCACACATAGACCAGTGGGTCAACCGCGATGAGTTGGCATTGTACTAAAATGCATGTTATCACTAATGGGACCCATGTAACAAAATCAGTTAAGACAATGACGGACATTTTGATAGCCATACGAATTTCTCTCTTTTCATCTTGCTTCCTACCTGAACGTTTCGACGTATTTTTTGCAGCTATGAATATATGTGCGTAAAGATAAGCGATGAGAACAAAACAAGCTAAATTTACACCGATGAAAACAGTTATAGAGAAATATGTCGCCAATGTATTGCCGGTTATTTCTGATGTGGCGTAAAGTGATGTTTGATAAGTAGGTTCTAAGAAAATTTGATAAACGAGTTTACTAGTACCATTCTCTATAAGCATAAGCTCATATAAATTGGCCTGGGTAGACTCTGTGACAAGTGAACTGATGTTGGCAACACTAACAGGCCTTCGCACTATTGGAATTCCTACGCAAACTTCAGACACCTCAAACACATCCAATTCTACACCAGATAACACAACTGGGATAATGCTGATAAGTAAACCAATAGACCAAAGTGCAAATACGCAAATCTTGGCAGACTTAGTTCTCAAACGGTGCTGGCTAAAAGGGTATTTCACACCCTGAAACCTATCAAAAGTGATTAATGTAATAAGAAACACAGATACTTCACTGGAAAATATTGACAGTGTGCCAGCCAACTGACAAATAGGACCTTTACGCCAGAGTTCAGAATAAGATGGGAAAAATTGTCCGTAATAAGCATCGAAAGACGCTAACAAGACCATACTGATTCCCATTAGAAGGTCCGATAGAGAGAGATGTAATATGAGCAGTGATTGAACTGTGCTGTCTTGCTTATTAGTGCACCGTAAACAAAACACATAAAGGTTGCAAACCATTGCAAATAAACCCAGTGCCCACATTGATATCCTGGGTAGAAAATCATCCACCATTCTCTTACAAGTGAGATAAACTGATTGTGGATATCGAGGTATGCACTTGGCATATCCGGTAAAGCAACAAGTTGCACTTTCATCTACCAGCAACACCGTTGAATTGTCAAGACCAATGAAAGATGACTTGGTTACAAGACGCAATTCATTTGCTCGAAGATCCACTACTTCAACACCGGTGATGTAGAATACTTTATGACCAATGATTTGAATAAAGTTGTATGATAAATTGACTGATTTCAAATTGGTCAAATAATCGAAGACACCAGACGGTAGTGTTGAAATTTTGTTCTGCTGAATTTCGAGTTGTTGAAGATTAGACAAACCATAAAATGAACCGTTCGATATGCTTTGCAATAGATTGTTAGTTATTGTAAGTACTGTGACATTCGTCAGATTATTAAAGGTTCCTGGCTTGATCTCGTTCAACAGGTTATGGCTCAAGTAACATACTTCCAATTTATACAGCCCTTCAAATATTCCAATTGGTAGCTCATTTATTCCATTGTGTTCTAACGATAAGAAATTCAGATTAGGCATATACATTGAGATTTGCAGGCTCATAGTGCTGAACTTGTTTTTACTCAAATCACAAATTTGTAGATTAATACTCGGACTATCAAGTACTGTGAGACTGCTTAGTTTATTGTTAGAAATATAAAAAAATTTCAAATCAATTACTGATGCAAGTAAATTTGGTGGAGTTTGACTTAAGTTGTTATTACTTATGTCAAGGTAAGTTAATGACTTCTTGTTATCAAATAGGCCCTTGGGAAGATAGACAAGCTCGTTATCATTTAGAAAGAGAGTGTCGATATTTACGAGGGAGTCAAATATATGTTCTGGCAATGTAGACAGAGCGTTATATCTTAAATTACAGTAAGACAATGACCGCATGTTTATAAACGCGTCATTTGGGATTGAGATCAACTGATTATTTTGCAGAACAAGAATAACCAAATTAATCAGGCCAATAAATACATCGATCGGAAGCGTTGTTAATAAATTATGTTGTAAATAAAGGTGTTGGACATGTGTATACATTCTGAACAGACCATCAGGTAATGATATTAGCTGATTAACATCAACATTAACATACTCCAAAAAAGTTAGATTATCAAAAATACCCAAAGGTAATGTTGATAGATGATTGTCTGTCAGAAAAAGCCACTTTAACTCCACTAGATCATCAAATATACCATTGGCCAACAATGTCAGCCGGTTATCTGCTAGAATTAATAAGAGTAGATGTGACAATCCATCAAGTACACCCTGGTGGAGTGTCGTCAGCATATTATTATAGAGGTATAAGTCTTCTAACGATACCAAACCATTAAATACTCCTGGGGGCAATGTTGTAAGATGATTATTTTCAAGATTGAGAGCCCATAGTCCGCTCAAACCATTAAATACATTCACTGGTAAGGTAAGATTATTTTTCTCAATCAGTAATGTAGTCAAGTTACCTAAATCGCTAAATAAACCAGCAGTTAATGATGTCATCAGATTCTGACCGACGAACAACGTTTTCAAATGAAGAAGGCCATCAAACACACCAACCGGTAAATCAGTAAGACGATTGTCACCAAGTTGAAGTTCTCTCAAAACAACCATACTGATAAACAGGTGGGCAGGGAGTAGCCGTAGTTTGTTGCCAGTCAGATCTAGCCCTGTTATGGCATCAAGACCAGCGAACGCCCCGGGTATAATGTTGGCCAGACCTAGATCAGAGAATTCTAACCCTTTATGATCTGGTTCATATATAATTAGGGAAACCGTGTCTGTGGCATTATCACACACTGTGGTCCATGATCTATACCCAAGAGTACAGACGCATTCATCTGGACATGTCACGTTGTAATAATATGAAGACCATTTATTTGGCCCATACGATGATTCCACTGCATCGTACTCAGTAAATATACAACCAGGAAAAGTTGTATTATCTGTTAAAGACAAGTGCGAGGGTTCTAAAAGACGTTTAGAATCAGAACATATTGAGCTGGGAGCATTCACCCCGCGAATCTTCAAATTCACTCGGGTATTAATGGAATGGATTTTGAATTCTGTTGAGGTTAAGAACAAAGTACAAGGCGCTGAATTCAACGATAATGAAACGATTCGTTTGAGACACTGGTCATTCTGGGACGAAGTGTCATCTACTAATTCAATATACAAATAAGAATATATAGTATTGGAACTTGAGTGTAATAATTGTACTGAAGTTCCATTGCCTTGTGTTGATGAAATACCTATGGTACAACTGAATATTGAATTTTGTAAATTGGGATATTTTGATTCTGTAATGTTATCCGTGATGATAACCGTTGGGTCATAAGTAATATTAACGTGACTGTTGCATTCATTGAAAAGATTTACCACCTGCTGTGCTAATGTTATGTGATTGATGCAAATTATTAGCAATAGTATATACCAAACTATACATTTATCATACGCCATTCTTGCATCACTTACGGTGAACACTTTTTTATGGTAAATTAATTTCTCAAACAATACAATATATTATTATGAAGCCTTAACTCTTCCAAGTACACTAAGTACAGTGTTACATACCAAACTGTTGACAATTTCAACCACACAAAAGTGAAACGTTATTTTTGATAATTGTTCGTTATTGTTCAAGTAGTTTTAAAATGTTTAGGTATACAAGGCAAAGCTGACTGGTAACTATTATTCGCAAGTTGTCTCTTGACACTTCAGGATGAAATTATTCTCTCCCACACTCTAGTTCCAGAGGGTTTATACCCTTAAGCCTCGGTTCCGCTATGATGGTGTCGAATGGAGAATTACTGCTTCTTATAGCACTATTTAGTGGCAGGAACAATCTATAAAGAAAATATAATCAAATTATACATATTTATTTTTGAACAAAATATCAAGGCCAATGTTTTTGTTTTGAAGAAATAATAAAATTAAGCCATTAGTATTTCGAGTATTACTTAGGCACAAAAAAAAGAAGAGTTGTGTTGCCTTCATAACGCGGGTCAAAATTATGACAAATGTGAGCCACTTTTGGGGGGTTTTCTTTTGTTTTTTTAAGATTATTTTTTTAAAGATTTTTTAAGACTTTTTTAATATTTCAACACTATTTTTACCTATCTTCCGGTTGATAAATGTGTGTAAATGCAAAGGAAACACAAAAAAACCAAACAACAAACTCGGGTTTGTACTCCACGCACGAGAAAGAAATGCAATTTATAGTATATTGTTTTTATTTAGTCTCATTCTCTCCATCGTTGTCAGTATACAATATAATATGTGGATATTCAAAACTTTCAAGGAGTTTCTGTTATAGAATCAAGGGTGAATAAATGTTTCATAGATGTGTACTTCAAGAAAATATTCACCATATTGGGTATAAAATACAGCCAGTATGCATTTTCCTTATTATCTTCACACATGTTGACTGAAATAATAGGTATAAAATAGGCCGTCTGTTCCCGATTTTAGGCTTGTGAGGGCAACACAAATTTCTTCTTTTTTTGCCTTAGTATTGACTAATTAGGCAACAACAAATATTGTTGTTTGCCCTTAAAGGAAGGGTCCCGCAAGCACAACATTGAGCATTATTTGTTAGAAAAATAATTATCGAGCCGAAGTTACTCAATTATATAGAACAAAACACCATACTAGTCACAAAAATGAATAAAAACTGCCATCACTCAACATGCAATTTTTAAAATTCGCGGCGATCGAATGTCCCGGTGTCGATGACGTCATGGGTATTGGTGCTCAAACTTGCGCATGTGCATTGTATAACTATGACATCATCGACACTGTGACTTTCGATCGCCGCGAATTTTAAAAAGTGCATGTTGAGAGATTGCGGTTTTTATTTGTTTTTGTCATAAGTGTGGTGTTTTGTTCTATTTAATTACAAAAGTTGTGCTCAATAGTTATTTTTCTAACATATAATGCACACTTTTATGCTTGCGGGACACCCCCTTTAAGTGCCAAATATCTTGAAGTCAGGTTGGTCTGTCGATATTCCTCTTCTTTTTTTACATTTTTGTTTTGCTGACAAATATTATTGACAAACCAAACCGGCATGATTCATGATGAGACAAAATTGGTAAATGTCAATTTGACTAATGTTTCTAGTGTGATAATAGTTTAAAAGCAATCTCTTCAAGCAAACTTACCATATTTATTACAAGCAGAAAATAGTAATATTGTGACAAATTTAATAAAAATTTAAATCTTGGAGACCTTGTGAGGGTGTTCAATTTAATGCATCATGTCTTAAAGATGACACCTATTTTATAATGTGTTGAAAAATTTCTTAAATGATTGAGTACAGTTTGGTGGTGGTTTCTTAGCGGAAAATACAGTCAAATAGATTCATGAGTTCAGGAAAATAATAGTCCAACTTACAAATTTGAAAAAGTTCACATAATATTGTTTTATTTTGGATAATTTTATTTGTTTGGATCATTTGATGTGTACAATTTGTATTTTATTTTTGAAAATGTGAGAAGACAATAAAACAAACTTGGTCTTTTTTTTAGATTTCATCAAATCTATGAGTAATGAGCAACTAAAACACTTTCCATGCAGCTATTAGTTTTACCAGATACAATTAACAACTTTTTCAGAAACATCTCCCAAATTTCAAAGTCTATCTCAGGGATAACTGACCCAATACTACGCATGTTTGTACTTGCTTCAATGCATTTCTCATGGGGATTCACAATATGGTGATGAAATTCAATAATTGTGACATTTTTGAAACATTTTGTGAAATTTTGGAATGTCGTCTGCAGACACCTGCACTGCTATAACATGTAGTAAATATTTGTTGGGTAATCTATATTCCCTCATTTGTTGGGTAATATTTAGCTAACATCTGAGTAACTTTTAGAGTTGGGTAAAATATTCAGCTACCTATAGTCGATTCGCAGACATTGGCCGATTTTAGCGATTTACCATTTCAGTAAAGAGGTAACAGAAGCAAAAGAGGGGGAGGCACTCGAATTTAATCGTAATATGCAAGGTTAATACCGTGTCTTCGTGTGCATGTACTACTGTGATGTACTCACCACTATGTACCTAGAGACAGGGAACTTGCGGTTGGATTATCGGCATAACGA
The DNA here is from genome assembly GCA_035610835.1 of Ophiura sarsii. Classification (NCBI taxonomy): domain Eukaryota; kingdom Metazoa; phylum Echinodermata; class Ophiuroidea; order Amphilepidida; family Ophiuridae; genus Ophiura; species Ophiura sarsii. The sequence continues at coordinate 45,352,527 of CM069446.1, forward strand.
TAAAGAAATGTATTGTTATTCAGATAAATTGATAAAGGTATTCAGGTGGTCTCATACTAACTCATAGCCAGAAATACTTAAAGTAACGTTTATAATCCGTATCTTGGTTGATATAACTGTTTTTCCATTTAATTAGGACAAATGGTTTTGTACCTACAATCAAGGAAAAAAAGGTTGGCACACTTTGTCTTAATTACGGAAAAAACCCCGCCCCTCTCCCCGGAGGCAATGTTGATCCGAGTCATATTATCAGAAGCCATGGTAGGTCCCCCAACATTGATTGATGGGGGATGGGGAAGGATATAAGAAAGGGGGAGACTTTTGCTTTCTATTAAACAGTGCTATGTCCCAAGTCTGATCTCAATTGCGAGCACAGGGATATTTGTAATAAGTTGCGTCAAGTGTGCCAACTATTATTTTCCTTGATTGTAGGTATATAGAAAATGATTATTGAATAAATATGTAGAACTGTTATTTTCATTTTAATGTTTCCTTTATTCCAAGTGGGTGGGGGGGGGGGGGGGATCAAAAATAACCATTGGAGTAATGCAACTTAAACTTTGGAATACGACAATTTTAAAGACGACCTTTCATGTAAAATAGAAAAGATCCAGTCAGGCCAGCAACCAGAACATCTACCTTTAACTTGGTGAAATTATGAGACCAATCTGATGTAAATTTGTTGAAATCTTTGAAAAGTGTGTGGTGGGAACCTGTTTGTCCCGATTTGTCTTTATTTCTCTTCAAAATTGTTGTCTTTGTTGGTTGATAGAGTTTGCCGAAAATTCAATAATTCAATTCGATCCCCCCCCCCCCCCCCCACCCCCTTTTTTTAATACAAAATTGCTGTTTTTGTTGATTGAGTTTGTTGGCATTGGGGGCTCGCTGGACAGGGAGGTGTCTAAGGGGGATGTGCCCCTCTCAGAAGCTAAACATTTTTGTATTTTTGAAACTGGATTTGGTGAATACTTTTAACATGTTTAAGGAACATTTAGATAAAATAATTTATAATTAACATATGCATAACAATTAATATTGGATGGGGTTGAACCATCAAAATCAAAATCAAATAGGGGCGGGTTTACACCTATGAACATGTGCCTCCTTTACCATGACGGAAAAGAAAGAAACCCTGTGCTTTAATGTCAATTTTTAATTTGTTTTGACTTTTGTTATTCTGTTATATCAATAAGCATGGTTTTATAATTATCATTTATCATTATCATTATCATTGTCGCTACCTTTCCTGTAAGTAGGCACTTACCTTAATCAGCAAGAGGTGGAGTATGGACGGAATGAGTGGTGACAGCTTTCCGAGATTCAGTCGTCCGGCAAATAGTTTTGGTGAATAGATTTGCCTTAACGAATCCCTGGTTATTTCAAGTTGGTAGAGTATGAGAAGTCACTTGTTCCGTTGGTAGACAATATGTGTATGTATAAGCACAGCTCTGATGAAATACCATATATAAACTAATGGTGTACACTTGACTAACATGTAATTTACAATGTTAACTTACTATGACCGTGACAGTCAATAAGTTATGTGCTAAAAGATGGACGGTTCAATTCCAACCTATTTGTCTGTGAGTTTGAGGATAAAATGCCACTGTCTTTTCTAAAGAATTTAAACTTGTCAAGTTCAAATTTGTTTTCTATGATATGATGCTTCCAAATGAAGGATGTATTGAATTCTGCTACAAAATTTCTGCAAGTCTCAGTATTGTTCATTTTTCCAAATTAATTTTTTTCAACATTATTTCCACCACTGAATATCTATTTTGAGAGTTTGGAACCACACTGCCCTATCTAAAATGGCTGCCATGTGTAGGATTGCATCTTTACATTGGTGTACCATTGTAGCACCAGGTGTGTGTATAGCATATGGCAGCTATTATGGATAGTGACTTTTCAAGTCAGTTTGTATCTCATCATAGAAATCATAACATGCTATAGCTGCCTCTGAGTTACATTTAGGCCACACACAAAATAAACCCTGTTTACAGGCAAACAGAACCCTCACGTTGGGTCGATCAGTCGGCTTTTTTCCCTTGATTTTTGCCTTTTTCTTTTTTAATATTTTTCCTTCCAAAATGAACGTAATAAAATCTCGAAAAATTTCGCCATAATTTGACATGCCAATTGCTTTTATTTGGGTCGGTATTCATTTGCATGTGAATTATTTTTCAATGATTTAAAAAAAACCAAGTCAGGCCCGTAGAACATGATTTTTTTTCTTCTTCGCCTTTAGTTGTAATATAAAGGCGCATAACATAACAACTGGCAGCTATTACGGATAGGGCCACGAAAGTTTCTAAATTTGTCTCTTGTTTCTTAACACTTTCCACGCGGCTATTAGTTTTACCATATACAAAACAGATTTTTCAGAAACCTTTCCCAATTTTCAAAGTCTATCTCAAGGATTACTGACTCAATACTAGGCATGTTTGTACTTATGTCAATGCATTTCTCATGGTGATTCTAAATATGGTAATGAAATTAAATAATTTTGACATTTTTCAAACATTTTGTAAAGTTTTGTAATGTCGTCTGCAGCCGCCTGCCGCGTGGAAAGTGTTAATGAACCACAGAAGTGTCTCCATTTGTCTCTCGTTTCTTAATGAATCACCCGTAACACGTTAGCTTGCGTTAAAGTGAAAATAATAAAGTTTTCATCTTGCACAAATGATTTTGGTTGACCTTTAATCAAATTTAATAATCAAGACAGCCTGCCAGGTATAAAAAATATGCTCAGAAAATATATTATCTGCATTTTTTGTTAGAGCAAATCCAACTGTGTGGAATCATATCTATGCTATGCCACTGCAGGCTGTATGGGGTGGAAATTTCTACATTTAGTATATATTATCATATATTGTATATAATATAATATAAAGCAGTTTACCAGCCTGCGGTGTTTTACAATAGATAATATAACAACAATTAATATTAACAAACACCGGGAACGTCCCAACGAAAAATAAGCAAGGACATTCAACGGCGGGAATTGAACCCCGGTCTCCATTTAGGTTTTGAATTAAATTTTGCCTCCAAACTGTATTTTAATCCATTTTTCACCACAATATTGTTTTTCAGGATATCTCTATTTTTAAACACTGGTAAAGAACCAATCTTCTTACAGAGTGCTCAATGCCATGCAGAGCTATATATAAGTTACCGTTCCTAATGGTTTAACTTCTATTTTTACACATGTTATTTCATCATGACTGGTGTCAAATGAAAATTGATGATGTCAACTTTAATATGATACCAACAAATGCGAATATAAATCACGAATATCAGAATAATTGTGATTGAAAACACATCAATTTGTAGAGTTTTTTAATCAAATTTCAAAAAAGTTATTTGATTAAGTATTAATTTAAGATTCAAAATAAAACAGCCTCTGTCCCATTGGGAGTTATTATGTTAACTATGATAACTCCTTGGTCCCATGTTCTGAAAAACTGCTCACATTACAATTAAATAATATAGAGGGAAAACAATCGTATTTATAGCAATTTATTCTACAATGAACAGAGCAAGAATGCCCTTTATTTCAGACATTTTTTTTGTTGATTCAAGCTTACAGAAAGAAGAAAAAAATTGGAAGAAAATTGTATCGCCGCGTAGAGCTACGCGCCGGAGCATATTTCACATTCCCTTTCCTTTTTCTTTTTTGGCCTAAACAAGTTTAACATACATTTTTAAGCATATTTGTCAAAAAGGTGAAATCACCATGTTGTACACAAAACATCAGTGTTTGTGTTCCATTGTTTAAACAATGTCTTCAAAATAGAACATGTACAATTTTCAGCTGACTAAATCCTATAAAGATATTATAGTGTTTAATGTTTTTTAAATATTGGTGGATATAGGGTACTGTTAAAACAAGAGAAAAATGAAAATATGTTAAAATATTTCCGATATAAAAGTTTAAAATCATAGAACACCCTTTGGTGTTAACAACCAGATCACGTCTAAAAACATTAGCGTGTATACACATACACTACCAATGCACTCCGACTTTTTTAGATTTCAATTTCACACACTCATAATAATGTGTAAAATATATCAGATTAATTGATAAAATTGAAAAAGGTCTATCGAAACCTCTCAATTTGTACTGATAGAAGGACCTATTGGCGTGATAAACACAGTGCAAATAATGGTGTATACCAGGCAAAGTCATCAGAATTACAGCGAGTAGGATTTGAACCAAAATTCACTCTAGGCACAGTGGTTTGTATTGAGGGCCTAATGGGTTATTCCACTTAAAATCCATACACCCCCTCCCCCCCCCCCCCCCCCCCCCCCCATGGAAGGCTAAAGATGGGAAGACATTACCTTAATCTACCCCACAGGGAGTATGAATTTCAAAAGAGGATTGACTCCCTGCACTCAAGTCAAAAGGAATTTTGAATTATTTGTTGGAACACTGCTATGTGGGTGGGGGTGTGTGTGTGTGGGTGGGGGGGGGGGGGGGTCTATGTAGGGGTGAAATAACCAAAATATCTACTATTTCTTAGTTCAGGCATGAGAATGTTCATAATTGAACAAAAGAGTTGGGGAAAGTAGAACATATATATGTGTGAATTTAACTGTGGCGGCTCGTGGGTGTTTTTAGTGCCAGTGCTAATCGGCGCATATCGCCGCCGCATTGCTATGCGATGCCAGGGGGAGTATGAGGGGGATGTGCCCCCTCATAATTAAGAAAATTTGGAAATATGCCCCCTCATAATTAAGAAAATTTGGAAATATGCAACCAAAATGGTGCAATTTGGTGCATATACTACTTTTAACCAAATTCTCGACGAATATGTGTTCAAAATAATCGTGCAAGTTGCCGGGCAATTTGCATTATCTGAAATGGATGTTTGACTTCCTTATTTAATCTATTATTTTTTATGGAAGAAAAAAAAAATCATAGAAACCATGCATCACATCAATTGGGTGCGTATTTGATATACTGTAAAAGTGGAAATTTTTGCGCTACATTTATTTTCGCGCTAAAATCAGCAAGCGCGAAAATAAAAACACGCGAATATATTCATTTTATATGTAGGTCTATGTACAGAAGCTCAAAATCGCGAAAATAAAAACAAGCAAAATTGTTCAAAATGTGCGAAGCGCGAAAATTTCTACGCACGAAAATTTCCACTTTTACAGTATTCCACCCGCACCCTGCATTAATCTGTTAATAGACCCTCTTGTGCCTGCACTTTCTGGTATCCTGCTCTAGACTCAATGCTACATGTACAGTGTAGTGCTAAACAAGCTATTCATGCCGAAATGTAGTCTGTGGAAAAAAACTTGACTTGCGGTGCTGGAACACGATCAGCACTGGTACATGCCTGTATTGCGGAGTTGTTGGCTATGGACTTTCTACTCGCCACTGGTTTTCAATAAGAGAAACAAGAGCTCTACCGGTGCAAAAAGATATTAGAACCGGTGAAATCAGCTAGCGCGTAGCATATTGTGTCGGGTGGGTTTCTATGCAGTGTATGGTGTCTATGCATTTGATGGTGGGGTGACTCGCTGTTTGCCGTATACTTTTAGTTAATCAGCGCTGACTGTTTGAACGCAAGGGTTTAAATCAGGTTTAATTGCATGTATTTTCGGGATATTTTCATCAATATCTTGGTTGGTTTGTGTGAGGGACTGGAGGTTTTTTTTTTTTTATGCTTTGGAAATTTCAACCGGTGCTAAGAACCGGTAGAACTAATTGACCAGCCGCCACTGGAAATTAAGCTTAAAAGACCAACAACTAATTAAAAGGAATTTTGGACCAAAAAAACCCCCTGAATTAGGTTTCAAACCTGAAAATTCCTGTACTGGTATAGTTTTATTATGATGTAAGTGGTAGATACAGCTTTATTATTTTACAATTTACTCGTCTATTTAATTTGTAGATGTCCTTGTGTTGTTTGCTGAAAGTACAATTCTTGTTTATCTATTGCAGCTGGGTAGAGATAGGCCTATCTAGGCCCGGTATCTAGGATTGTGTGACTGCAAAAAACGAATGTCTTTAGTTCCTGAAGTATGTTCAGTGGCGTAGCTCAGAGGGGGTTGGGGGGTGGGGCGAGGGGGCGATTTCCCCCACCCCCAATATTGACTGTCGTGTCGGTTGAGATTGGCACTGTCGGTTTATTTAACAAGGGACACCCCCAATATTGACTGTCGTGTCGGTTGAGATTGGCACTGTCGGTTTATTTAACAAGGGGAATCAAGGAATTATGACCGCACGATAGAAAATGTTTGCGCGTTACGATCGCATGTGGCCCCCATTTAGATCTCAAAAAATTTGTTTAAAAAAATTAAAATCTAAAATTTATATATAGAACAGGGTTTTTTTCTTTCGTCACCTAAGATGCATCATAAAGCCCAAACATTCTGGGGTGGTATTACTAATATTACTTTTTCACTTATGCAGGTGTCAATTTGAATCTTGAACCTATCCTCCACAAGGATTCGCCTGTATATATACTTACCATCAGTATAAAATAGGTCAAGATCAGGTCTTTCCTGCAATGTTTGGGGTGAAGATTCACCTCAGTGCACTATGTTCATTCTATAGTAATATAATTGAAATATAAGTGAAGATTCACCATAGATTCACCTGTCCAAAATATAAATTAGTTAAAGATTCACCACTTCAAAAACATAACTAGGCATAGATTAGGCATCTAATCTTTGACGAAACCATAAGGGTAGGTTCAAGATGCACATTGATGCCTGCATAAGCATAGGAAACATCTCTAAGGCCTAACATTTTGCAGGGTAAACATATGGACTTTCTTCAGACACTAAGCTCTCAATTTTGATGGGGAAAAAGTGAATTTGATCACACACACCTAAAATGTGTAAACCCCCACATATTCAAATACTGTAAAAGTGTACATTTCCGCGCGTGTACACATGTAAATCCCAACATATTCAAATACTGTAAAAGTGTGAATTTCTGCACGTGTAAATTTTTTAATTTTTTATGCGTGTAAATTTCAATGCATGTAAATGTTGGCGCGTGTAAATTTTCGTTTAAACATGCTTGCTTGTTTTTATTTTCACGATTTTGAGCTTCCTTACATAGACCTACATACAACAGGAATGTATTTGGCGTTTTTATTTTTGCGCTTGCTGATCTTAGCGCGAAAATAAATATAGCGCGAACATTTCCATGTTTACAGTCAGTACAACATTGAGTGCCACACCCCTACCCATCTCTCAGGTGACACTTTCCGCACAACTTTTCCCACGGTATGGGAAGCGTCTATAAAAAATAATAATAAAACCAATAATATTATTATTCAATGCACACCCCTCTCAGACAGTTCAATCAATCGTACTATTTGCCTCATGGATTTATCAATCTTTTGATTAAAGTTTGTACTTTTGTCTATGACCTCCAAGGCTAGTGTTTACTAAACTCATCTAAAAGAAAAGAAAGGAAAAGGAAAAATCCATTGTCCGTTACCTCATACGAGGTCAACCGCCGTGCTTTCTAGACTGGTGCTTATGATAACGAGCCATGAAATAAAAAGGTTATGTTGACTGTAATTCATAATTTTATTGTTGGGTACATGTGTGATATTTTTATTTTTTTATTATGTTATTCGTTTCTCTTTTTCTTTTTTGTTAAGAACTCAAAGCTATGTAAATTCAAGCTTTTAAGCTTGAATTTAAATAGCTTTGAAAAATCTGGAAAATCTGGAAAGTGTTAAAACACTTTCCAGATTTTTCAGACCTTTCCCAATCCCAACTTTCGAAGTCTTATCTCAAGAGTTACTGAACCAATACTAGGCATGTTTGTACTTATTTTATAGCATTTCTCATAGTGATTCCAGATATGGTGACACATCACTCCGACATATTTGAAACATTTTGTGAAATTTTGGAATGGTCGTCTGTGAGAGCTATTTGAGTCCGTCAATATTTTGGGTGACTCTCATAGCGATTCACATGGGTTATTACAATGAAAGCAGGCCAAATCATCATTTAGGGCATACTTGTTCATGATGATAACAAACCCACTTTTGGCTTCAAGTTTTAAAGAATGTTCTAACGCTGCATTGCTCCTGCTTGTTGGATATTCAGATTGATTATGTGTCAATAAGTTAGTACTAACAATTGTGATTCTTTTTTTTAAAAGATTGTTTAGATAATTAATGTCCAACACTTTGTGTCATCATCTTTTATAAAATTTCACCTTCAAAAACTTACCTAAGTCACTTTTCTTATGAACCTTATAATGTTATTCTATTGAAATATGTATCTTTTTTGGCCTGTTTTCATGATTTCTTATTTTATAGCTTTTTATGACATCACAATCTTCATTCACTCATAACCTGTTTTGTAGTGATCGTAGAAAAATGATCAAAACAGTTCTGTGATCAGCACAGTTTAAACTTTCTTATGATATAAAATATCTCCAATATGAAAAATCCCACCATGAGGCGGGTTTTCACAGATCGCATCACAATTGTGATGCATACGTCCCACAACCTAATATAATACCAAATACCTAATCTCAACAAATTTGGTTGCTATCCATTACAAGGGTAGCCTCTGTACAGATTACTTTTGATTACTTTTGTTTGAAATCTCACAATATACCAGGGTCACATAACTTTTTTCCACCTGGCCTGTTTGGGCTTGTGCCTCCTGGAAGATGGACATGCACAAGCAAATAAAGTCTGGATGCAAGCCTCACGCACGTCCGCACACGCACCCATGAGATAAAAGTGTGTGACACGGGTGTGTAGAAACTGTCACATTAATAGCTGCCATATTACACAAGTATACATTTATGTTTCACTTTTTAATGGGCTGGGTGATTGAAATTGCTTGAAAATGTGAATCAAAAATATGCTGTGAGAGGGGTCTAAATATTATGGGGTCCACTGGACCCCATAATCTACCAATTCTCAAAATTATGGGGTCCGAGAAGAAATTATGGGGTCCAAGTCAAAAATGTAATTTACGAATTGTGACTTCCGAATCGGATACGGAGTGGTTAAACGGGGACTACAGCGCTGAAATGTCCAAAAACTGTCTTCTCTATTTATTTTGTTGTTTGTAAAAAAGAGAAAGATAAGTAAATAAATGACTTTAAAATATTTGTAAACTTACACGTGCAAAATTATCTTGACACATGATTAGAAATTATTGCGTCCAGATGGACGCAATAAAGAGTCCAGTTTAAAATGTACTGCGTTTTTAGCAAAAATATTGCGTCCCCAGATGCGAATACGCAATGTAACGAGAAGCCTGGGTCCCACCTATAATACACCTCCCATTATGGGGTAGTTTCATAACTTAATAAACAGGTTTTGAGTTTGTTACAACTCAAGCCAAGCACATGGTTTGATGTGACCTGGACTTAAAGTTAAAGTCACATTTTTGGTGAGCGTCACTCAGTTTCCAAATTGTTCAAGGCTTCACCCAGACAGGAGTGACACTATAACAAAAAGACATGATTTCATTCGATTACCTTTTCAAATGAATGTACTTAATTAAATCCAGTGCTAAAATGACCAACAACACTGAGCTCAGAACTATCTTGAGTAGATAGCACAACTCCTAAACTTAGTATATAAGTTTTATATATGGTGTATTGTAATGTAGAAGGGCTATCTTCACCAGAGGCCGACTTTACAACTTTATGAATGAGTCGTACACGCCTGGCATTAACAAAATGTGACTGTCAAATAAATGTTATGACTGCAAAGTGGATATATTTTTGTGCATATAAGTTTTTTTCGCTTTGCACATTTTGAACAATTTTGCTTGTTTTTATTTTTTGTGATTGTCAGATTCCTAACATAGACCTACATACAAAATGAATATATTTGCATGTTTTTATTTTCGCGCTTGCTGATTTTAGCGCGAAAAATAAATGTAGCGCGAAAAATAAATGTAGTGCAGAAATGTCCACTTTTGCAGTATACTTACATCTTATAAAAGTCATCTGAACAGGACTTGACATTATCAGTATGGTGTAACATGAATTGAATAATTCTATGTTCAGTATGATTCGATATGACTTGAAGAAAAGCATTGATTTGACGTTGACTTGAGCTAACCAGTGGCTTGACTTGATCTACTGGAAATTACTTGACTTGACTTACGAAAAATTGAGAAAGACTTCCGTCACATGTGGGTTTGACTTGCCTTGACTTGTCTTGTAACTTGATGTTTAGTCTTATAGCCATTTTGTATGTACCACAGATTCCCTGCAAAAAAAATAAAAGGAGTGACCACTCATTATATTCTCAGGAGGAAAAGGGGAGAGGGGGTTGGGAGGGGGAGAGGGAGAGGAGGGGAGGAGGGCTCTGACAACTTTTGCGTAAAAGTTACCCAACTCTTTGCCCCACTTGACTTCAATACGGCAGCTATTTAGAATTGGAGACAGCAGCGGTTTCATATCAGGTATATATTATCAATGATAATCAATACCTCATAATCAATAGATTACATATGACCTTGCTATACTAGTATGGATTATTTAGTCTATATTTGAGGAGTGAATGTGTACTTTCAAGCTTTCATTCATTCATTTTAGTACAGCTGCCTTAGACAAGGTCATCATCAAAGTGATGTAAAGGAGACTTGGGAAAAACAAATCATCTTGAATTGATAGAAATATCTGTGGATTAACCCTAACACCCGAGGCACATTTTCCAAAATATATTTTTTTCACGGCCAAAAAGCGAGGGGGAAAAAGGCCCCCTAATCCGGTATATGGGGATGTGCCGCTCTAATGGGTCGCTTTTTGCAAAAAATCTCTAAACATGAGGTATGATTTTGTGCTGGAAAAGCCCTAATAATGGAGTAACTTTTTTACAAATGGTCTATTTTCGATAAAATTTGGCACATTTTCTCCCGATAATTTGCCAAAATTGGGTCTATAATGAATGAAGCAAAATCCTTAGAAATAAATGGGTACCATATTTCCCAAAATCACCCTTAGAAATGGGTTAGGGGTTTTGAATCTCCAGCCGGTCACCCCGACCAAACCAAAACCGAGATCCCTGTGAACTTGTACTTTGGTTCTCACTTATAACTATAGTTCATCCAACATAAGATGGAACATGACCTTTTATGATATATATTTATTTTGCAATGTGAAAGGTCACACTAACCTGTCCATGTTACACTAAAAAGACTATAAGTCTCATAGTTTATTCACCATGACATAGAGCATGATCTTTGTTACTGTCCATTTATTTTGCATCATAATCTTTTGAAGCGATGTTCCATCTTACGCTGAACAGACTATAATTAAATGATTAAGACTTGACATAATTTTGAAATTGTACTTATTTTTGATATTTTTAAAATAAAAAAAAGAGGTTCTACACCATACATTTTTTTTTTCTGGAATAAGAAGTTAGTCACATGCAAGGCTCAAGATAAGCGGGCGCTGGGCAATTTTTACCCCTCGGTCCTCCTGCCATAGCGCCCGGTAATGCTGAAATATAAACAACCGAGCGCTGATATTTTGTCCAAACCAGCGCCCGTTGATGATCGGTGAGCTTGCCTAAGACATCGAATTTCGATTTGACATTACAATTTAATAAAAAGTTAGCTCCCGGTCAGACTGAAAGTAGCTCCCGGTTCTCAATAAATCCCATAAAAAATAAAAACTGTTATCTTGAGCCTTGGACATGTGATCACATGATTGACTCAGCAATGTACTTTTGTGCAAATCATGACCATAATTATTGCATTTATCTCAATTGATCGTATCATGCGGCGTATAAAAGGTTGTTTGATTTAATTAACGGTTTTAATTGGATGGAAAGAGCCGTTATTCCCTACTCTTTTCAAGTTTAGTGAAAACATTAATGTATAATTATAATGTGAAACTGAGCATGCAATTCAGTGTCTTTTATTTATTTTACATTACTGCGATTTGTTTGGAATTGAATTTGATAATTAATACATTTCATGTTTGCAACAATTGTATTTGAGGTATGAAAATGAGTAACTATGTATATAAGTATTCAGAGGTAATTTTATCAAGATCAATGGATCCTCAACCTTAAAGGTATATTATGTGATCTTCCAGGGAACGTCTCAACATAAAAAAAAAAAAATGAAAGCAGATTTTCTTGCAGATTTACATTTCTGATCATAAATCGTACATACATTCCAAGTTACAGGGCGATACGATTCTTAATTACTTCAAAATCATGTTTTTAGAGTGAAAATAAATTGTCGGGATAACATGACAGTTTATAATTTCACTTTAAATTCACTCTAAAACCATGATTTTGAAGTAATTAGGAATCGTACCGCCCTGTAACTTGGAATGTATGCACAATTTATGATCAGAAATGTAAATCCGCAAGAAAATCTACTTTCTAAAAAAATCATGAATAGAGGGCGCTCTCTGGAAAAGATCACATAATATGCCTTTAACACACAAGTCATGAATAGGACAATATTCATACATCATTCTATGTTTCTTTAAATTCAATCTTTTGAGAAGTTGCTTAGGCCTACCCCTGCTAAATAATCCAACAAAATCCAACAGCAGCACCATGCTGGTGGACCCCTATTCCCCATCTCACGCAATGACGCAAAGGTACATATGGCTCCGAAAAGTTATATCCAGGAACGTGACGATTTGAATGAAGTCATCAACCGAGCTCATATGTTGGGAACAAATTGCTGCCAGGGTCAGCTTTGGCTTGTTAGCTCAACTTGTAGGAGTGCGTTAGTGCTGGCTGGTGTACAGAAGGTCCGTATTTCTCCTGTATTTCCCCTGTTAGCTTGATTATTTCTTACTGTAGTTTTTTTTATTAAAATCCAAACTCCCCTAAATTCTACAAAATACTATGCGAATTCCTCTCCCCAAGTGCATGCTTATTGATTTTAATGGTGTCATCAACCAAGCTCATATGTAGGCACCAAATTGCAGCTCTTGCATGCTAGCTCAACTGGTAGGAGCGCGATACTGGCTTGCGAAAGGTCCGCGGATCGAATCCGGGTCGGATTGCGGTTGTTTGTTTGTTCAAAATCCCATATTCCCCCTTCCCCGATCCATACCAAAAATCCATCCGCCGGGGTTAGGGTTAAGAATCAAGTCTCCTTATTATGTCAGGCCTTAGTTGCAAGAATCACACATTTTTTTAATTGTAAAAGGTTTCTTGTAAAATTAACGAACAACAATCACTTGACTTGAATGAGAAAATATTTGCCTTCAAATCAATCAAGACAGCTACCTATAAGTGCCTGAAACTAAAACTAAAACAAAGTCATCACTTCAGAGAGAGCAGTCAATCAATATCAAATCTTTGGTTCTGATTATTTTTCATGATAATTATTACTCCTTACATCAAAATACATGTTTACTACTATGTAAACCCCAAGGACCTATGGAATGACCGCAACCTCACAACAAACCTTAAAACAAAGATTGTAAAAGCATTGGTATGGAGCGTGCTCCTTTACGGTCTGGAGGGATGGACTCTAATCAAAGCAGATGAAAATCGCATAATGGCTGCTGAAATGTGGATCTGGAGAAGAATGTTAAGAGTTAACTGGAAGGAGAAAAGAACCAACATAAGTATCCTGAAAGAACTTGGTGTAAAGAGACAACTGCTAGGAGAGCTTATCAAAAGAAAGCTGGCCTACTTCGGGCACATCATTAGAGGCAGTGGTAGCTTACTGGCACTCCACATCATAGAAGGGAAAGTGGAAGGCAGCAGGAAAAGAGGTCGTCAAAGGAAACAATGGTTTGACAACATCAAGGAATGGACTGGTATGAGTCTTATAAAGGCCAAGCGTCTGGCACAAGACAGAGTAGCTTGGAGAAAGATGATCCGGAGATGTGATCGTATGGCAGCCAATCGTCATATCTGACGGAGGCCGAAGAAGAAGAAGAAGAAGAAGAAACCCCAAATAATCTCACTGAAGTCTCTTTGCCAGTTTCACTTCTTTCTTTCTCCTCTTTTTTTAAAAAATCCTCAAAAGCCATAATCCATTTGAATCTAAAAAGGCTGCAGATTCTGACGTCGTCGGTATAGCCTCTTTCGAAGAGGCCACAGAGAGGCTAACGGAAAATTGAACTATATTGAAAGGATGTCTGATTCGTAATATTATTAGTTTCAACATCTCAGATGGCTAGCTATAGAGAGTATGTATAGTTACATTGAAAGGAAAGATTTCAAATTAAATTCTGTTCATAATGTGCGTAATGCTGAGCATTTTTCTTTTATTTGAAAAATCCACTCTTAATAATGTGAATTGAAAGTCTATTCCAAACAAGGGTGAACCTTTACTCTAAAAGAGTCAATTGGAGTAGATTTGGAAGGGTAAAAATCCAACTCTCTCTCAATCTTTGACATTCATACCCAGTACATTTACACCCAACGCTACCCCAGGGGCAGGGGGCACACAGTGGGCAGTCAACTGTTACACTGTTAAGCATGCGTGACCACAATAATGTGTAATAAACATGATAAAGGGTGTTTTGTTGAGATGGGGTGCACACGTAAAACATTAAAAAAAAATTACTCGTTTTGAGTCAAATTCGGGGTGAAAACATGTGAAACTCTCATTTTATGGCAAATCTTGTCTTCCAAGGAAATACCCATTTTTGGGGTATCTCAAAAATCTTTGGTCAGTTGACTGGTCCCTGTATAGGATTTTCACTCTTTACATTAAGAAAGTATGTTCATTGCCCCAAGGAATTTCGCTGAAATTGGACTTCTGTCCTTCGCACATTGAATTCCGCTTGGTTTATAACAATTTCTTAAGGCAACACTACGCCACATTGCCCTCAAGGAGACTTTGATATGATTGCTTGCAATCTCCAAATCAAATTGGTTGTGTTTGTGCAAATGTGTGAGGTGAGACGGCAAAACGAATCAAATTAATGGCACAATAAGATGAAAGTAAAGGAAGGGCACGCCATTGTTTACCAAAACCAGATGTTAGATTATGTGATTCTGATAGCATTCAACTGGGGTGTTAGCGTTTACATTATCAGTCAATCTAAATGTTGCTGTAATAGTTAGCCTGAAGGGGTGAAAGTTTCAAGTGTAAAATCGCTCAAATTATTTCTATTGTGATTGGGTGAACCTCTGGTTTATGCGTGACTTGTTTTTTGTGAGCGGCACATTGGTAGTACTTAATGCGACAATACACTATAATTGTGTGCTATGAATAATGACTTTCGCCATTGAAAGGCGTGAACACAAACTCTTTGTTTGGATAGTTTGTACATTTTGTGTTTAACAATGTTTAACCCTAATCTACAAGCATCGTGCCATATGGCATGATTTGGCCTAAAAATGAATAAAAATATGAATTTCTGTATATTTTACATGAAAAATAACAAATATTGTGATAGTTTTAGATGAATTGTGTCACTTGTATCCCATTCCAACGAGAATTATTGACTATCATCATATTATTTTCTTGTAAAAGGACTAACTGTAATAAAAATGTGTAATTTTGTTGCTGAAATAGACTACATTTGACAAGAAATGTAACCTTAAAATGCCTGTAAAATCAATCAAAATATTAAAATGTTATTCAGATTACTTTTGCATCAAGTTAGAAACTAATTATTGCATGCTTATTTGAGTAAAAGTCACAGAATTAATGTTCTTGACGATGTGAAAGATTGCAATATTTTCATTAACAAATTAATATTTTTGTCAATTGTAATCAAACCTCATTAATTATTCATGAGTTAATTGACATATCATTTGCATAACTAATTGTTTGTTATATCTTTCTGGAAGCTTAAAGTCTGATCTATCCATTGATGATATGCTACTTGCGTAGTTTTATCAATACCATGCTGCTGAATTGATTGATATAGTGATCAAGAGAGGGCATCTATTAGCTTCTGAAAACCCCAATTTTCGTGTTTGTGGATTAGGGTTAAGGTGGCTCTATTGGTTGGTTGGTTCGGTCCTGTCATGACTGACAGCTCGTGACCTTACAGATACTACGCCACAAATAACGATTTTCAGCAAAGGAGTAACAATCACGGAGAGGTTGTCCAGTAATCAATTTTATTGGTCAATCCACCGGGAACGAGGTCTGCCTCTCTTGCGCTTCCCTTCAATCATGCCTTGCATGATCATCTTCTCTAGGTTGTTACCCTTGCGACGTGAGATATGGCCGAAGTAGCTCAGCATTTGGGTGTTGATAGCATGAAGAAGTCGTTTAGACACCCCTATTTCTTCAATAATACTGGCATTGGTCCTTCTCATTGTCCATACGATACGAAGCATACGCCTCCAACACCACATCTCGAAAGCAGCTATTCTGTTTTTGTCAGCTTTGGTTAGGGTCCACGTCTCACATGCATACATGGCAATTGGAAATACAAGGGCTTGGACTAGCCTGGTTTTTGTTGCTCTGGTTATTCCTCTGTCAGCCCATATCTTGCTTAGGTTGATCATTGCTGATCTGGCCATTGCTAAACGGTGTCTAATCTCTTGGCTGCAACCATCCTCTTTGGTGATCAGGGATCCAAGGAAGTTGAATTTCGAGACCGATTCCACCTCATTACCATCAATTATGAGAGGCTCTCCAACACCATCTGTGCCTATGGACATGATCTTAGTCTTGCTGACATTTAGATGTAGGCCAAGCTGCTCACTCTCCACCTTGACTTTCTTCAGGAGTTCCGCCATCTCTTCCATATTTGTTGCAAACAGGGTGGTGTCATCGGCATAACATAGATTGTGTATTTGGTATCCACCTACTGACAGCCCCCCTGGCCAATCATCCAATGCGCGTCTCATTATAGACTCTGCATAAAGGTTGAAGAGTACTGGTGAAAGTATGCACCCTTGACGGACTCCCTGACCTAGAGCAAACCAATCACTATTTCCTTTCTCAGTGCGCACACAGGCAGCTTGACCATCATACAGATTGCGAATTAGGTGGACGAGGTGGTAAGGGATTACCATTTCTTGCAGTGCTGTCCACAATGCGGAATATCTCACACAATCAAAGGCCTTAGCGTAGTCTATGAAGCACATGAAGAGCTCCTTCTGGAATTCAAAACATTTTTCCATTGGCTATCTGATCTCTTGTGCCGCGGCCTTTCCGGAAACCGGCTTGCTCAGCAGGAAGTTCACGTTCAAAATGAGGTCTGAGACGTTCGTTGATGATGTGCAGCAGGATTTTGCTTGCATGTGGTATCAGAGCAATAGTACGATTACAATGGTATTTACACTCGCTAGCATCCCCTTTCTTTGGAAGCGTAAGGAAAACTGATCTCTTCCAATCCTCTGGCCATACTCTTTTGGCCCAGTCAAAAATTAAGATTTCCTTAAATTAAATAAAAGCCCTTGGTCTGAAGTTTCTGGAACTGCACATTTTATTTTAATCAGACATTTGGTTGCCGGGATATGTTAAGTCAAAGGGGCATAAAACCAGGGACAATCGAATTTAGGGACTAGACACAGCCTATTGTATCGCTATAATATCATATTAAATTACATAACATGCGTGTTGCAGTTGTGTTTTTGTTAAAGGAACTCAAAGGTTGCCCTGTGATCTTTTGAAAAATGATCAAACTAAACATAATTTATATGTGATTTGTTAATAAAATAGCCTTAATGAGATAATTTGAGTGCGATCATTTAAGATGTATACAAAATATGTTAACATGCTACACACGCTTAGAAAAAATGGTTCTAAAGTTGTCCTGCCAGGAGAACCCTTAAAGGTTCTTTAAAGAACCAAAAATAGTTCCCCAAACATGATATAGAAGCTAGAATGAAAGTTCATCTGTGTTGGTGATAAATAATATGAAGTTAAACTTTCGATCTCAACACAAGAAATATTTACCTGGAATTTTCAGGTGTTGCTACACCTTTCATCAGCAGACTAATGACTCGACTTGACCTTTTGGAGGTGTGACGTCAGAATCGGATGAATCGGGTCAATCGGATGAATCAGATGAATCAGATGAATCAGATGAATCAGATGAATCAGATGAATCGGATGAATCAGATGAATCGGGTCATGGAGGCTATTTACATCAGAGCCAACCAACCATCACTCAACAAAGACGGGGGCAGGTACAAATTACCAAGAGTCTATGACCCGATTCTGACGTCACACCTCCAAAAGGTCAAGTCGAGTCATTAGTCTGCTGATGAAAGGTGTAGCAACACCTGAAAATTCCAGGTAAATATTTCTTGTGTTGAGATCGAAAGTTTAACTTCATATTATGATATAGAAGCATTTTTAGTTGATACAGAACCATTTTTGGTTCGATGAAGAACCTTTTGGGGTTCTTCAATTTTCAAGAACCTTTTTTGAAGGTTCTATAAGGAACCTCTCTATTGAACCTTCAAAAAAGGTTCTTGAAAATTGAAGAACCAAACAAGGTTCTTCATAGAACCAAAAATGGTTCTTTATCAACCAAAAATGGTTCTGTATCACGTTTGGGGAACTATTTTTGGTTCTTTAAAAAACCTTTAAGTGTTCTCCTGGCAGGACAAAAAAGGGTTCTTTAATTTCTTAGAGTGCATGTATATAGAACAATTGGAAAGGAGTAAATGTATGTGCCGCCTTAAAGACCCCCTATTTCACCCTCTTCTGCTAGCTCTTAAGACCTCCTTTTGAGCCTACATCCGCTCTTAAGACACCCATTTTATTGACAATTCAAACATCGCGAAAAGATTTAGGTGTTGCGTCCCCATACAGGCGTGAAAAACTGCAATTTTCCAACTAATGTGCCTGTCTTCCTTTCCGATGCCTTCCCGATTTTCCCAGGTCAAAATCTTTTTCAGCCCCCTTGCACCCCTGGCTACGCTACTGGGCACACCCCTACCCCTAAAGAAATGAGTGCCCCCCCCCCCCCCTGGATAAAACCAACAACTTTGGCAAGAATTTTCTTAATTTTTTTCAATTCCAGTTAGTTGGCAGGTAATTTCCCAAATGATGTATGCATAAAATACGCAAAAGAAAGTTTGTGGAAAGATGATATGAGCTATGGTGATGTGACTTGGTTCATGGGTAGCACACTTTGAGAGCTTCAAACTTACATTTCCATTTGCATAATTAATTAGGCCTACTAATTTTGACACATCCGTTAGAGCCACCTTACTGGCTAGTGGATGAAGCCTATTCTAACCATTACTGGCCTTTATGGTCATTCAAAACAATATGTTTTGCCCACATTCCTCACATGACCCCCATCCCCCCCCCCCCCTCCCCACCCCCAGCAATAAAAAAAATGTGCTTGCCCTCGTCCGACCGACTGTGTACTTTTTTTGCAAAAAACAAACAAAGAAAAACAAGATTTCTTTTTTAAAATTAAAAAAAAAATCTTTTTCAAATCTCCCCCATCTAAGGTCCTGTTTTGAAAAATGTAAAAGATATTCTTATTTTTATTTATTTTTGCTGGTATTCAGGTACCTAATTTGGAAAAGAAAAAATGAAAAAAATCGGACTGACCGACCTACCTACCCTACCATTTGGAGAGCATCTATGGGCAAGCAAAAAAAAAAATGTTGGCCTTATTATAGGATTATTAAATGTTACTAAATCAATGAAAACAATCAGTAATCAAATGGGCCTACTTTTTCACTCATTTTTAAACTGACCATTGTGTATTTAAGTGAAAGTTGATTAAAAGAAAACAAAACTGTTTGAAATATGTTATCTCCGGCTTTCCCTGTTTGTTTATTCACGAGATCCCTTGTCATTTCAAGAATTAGTAAAGCTTTTGAATAATTGTGGGGTTCGCCGTAAAGTAAAACTTGTCTGACGGCGAACCCGTTAAACTCTTAACTTATACTTTTGAATTATGTCGATTTCTTGTTGAAGTAAAATTATTGATAAAAAACAAACAAAAAACAGACCACTTTAGGTCATTATGTCTGGCTACATTTTCTTTTCATTCATGATAATTATGACTTTATGTCCTTGCGGAAAACATTGTGACTATTCATCCAATAACAGTAATTGACTTGGATTATTAGCAAAACATTCTTTATTTAAGTCGAACCAATTATCTTTCTTTTTAATTTGTAACTTTTTTAAATTGCTCAGATTAATTTTGTTACCTAACAAAAGCTTAAAACGAACAAATGCATCACGCTTCGTATAGCTGAAGCAAGGACGATCTACAGATAAATCGGCTTGTTATTGAAGTAAAATGTGCAATTATGTTAATAAAAATGTTGTTGGATATTTATCCATAACATAGCGCAAATAGCACCTAATGTTCTTGACTGGATTAAGTTGAGCCAAATTATAGGCTATATGTTCCTAACGTACAGTAATACCGAAAATTGTTACCGGTCATTTGCTTCAGTGCACACAACAATTGACTGAAAATCCACCCGTCTGCAAAGCAATACCCCTTGTACAGGGTGAGTCAGAAAGAACAGGCACTTTTTTGCAAAGGTGTCACAAAAAGTTTAGGAATGCATATTCAAAACCAATGGTAGTGCTTAAAAGGCTCATTATTTGGATTTTATTCAAAAAATTAAAAACAATTAATAGTAAAAATTGACCATTGAGTTATCATTTTAGTAAAGACCCCCCCCCCCCCCCCATATTAAAGCCAATCCACAGGATGGTCAATTAGGTCAAATTATGAGGGTTGGCTTCCCTATTCGGGTGATATTCTTCTTTGCTGTTTTTTCTTGAATTCAGGCTTTTTCTTACTCATAATTACTTTTTCAATTTATATCCAGTCATTTAAGATATTATATTCAACATTCATGTGTCTTTTCAGGTTTTTAACCTGTTTATTTGATTACCATCTCTGAATCAGCTAGCCGGAATTATACCTTCTTATTGTCATCCTGTGGTTTGGCTTTAAAATACTAAAGTTTCCTGAAACGACTGTAAAGGAAACTAATTTGCCAGCAGGCAGGGGTTGAGACCTTGTTTGACCTTTCAGGTCACCATTGGCGAATCAGCGCTCAATTTAATTATTCGCGCGGTTTTTAGGTTTTGTTGGACTTGTATCGTACATCCAGTCATTCTGCTTGCTACGGGTCATGTTGCAGTAAAAAACAGACGGCTTTAGCACAGAGGACGCACAGTGAAATAATCAATGACATTGTCCGTTCGGCGGTCTATTCGGATTTCACCAATTCGTTAAGTACTGTTATACTAATTTGGTTAAACTTTTCCGATACGGGGAAGAAACGTGCACGTTATAGTGTTTAGGGAAGCTCGTCACCATTCTCTGTGCTATCTATTCTACGTTCTAAAGCCAAATGAGTACTCCAGAGCGCTGGCGATCGGCGCAATATGGCAGTGTCTTGGGCCAGGATATCTGGATCACCAGTTGGGTATTACTAGTTGCGGAACATACCAGCCGAAACACCAGGGAAAAACTGAACGAGTGTCACCGTTGTGTAACATTATGAGGCAATGGTTGAATTCAAACAAAAAAATGCAATGAAAGCCAAATATGTGGCTTTTACACACCATCGTTGATTTTAAATAATACAGGTCTGCAATTTTCATGGCGCCTTTGCAAAAAAAGTGCCCATCTTTCTGACCTACCATGTAACTGTATCACAGAGTAACATTAGTGTTTTTGTTGCTACCTGTTTGTTTCCAAATCGTGCATCTCAGGCTTTTCCTGGGCATCAGATTAGTGTAAACCGAAACAGCAACCGCATCGATCTGCTACATTTCCATAGAGCTTGTTAATCGCCTTACACGGTATGGAACAGCATCACATGGTAACTTAGCAGTGGGCTAGAGAGGGGTGGGGGAGATCATCCCCCCCCCCCCCCCCCCCCCACCCCCACACACCCAATATTCCAGTCGCGTCGGTCGAGATTGGCACTTTTGGTTGAGATTACAGGTACTGTCCGTTATCGAGAGCTCAATTTTTCGCGCCGGTTTTTGGGGACACCATGTCACAACCCTCCCACCCCCACCCCCCCATCACCTTAATCTTCACCAAAGGGAGTGTGTATTTCAAATGGGGTTACCTGCACCTGTGAATCCATTTAGAATCTATACTCCCTGTGTGGAAGATTAAGGTAATGTCTTCCATAGGGGGTGTATGGAATTCAACTGGAATGGCCTGGTGTGATCTTTAACTTAGTTTGGAGTTGTGCCTCCCACAACTTTTATTCCACATCATTGTTATATAATACTGATGTAGGCTATGCTTTATGGTAAGATTGTAAGCTCAGCTTAAATCTGTATCTAATCTAGACAAATATTTTGTCAGATAGCACCGTTTTCTCAATTTTATCAGTGTGGTTTTATCCCTAGTTGCAGACTTCTGTCTTGTTCTGTCTTTAGAAAAATGGAGGGAAAACCCACGAGGTACACAATTGAAATTAAGAATATTTAAAAGAAAAGATAAGATATGCCTATATCCATTACAAATCCCAGTTACGGCAAACACAGGCTACTTATTTTAATAGAGATGATAGGTAGTAGAAAAATGGAGGGAAAACCCACGAGGTACACAATTGAAATTAAGAATATTTAAAAGACGAGATAAGCTATGCCTATATCTATTACAAATCCCAGTTACGGCAAACATGAGCTACTTATTTTAATAGAGATGATAGGTAGTGTGCATATAAGGGAGGTGTCGGAACAGCAGCCAGTGGTAAATACGAGTAATTAGTGGTAAGCATGGTAATAGATTGGGAGATAATGATAATGATGAAATGTGTACATTAGGCAACAAAAAAGAAGAAGTTGCGTTGCCCTCATGTGCTAAAAATTTAAAAACGGGTCGGTCGTTCGGAATTTTTTTTCTTCTTTCTTTTCTTTATTCTTGGCTGAAAAATAAATGGTTTATGTTAAGACAAAATTGGTATAGGCCCTAAGTCAATTTAACTAATATTCCTAGTGTGATATAGTCTAAAAAACATTTATTTAAGCTTACTTATTCCTTTCAAGCAAGAAATAGTCACATTTAGACACTTAAAGATCATATTAAAATCTAAAAAGAAAAAATGAAAAGAAAAAAAAAGAGGAAAAAAAGAAGAAGAAAAAGAGGGAAAAAAAAGAAGAAAAAATGTGACCCTAGTTGTTACGATTTTAGGTTCGGTCGCAGAGGACAACACAACCTCTTTTTTTTGGCCTTATTCAGCACAGGTCGAGATGGGGCAATGGGGGTTGTGATTTGCTGTGTATAAGATTCTTTTACATTTCAATCATACTAGCCTTCCTAGCATTTTATCTGGGAATCCATTGGTTAAAATGTATTGCAAAGTCTTATTTCTAGAATATTATATCAACATTCTGGAAAAAAGGACCCATTGATCTAACAAAATGTGGCATTTGTTTCATAAAAAGATGAAAGTGACGCCTATCCTGCACCATATCCCATCATGCTTACTTGACAACAAGAAATGTTTGCCGTTTCCAGGATTGAACCAAACAAATGATCCCATGATAATCTTATTAATGAATTTCTTAAAAATAAAAGGCCTATCTATGATGAGGAGGAGTCATTTATCAGGATATTATGGTCATTCAGTTTGGGAATCAAATTATGGGGTGGGTCTGTATAGATTCAGGTGTGTTTGCAAATGATATCTTGTGAAATAAAATCAACCGCAAATCTTGAAGATTTTGTGTAAGGCTTTTTCAAAAGAGTTTCTGGGCCTCTGCACTCCTCTACCCTTCCACCCCACTCCCTGGCCCTATTAGAAGGAGGCTTAGTGATATTTTAGAACCCAATAGCCAATATTGCTGGTTCTCATTAGTCACTCCAAATTACCGCCAACAAAAAATTACGGTCCGTCTCACATACATTTGGGAAAATAGCTATGCGATATGCATGGTGTTGTTGTTGTGTTTTTTTTGGGGGGGGGGGGGGCGGGGGGGAGGGGGGGGGGGGTTAGAACAAATATATTTTCTAAATGCTAAATGTGAAAATTCTTTTCATTGGTTTTTTTTAGGCCAAAATTGGGCTCATCGTGTAGGTTATGAGGCAAAAGTGACTCCACATACTTATGCGAGCGGGTATCAGGTTATGTGAGACAAAGCTTCTTTTTTTCTTGGCTTTACTTAGTACCATACATTACTTTGACCTAATGACCGCATTGACCGTTGCATCACCTGCACGATATCAGATTGAACAAAAATAGGTTAAAGACATTTTATCAGATAGGTCTAAGATAATGTTCATCAATTCTCCATAAACGCTTCCGGAAAAACAGAATATTTTCTCCGACAAGTAACAACAGGTTTATATATTATCTTACTCTATGCTTTAGCAAATACAATGTCTTTGAACTCAATCAGTAGTGTACCCAGGGTCACTTGTCAGGGGGCGAAGGGTATTTTTCCCTGGTGAACACCAGTTCGACCAACTGGTGGCGTAAGCCCGGTTTTTCATGTATTTTTTTTTTAATTTGCCGTCGAGTAAGAAAATGACAAGCAGGGGGGGGGGGGGGGAGGAGGGGGGGAGGAGGGGGGGGGGAGGAGGGGGTTGAAGCGTTTCGTCACCATACCGGCATGAAAACTGCAATTTTTCAACTAATTTGCCCGTCTTCCTTTCTCCTTTCTGTCCCTTCCCTTTCCCTTTCCCTCCTCTTCTCCCTTTCTTTCCCTTCACGATTTTCCCGGTCAATTTTTTTCAGGGTGGGCACTGCCCCCCCCTGCCCCTAGCTACGCGACTCAATAGATGTATTCATACACCTTCTGACCAGCTTAATTTATCCATTTTGTACTATAAAGTACATGAATATGAACACTGTGTTATTGCATCATGATCATGGATTTGGCCTAGAGTTTGCTGTCTCGTACGCATACTTCAATACCTGGATGAACACTAGATTGGGGTAGTCAGAAATCGGGTTAGTCAGAGGATCTGCTATTAGATCTAGAATGACTGTCAGAGGATCTACTATTAGATCTAGAAAGGACTCTGAGTACTTCCTGGTAGGCACCCAGCAACAATTATAGTAGAGAATAGTACAATGGGGTCGGAGCTGTTTGTATCAAATACATACAAGTCACAACCAATGTTGTGACCAAGTCACTAACCCTCGAGTAGTCGAGTCTCAAATCACATAAAAACACTCAACTTTGAGTCACAAGACAAGTCCCTCAAATCAAATCAATGTATTTTTCAATGGGACCAAGTCATATATCTAGGCCATTATTGGGTAAGATGTCAAGTCAAGTCACAAATCAAATTACTCAAGTCATTTCAAAGTATTTTCAATGGGACCAAGTCATAAGATTTAGGTCATATTGGGGAAGATGTCAATTCAAGTCACAAGTCAAATCACTCAAGTCATTTCAATGCATTTTTCAATGGGACCAAGTCAAAAGATTTAGGCCATATTGGGTAAGATGTCAAATCAAGTCACAAATCAAATCACTCAAGTCATTTCAAAGTATTTTTCAATGGGACCAAGTCATTTATATTAAAGGTATATTATGTGATCTTTCCAGGAAACGCCCTCAACATCGAAAAAAAAATAGAAAGCAGATTTTCTTGCAGATTTACATTTCTGATCATAAATCGTACATACATTCCAAGTTACAGGGCGATACGATTCCTAATTACTTCAAAATCATGGTTTTAGAGTGAAAATAAACTGTCGGATTGTCGATTTTTGTCCGACAACTTATTTTACTCTAGTCTAAATTCACTCTAAAACCATGATTTTGAGGTAAATAGGAATCGTATCGCTCTGTAACTTGGAATGTATGTCCGATTTATGATCAGAAATGTAAATCTGCAAGAAAATCTACTTTCTAAAAAAATAATGAATAGAGGGCGCTCTCTGGAAAAGATCACATAATATGCCTTTAAGGGAAAGTCATTGTGCAAGATGTCAAGTCAAGTCACAAGTCAAACATTTGTTCACAGCCTTCCAGCAACCTGTCACCTGTGTAAATGTACCACCATTATCATTGTGACATCAAAGGGGGAGGAGGGGGGTGTGTTCCAGTGAGCGCAGCTCATTATAAAATGGGCTGGCATATGTGCTTGAGTGATCAAAGAGGAATCACAGTATTAGTGCATAAATGGGCTATTCCATTAAATCCATACACCCCCTATGGAAGACATGTACCTTAAATCTTTCCCACAGGGAGTATGAATTTAAATGGGGTTGCCTGTGAAATGGATTTCAACTGGAATAGCCAAATGCTGGGTCTACAGCTAGAATACTGTAAAACACATTTTCGCGAGGATTTAATTTCGCGATTCCAGAATTTAACTTCCAATTTTTTTAGAAATTTAAGGTGGTTTATTTCGCAGGCGTTTTAAGTTTCGCGAATTAAAGGTCCTCGCAAAGTTCGCGAAATCAAATACCTTGCAAAATTAGGTGGTTTTACAAATTACAGTCCGCACTGGTGCCACATTCAAACTTGATGTGGGGTGAAGTAGGCCTCTGATTTTGGTAAAATTGTAATCCCAAGCAAAACCTGTTATCTGTATATGTAATTTTGTATGTTATCATGTTTCCCATAAAGGTATCTGCCGTGCCTGCGTTGTAATCAGGTATTACTTCATGTAAGCCTATTGATGCCGCAAGATTAGCGGACAAAGATTTGGTAATCTTTAAAATGTATAGTATACATCGATAAGAATTGGTATGTTACATAACTATTATATAAATCAGGCGTCCCATCGGTAACCTACTACAGGATCCACTATAGATCTGAAATAGATCACTCTGTTAACCCCAATCTCGATCTGACTACCCAAATCCGGTGTTCATAGGAGGCAGCTTGCTGGAGAATCAACCAACCACAGATAGTCAACCAACTAAACCAAGCATGTGCAACCTTTTCTACCACCCGGGCCTCATTGTGTTTTGAGATCCATTCCAACACGTCCTTAGGAGGGGTAATAGGGGGAAGGGAAACTTAGGAATTGTAATGCCGCATCAGATTGTACTCTTTGAAGCAGGAAATAGACACCATACAAATGAGGCATAGAGACGCACTGTTTTGTTCAATGAAGAAATAATCCTCAGCCAATTGCTCATTGAATACCCACTTTTCTTTGTGTGATTTCCTCTTTTTTAATACTCGCTGTTGCTGCTGCAACCTCCAATTTAACCAGGGATATTAACATATATTAACATTATGCCGTTCTTTCGACTGCTGAAGGCGGGATGCCGAGAAACTATATTCATTCTAAATTATATGTTAAAACACTCAGGGGATTGGTAGTCGGGGAGGTAAAAACAAGGATGGATCATTCGGGGAGGTAAAAACAAGCAGGCCTCGAAATAAGGAGGGCCCTCGGGTCAAAAGCCCTTAAAAAATAGTGAGGACCCTGGACTCTTCTATCATAGGGGTCCTCAGGACCCAACAAAAATAAAATACATAGAGAAAATTGTGTGCATTTTTTTAAACAAAAGATGTTGCTGATGACATATCCTATGATGTAGTACTTTAATATTAACAGCAGGGTTTAAAATATGGGAAATCCACATTATGTTATGATTGTATACATGTTATCCAGACATCTTGAATCCAAAAGTAGCCCCACTCATGTCGAATTTCAAATGTTGTTGGACCCTTGAAAATAAGTGAGGACCCTTGGAATTTCAGAGGCAAGGGTCCAGAGGACCCTTTGATTTTTGTTCTTATTTTGAGGCCTGAAAACAAGGATGGATCATTCTAAAACAACCCAGGGACTGTCCAGCCCGCGGACTGTCCACCCGGGGACTATTTCTAACCCTAAACCTATCCACCCGGGGTTGGTCGACTTAGGGTTGGTCTACCCCGGGACTGTCTACCCCGGGTGGAGAGTCATGTGGGTATTTCCATTCCTGCATATTAACACAATATCTTGGATATAAATGTAAGCCATTTCTTAGGCTGGGAATGGGATGTATACATCTAGATTCACTATTTAATTGACCTATCATGGCAAATAGCGTTTTTTGTTATTTTGCTAATTAAAGGGGCATGGAGAGATCCTTCAGAAATGGGCCGGGAGCCATCAATCTTGTCACTGTCAGAAATTGGATTGTTCACACTACCAGTCACATACTTTACCAACTACCATCTGAAATTATTAGAATTTGATTGTTTTGTTTAGTTTTGTTCTAGACCAAGGTGGCATGTTACAGGTTGGTAATGGTCTAGTGGAAGGTTGTGAATTCAACTGATTTGCAAAATCATAGATACTGCCCAATTCGAATGACACCTAGCATTTACAAAATGTGAACACCAACACGACCTTTTACCTGAAGCAAAGTAATGAGTTTGTGATTCAATTGATGGTTAGCTTTTCTCAAAAATACCACAACATTGGAAGGAATCAATTTAGTGGCATTTAGAAAGCTCAGAAAATGTTTTGTATTTTAATTTTTATGGTTTGTCATACAAATGGTAATATCTGGGTTTTTTTAAAGAAATCTCTCAGAGTTACCCTAATTGTTATCCTGGACTTATAAGCTTACTTCTCATGGCTAGGTTGCGAGTTGATAAAGTAAAAGTAAACATTGATTTTTACCTAGTAAATAGTGTTTCCCATAGAGGAGGGTATAAGTCTTTATTTCACCAATATATGGTGCCCAATATTCACTTCTTATAACATGATAAGCTTGCTTGGTTTTCACAAAGTACATCTGCCCATAGAGGGGGTAAATCCAACATTAAAAATGAAATTCGAGAACGGGGAGAAATTTGGTATAAAAATGACTAATTACAGACCAAATTAAGCTAATTTTCTGTAATAATCAATATTTTCGATTGTTTTGGGGACAGAATGAGATGGGGCATCAGCTGATTTGGGGGAAAGTGGGTGGGGAGCATCCCCCGGCCCCATGCCTATGAGAAAGGTGTAGATTTAAGAGAAAGGTGTAGATTTAAAGGTATATGACCAGATCACTTTTTTGGGGCTATGATTTTTTTTTTCACATCAAGATATTTTGGTATCAGAAGATTCCCCATATTTTTCTCATTATGTCTGTAAATTCTTAGGGGCCAGAAATGTTTCATTTGGAAATTATAGGCTAAAATGTGGTGAATTACTGCCAAAGGTGGTTAACCACCAACCAGTCTGTGTACTACTCAATGGGCACATGTCTTTTGACCTTGCGCTTCTAAAATAGAACCATTGGAGTTATGCAACTCAAACTTTGGAATGCAACAATTTTAAGGATGACCTTTCATGTAAAATAGAAAACATCAAGTTGAAAATCAGGTCATCTACCTTTAAGAGAAAGGTGTATAGAAACTGGAGAAAGGTTTAGAATTAAGAGAATGAACGGTATAAAATCTACAGAGAGGTTTAAAAACAAGAGAAAGGGGTCTAGGATAGAGAAAGGTTTATAACTTAGAGAAAGGGGTCTAAAGTGGAGAAAGGTTCATCATTTAGAGAAAGGTATGTAAAGCAGAGAATGGTCTGTAATGTAGAGAAAGGTGCATACTTTTTTGACTATTTGAATGCTAGGTTTAAATCTGGTTTAATTTCATATATTTTCAGGATATTTTCATCGATATCTTGGTTGGTTTGAGTGAGGGATTGGAGGTGTTTTTTTTATGCTTTGGAAATTTCAACCGGTGCTAAGAACCGGTAGAACTAATTGACCAGCCGCCACTGTTTCTCCAGTTTCTATTCTATACACCTTTCTCTTAAATCTACACCTTTATTGTATTTTTATACCATTTTGACCCTTATGGCCGCCCATACATGCCCCCTCCTCAGCCACTTCTCTACAAAACTACTCACTCTTGCAGTTTATCCATGATCTTTTCCTCCTAATCACCGCCTTCAAACAAGTTCACATTAGACCTAACATTGTTGGTAACGGGAGTGGCGCCCAACGTCCAAGTTCCCAACATCGCTGTGTAATTGACCAATCCAGACCTTGGAACAAAACCATGCTTGAGGGTTTAAAAGCTTCACCTCATCTGTTCATGATCTACAGGATAACACAAAAGACAAATCAAATTGACATCAATTAATTAGCAGCAAAGATGTACAATCTAAACAACTGTTTATCTCATCAGTGTGGGAACTCAATCAATTAATATATCCACATGTTGCTATAATACGATCATTATGAGTAATTAACGCTAAGACAAGTGTTATTCTAATTAGTTATAGGGATAAATGACAGACCTCACACCTAGGAGTATTATTTGCTGAGGACAGATAAACAGACACTTTTTAATTGGTGACAGTTATACTGTTCTAACAGACATTATTTTCTTTGATCAAAAAAGTATTGAACTTTTCTAAGTCTGAATAATTTTATAAATAAGGGTTTTGACTCACTGTTTAGCCTTTCATCAAGGCATTACACAAAGTCTTTGCTTTCATCAAGGCGTTGTGGATTGTGCTTGTGTGTGTGAGCATCTTAACAAAAGTGTGAGCGCCCTCTGTTAAAATAGTCTTATACAACGCCTTTCCGCAAAATATCTTTGTGTTATGTTTTGTGATTTTTTACGGAAGATTTATCCCAGAAAAATCGCGCTTGCTGATTGGTTAATAATGATGTCATGATTTATAGGACGACGTCATCGATATCAAATGCTATCTTTGAATGTTGTCATCAATAGAATTAGGGAGAGTTCATCGTGTGGTACGATGACAACATTGTTTGATCGACACATAATGATTACACAAAAGAATAGCTATTTGCGCAAAGATGACAGGTCGGTTAAGTTTATCCCATAATACTATAAAATGTATGGCTCCAGTATTACGTGCGCTAGGACTGTGAGAATTGAACGCAAAATATCGCAAAGTTGTACGGTCGTTCCATGTTTGAAATGGTTACATGGTCAAACTGCTATTATTATATGCGATGCGGGAAGATCATCGAGGCTGCTGTGATTCCAGATAATGGCGTTCTGTCTCTCAGAATCCAACCCATCCCCTAGTTCCCACACTGTCACCATCATTAGTCTAGTCATAGATTTCACGCTCTGTTTCCGCTAATGAATCTGCCAGTAATTAATAACCTCCATGTTTAGATCATTTGATTAATAAAACATCAAATTAGTGACACCTATGAGCAGATACAACAGATAGCATTTGTAAACAATTTGATTATTCAATAAACAAATCTAAGAGCCACCATGTGTCAGGGTGTCAAAGAGCCATGTGTCAGGGTGTCAATGGGCTTGACAGTTGTCTCCTGAAGGCATCACTTTGGAACAAAATAATTGGTTGGTTGTCATGGGACTGCTCACAAACCCCTGTTTGATGGTGAAAAGGCATATTATGTGATCTTTTCAAGGGGGCGCCCTCTATCCATGATTTTTTTTAAGAAGTAGATTTTTTTGCAGATTTACATTTCTGATCATAAATCATAAATATTGAGTTACAGAGCGATACGATTCCTAATTACTTCAAAATCATGGTTTTATGGGTGAAAAATGATTGACCGCTAGCAGACAGTTTATTTTCACTCTATTTCACTCTAAAAACCATGATTTTTTTTCTAGGATAGAGGGCGCCCCTGGAAAAGATTGCATAATATTCCTTTAATCAACTAACTTTAACGATAGTCAAATGCTGCTTTATTAGATAACTTGCACTACACTTGTGCCTCCTCAATAGCCCAAAACTGTGCCCCTCTAAATCGTGGTAACAAAGACCCTGCTCTACTGTGGAGATAATACTCCCTTCGAACGCATCACAGCTCGCTACCAGAGCTTTTAGATTTACCAGAGCTTTTAGATTACAACTTAAAAAGTGTACAATTACTATTTGCTTGTCACCCTGTGGTTTTTGCTTTAAGCTGTCCGAAAAGAATTGAAAAGAATTGGACCCGAAACACCCATCCCCCCCAAACAAAAAAAAATTGGCCTAAACACAATAAAAAATAATTTCTGCATATAACATAGCATAGCTATAAATCGCATATCGCATAGCTTTTCCCCCAAATGTATGTGTAGACCTTCTTTTTTTTGGGGGGGGGGGGGGGGGGGGGGTCTTAAGTACAGCAATATAAAAAGGATGCCCATTCTCAGGTAAAATAGGCAAGCTTTTTGACCATGTTGACCAGATTGATTACACATTTAAAAAATTTAAAAAACACCAGAAAAATCATCAACTTTTTGCTGATGAAATTTAAATTGTCAATATCCAGAGAGTTTTGAATACTGTAAATGTGGAAATTTGTGTGCTACATTTATTTGTGCTCTTTTTGCGCTTGAACCAACTACAGCGAAAATAATAAGACACTAATATCAGTCTGGGCAAATTGCCAAAAAAGGCAACCTGTGCAATGGTTCTGAATCAGAAAACATATTGCCGAATCAGGCAATATTGCTTTTTTTGCCATTGTTTATTTTAAGTAACCAGTAACCACCTTATTGAACATGCAGAAGTAGTTTTTTCAATTAACAAAAATAACCAATGGCAAAAAAAAGCAGTATTGCCTGATTCGGCATTATGTTCCAGATTCGGAACCATTTCACAGGTTGCCTTTTTGGCAATTTGCCCTGACTGCTGACTGAATATATTTCTTTTGCCTTTAGGAAAATCTGCAAAGCGCCAACAAATTTATTCTCATAAAAATTACCATTTTTGCAGTATAACTATTCTTTTGTAGAGTACAAAATTGTTTTCATCCTTGAAAATGAGGATTAAGGAGATGACAACAAACATATAACTGTATTTCATCTCTACCACTGACCTAAACACAGGGTTTCTCATGAGAAAAAAGTTTGGTTTCTCTAAAACAGCATTTGTTTGTTTACATAGGTCAACATTTTGTTTGTTGTTATGGAAGTTGGGTGTATGACAGGAAGTGTCATGATATTTATGGATGATATGATATAAGTCAATAAACATTGTCTTGTTACATGGGTCAGTGGATGGGAAGTCAGTAATGATGCAGTGTTCGCCAATTTTAACCAGTGGCTGCATTGCTGAGAATTGAGTGGTGGGTGAACCTGCCCCAAGGGCTTACTAGCCCCAGTCTCCCCTATAAGTCAATAAACATTCTCTTGTTACATGGGTCAGTGGATGGGAAGTTATTAACCTTTTCCACGCTGCGATCATCTGCAGAAGGCAGTTAAAAAATGTCACAAAATGTTTCAAAAATTTCAAAATTATTGAATTTCATCAACAAATTTGGAACCACCATTGCATTACAATAAGTACACACATGCCTAGTATTGGTTCAGTATTTCTTGAGATAGACTTTAAAAGTTGGGAAAGGTTTTTGAAAAAATTGATTTGAAAATGATAAAACTAATAGCCACGTGGAAAGTGTTATTGATGCATGTTCGCGAAATTCAACCTGTGTCTCCACTGCTGGGAATCATGTGTTAGGTGAACCTGCCCCGAGGGTGTAGTAGCCCCGGTCTCCCCTATAATTCAATAAACATTCTCTTGTTACATGGGTCAGTGGATGGGAAAGTCAATAACGATGATTTAATTAATGATGATTAATGATGCGTGTTCGCCAGATTCAACCAGTGGTTAGCACTGCTTCAGAGCCTCTCTTCATCCCCCCTCCTCCATCAATCCCCCTTCACCACCCAAACACTGATACATTATAGACCCTGGCTACACAGAACCTCAGCCAATCACACACCCCTACTGAAATTGGTGACCACACAGACCATGAAGCTAGAACTACTTCATGCACAGACAGACACCAGTGACCAGACCATAGGTAAACTGCTCAAATTACTAATTTTAGCTAACAAAGCGAGAGTTTGGCAGCTTGCGAACAAACACACCAGCACACGCCGGTATGGAGAACAGAATGACTGCATACAGAGAGTGTTGGTAGATAGTTGTTTCAAGTGTTTCTAAAACTTTGATTTAAGATAAGGCCCCCCCCAAACAAAAAATTGTTGAAAATTTCATTTTTTTACAAATATTAGTCGAAAATCAAAATTTTATTTTTTTAAATATTTTTTTTAAGTGTTGGGAAAATAAAAATACTCATCAAATATTAAAGATTTTGTTCCCCGTTTTGGTTACCACAACAAGTACATCTCATTTTACTTTTGGTACCTGAAAAAGGGCAAGTGACAAGAAAGAAAATAAAAACTTTTCCCGACCGACCTACCCAACTTTTAAAAGTGATCTATGGACAATCAAACAATTTTTTTTTGTTGGCCTAAACATGGAATGGGCAAATATGGACTCTATGTAGAGCTAACCAGTGGCCGCAATGCCGAGAATCAAGTGGTGGGCGAACCAGCCCCGAGGGTGTACTAGCCCCGGTCTCCCCTATAATTCAATAAACATTTTCTTGTCATATGGGTCAATTGATGGGAATTCATTAATGATGAAGGGGATTTAGGGCAAGTGGAGATACTTGCTAATCACTTTCCACGCGGCTATTAGTTTTACCATATGCAAAACAGATTTTCCAGAAACCTTACCCAATTTTCAAAGTCTATCTCAAGGATTACTGAACCAATACTATGCCTGTTTGTACTTATTTTAATGCATTTCTTATGTTGATTCCAAATATGGTAATTAAATTCAATAATTATGAAATTGTTGAAACATTTTGTGACATTTTGGAATTTCGTCTGTGGATGCCTGCCATGTGGAAAGTGTAAAGATGGAGAAATTGTATATACAAATCCAAATCAATTAATTTGTATGTGTACAATTTTTCTCCAGTTTGCTCCGCAAAATATCTCTTATTGGGACGTTCAACTTCCAAGAAAAATATATCAGCCATCACCCAACCCAATACAACACTTATCTGATACATCACTCTTAATAGATAATGTATGTGAACAATGATCTTGGGATG
The DNA here is from genome assembly GCA_035610835.1 of Ophiura sarsii. Taxonomy (NCBI): domain Eukaryota; kingdom Metazoa; phylum Echinodermata; class Ophiuroidea; order Amphilepidida; family Ophiuridae; genus Ophiura; species Ophiura sarsii. The sequence goes on from CM069446.1 coordinate 45,387,176, forward strand.
TTATAAGACTTGGTTCAGTCTACTATCCCTAAGCACAACTTTCATCCAATCAGCACCTTGGAAACTATCATTCAGTAGAGTAGCCTTGACAGCAGACTTGCCTTCTCACACTGAGCATTGAACTCATTGTTTGTTCAGGAATTGTTTAATACACTGAGTTGACAAATCTGTTATTATTAATGTTTTCATCATTTATTACCACTAGCGGCGTACCCTCGCTACGCTCGGGTCCCCGCTAGATGGTTATGCTACATTACCTACTGAAACCACATAAACCCCCTACAACCCCCCCCCCAACAGGTTGATTTATAACCATATCCCTCATAAAGGCATTATAAACCCCTACAATCCTCACCCCAATTAGGTTGATTTATAACCATATCCAACCGTAAGACGGGTTTATAACCGTGTCTACTTTATTAACCCCTCAAACCGCATCCCGCATCAAGTTAACCTTCCGTACTTTTAAAACCAAATAAACCCCCTTCAACCGCCCCCCCCCCCCAACTACAACAACCAGGTGGATTTATAATCATAACACTCCTAATCATTTCCCGTGGCTACTTAATTAACTCTTAACCCTATCCTAAACATTTTCCGTGGTTTTACCCCCCCCCCCCCCCCTTCCCCTCCCCTCCTTCATACACACACCCAAATCAGGTTGATTATAATCACAACCCTCCCTAAACCATTTCCCGTGGCTTCTTCATTAACCCTCGGTCCCATCGATTGTTTGGCATGCCAACTTAAAGTAAAGAAATCAGGTTGCTTCATTAACCCCCGCAAAACGCTACTTGCACCAACCCTAGGCCTATCCTAACCCATTTCCCGTGGTTTTACAACCCCCCTCCCCCCCCCCCCCCCCCCCCAACATGACACCAAATACCCTACCAACCGGCCTATAACCATTTCCCGTGTGGCTTCTGCGCCATGTGTAGGAGTACGTGTGCCGCGGCAGTGAGCCCTTGCGCATACATGCACGCGACGCGTTACCACGGTATGATATGATTACGCGGTTGTACGCGCAATGCTCAATGTTGTTCAATTCTGTGGCATTTATGAGCCAAATCTGAGAGGTTTTTGCTGTTTTTGGCGCCAATTGTTAACCAATTTCACTGAAATAAACTTTAACACCCTTCCCGTTATTTCCTCTATCTGTCAAGCAAATTAGGCGCCACTTTGATCACAACTAACGGAGAAATAAGGATAACAAACACACAAACACACAAACAAACACACAAACACACACTGTTTCCAGATTTATAGTAAGATATATATAATAGGCCAAAAAAAACAAATTGTTGTGTTGCCCTCAAGTGCCAAAAATCTTAATTTTTCTTCTTTTTCTTCTTGCTGAAAAATATTACTGACTGTCGTAGTTCATGTCAAATGCTTCTAGTGGGATAATATATTCAAGCAAACTTATTCATCTCAAGCAGAAAATAGTAATATTAATGTAGGATAGGCTGGTTGTGACTCCACATTGCCGACATGGATTAAAAAAATGTGACCCTGATTTTTGAGATTTTATGGTCGGTCGCTGAGGTCAGCACAACAACAAAAAGTTTGGTCTTATTGAACTTGCCGATTTCTTATGGCATAGGCCTACAACACAGTATTAAACATGTTAAAACTTAGCCATTTCTTATTGAATACAAGGCATGCAAGAAAACAATTAAAATGGTAGGGTGATATTCAATAGATCTGCTACCTTCCTTACATTTTCATTTTCCCTTTCCATATACAAATTAGATTGTTCAAAAACCTCTCCCAACTTTCAAAGTCTATCTCAAGTATTACTGAATCAATACTAGGCATGTTTGCACTTATTTCAATGCATTTCTCATGGTGATTCCAAATATGGTAATGAAATTCAATAATGTTGTCATTTTTGAAACATTTTGTGAAATTTTGGAGTGTCGTCTGCAGCCTCCTGCCAAGTGTTAATGGTAAATGTAGCTTATTTTAAGCTAATATAACCATGAAGTTAATAAAGGTCGTACAATATATTTTGCATTACGCTTTGTGATATGATTACAGAAACTAAGATTGTCTCTCACATATTGAGTGAGGGCTCCCTCTGACGTCTCCACATGGCAACCCATGTAACTGGCAAACAAATCCCCATCATGCTTATTGGTAACACTACCCCAAATCCTATCATTTTTAATTGGCAAAATTATCATTAAATCATCAGTTTAGGCCACGCAAAAAAAAGTTGTGTTGCTCTCGAATGCCAATGTCGGGTTGGTCGGTCATTTTTTAAATTTTTTTAGTTGCTAAAAAATATTACTGCCAGACTGTCGGCTGTCATGGTTTATGTCAAGACAAAATTGGTATAAATGTCAATTTTGCTAATGTTTCTAGTGTGACAACTATTTATTCAAGCAAACATATTCATTTCAAGCGTAAAAAATAGTAATATGTTGACAATTTGAGTAACATCGATATATATCTTAAAATAAGAAATTTAAAAAAAGGGAAAAAATGTGACCCTAATTGTTTAAATTTAAGGTCGGACGCTGAGGAGCAACGCAACAAATATTGTTTTGCCTTAACCAGCAAACACAAGGAATTTGTCACTGTTTCCCAGCCCCAGGACAGTAGGCCTACCATTGGTTCTATTGGTCTACAGCGAAGTGATTCGCAGCGTGAGACGTCCTTAACAAGGTAACGGGACGCTTTTCTCATGAAAAATGACACAGCGCCACCGTTGTTTTGTGTTTTGATAGCTGATTAAATAACGGATGGAAGATGCGCAGGATGGGACTTCACGTAGATACGTTGACCAGTTTAGCGGATATTTATAAACCACAAAAATGGCAACCACAACCTTTTAATTCAAAACTACCATAGCATGGTATTTCTATATCTTAATACTAATCATGAAAATATTCAGATCATATTGCCAGTTTCCGGAAAATCTGGGTACCATAACAATGGGGACGAGACGCACCAAACACAAGATTTATGTTTGACAATTTGGTAAAGCAATCCATATTGGTTTCCGTTTTGGTATATTCTTCTTTATATTTTAAAGGGGCACTAAGAGATACGTATGGGAGTGCGCCCTCAGTTTTGTTGCACCTTTATAATACGCATACTAACTACCATCTGAAACTGTTACCTTAATTTGCTGTCTATCATGTAAATTTCACGCTTTGGTAATTTTGATGTAGTTCACATCAAAATTATATCAGCATCACTCACCACAAACTTGCTCCAACCAAATGTCAATCTAGCAACATTATTTAACTGTTTTCCCATAAATCCTTACACTTCAGGGTTCCTCAAACCTTCTCTATTGAAGAAACAATTCTTTTTTTCAAAATTTAATTTTTCTCAGCAATTTCTCAACGCCCCTCTAAGAATTTTAATTGTTTATGATATTTTTTTGTTAAAATGAACTTAGTAAAAATTCATTACTTGGACTCAAATCAGGCTACCATCAGAACTCACAGGATCTAGATTCAAAGAACAAGTGCACAGTTAATGCTTTATTTAACCCCTCAAGACACTAAAGTCAGACACCAACAAAAACACCATCACAGGTGTCATGTAACCACACCCTATAGCATGGTGGGCTCCCCATCATTCCATCCCGCACACGCCCATTCAGCACACACGCCTGGTCTAAATTAACCACAAAAATGTCTAATCACTGTATAAATATCGCCTAATTAAAACAGAGGAATGCATCGGTTATCCCGGCGTACGAGGGCGTGAGAAAGCACGGCTCGATCAAAGATACCCTGGTGTTGCACAGTGTCATCTCTGCATAGTGCACTTTGCAGCATCATCCTAGGGACTCAGTCCCACTGTTAACCACACAAATCACTTATCATAAGAAATTGTGCCTACTAGCAATTGTGTTAATTCATAACAGTGACCGGAGGCATGAATGCTCTTCCAATCTCCAGCTAGACTGCAGAAAGACGCCAATAATTTGTCAAATATGCAGATCAAAATTGTTATTAATTTTCAAATTTCCGCACGGGCAAATCTTTCTCCAAAACATGATGGAATGTGTATACATGGCACCTTATATCAAGTATGCATGTTTAGTTTAATGAAGCCAATCAATGAAAGTGTAATTGGATTAATTCACATCATTCTTTTTCATTCAAAAAATAGTACGACGGATAAAAAGAGGTCCAAGCATTCAAATATAAGTACCTGGTCCTGATTTCACTATAAGGCAATTTTTTTTGTAATGTTGTCCTCGACCGCCCGCTCATCAGATTTAGGGCCGCTCCGATTTTATTTAATTTTTTTCAGATTTTTTTTCTTCTTCAGATTTATTTTTTTAACAGTTTAAATGGCATTGAATATTAAATTAAGTGTTTATAACATATATGTGCGGCTCTTAGAGTGATTTCAACTTCCTGTTGGCTGAACTTAGAGCTTCCGCTGGTAAAAGAAAATTTAAAAACAATTTTTTTTTAAAAAACCCGCCCGCCCCTCCTCTCTGAAAGCTGTGGAGGACAACATAACAAAAAGAAAATTGGTCTAAGGCACAACCAAAAAAACATTTTTTTCCCCAGTAGCAAGCCTCAAAAGTCAAATGCAATATGAGTTTTTTTATTTTTATATATTTGGTCAAATTCATTGTGGAGATTCACTTGAAATGGTTTTATTTAGTCAAATCTGTGCTTTTTTATTATTCTTATACTCGCTAAAATGTGATACTGTAAAAGCTGAAATATTCGCTGTGGTTTTATTTTCGCGCAAAATCTTTCTCCGCAAAAATTATAACACGTTCATGCAGTGCATCCAGAAGGTCGCTCGCAAAAATAACAATTCGCTAAATGTCTATGATTCAAAATCCGCGAAAATATTGGCTTTTACAGTACTCGCTGCAGATTTTCCCTTTCGTTTTGGCCGTATGTGGCCAATTGCCATCTTGAAACATGCTGGACACACTTTCGACAAAAGATGGCGCCCTAACAATATTTTGCACCGTTTTTTCTATAACAAATATAATGCGCAAAAATCAAGCATCTCAGTGAAATGGGTGGGCACTACTGGAAACAAACTTGTTTTGTTTTTTGGCCTAATAATGACTAGATAATTTGCTGACACTTCATTTACATTTTCTACAACTTCAATAACATTTTGAGCAGCATCAAACAATTGACACTCACATGTACTTTCAGAAACTTACATTTTTCTGAAACTTACAACAATGTTGTGTAATTTAACAATGTTTTTCAACTTTGGTATTTATCCTTTTGGCGGCAATTTTTTGAGCATTCGATAATTATATCTGACAACTTTGGACATTTTGTTACCTTGCTGCCTCCCCCCTCAATTGGAAGATACTGAAATGGTCAACTAGGTCTTATTCTGTGAATCTACTATAGTAGCTGCCATCTTGCCAGGAATAATATTTTCAGAAAGAAATATGTGGCGCGATCAAGCGGAATGAGTCATATGTCGGGAATATTGATATAGAGTTACCGTATTATCCCTATTAAGCGCCCACCCCCTTTTTCTCAGGTGACTTTAAAAATATATACTAATTAACCGCCCACCTAAAAGCTTAAGCTTACTTAAAAATTACTCACATCACACTAAATCTCGGACTACAAATTGCTTGAAAATAAAGGGGAAATTATGGTTATTTTAACCTCAGACATACTTGACATATTGTTTTGTGTTCCAAAAGTGAACTTAAACCATGTGTTAAGCCTTTAAACAGCAACAGAAACCATCCGAAATACGCACGTTTCGTGATTGTTGTCATTCGTGGAGGCCGCCATCTTGAATTGCAAAACATCGTCTTTGGACGTAAAGGTTGCTGAATTTTGCAACCTTGATGGTTAACATCTTTGTAAATCAGTATACAAATAAGCGCCCACTCAAAATGACTTGGCTAACCGCCCTGGGCGCTTAATAGGGATAATACGGTACAGGTAAAAAAAATTGACAAAATTCTTATGTTTTACTCTGTTTTTTCAGTTGGTAAACTGTTTGTAACTGAAAAACTATAAGTTTGATTTTAGTGGGGTTTGGACCATACGGTAGCATTTTGCACCCGATTTTGAATGATAGACAAATATCAAAATTCAAAACTGCCAACACATGACTCATTTTGCTTGATCACGTCACATATGATATGCATTTGAAACACAGTTCAGGCAATGAATTAAATGTTGAATAGGCCGAGTGCAAATTCCTTTTATATTCTGTTCCGCTTGGCTATATGGATAACCTTTAGGTACATCGCTGGAACTTTTTGCTGGAACTTTTTTTCAACCAGCCAGTCGGGCAGGTAACTCACAAAAAATACCTGCCCAACAGAAATTCCACCAGCCAGTGTAACTCACTTATACTGTGAGTTTGAAAACGTTTACCCGCCAGTCGGGCAGGTACTTTTGTATCTTCATCCACACAATGCAAAAGTTACCCGCTATTGACAGGTGGGCAGGTGCTATTTCCAGGCCTGGGTACATCTGTCACTAATTTTCTCAGACCATGAAGCTGGTATGCCAGACTCAGTGACACAATTTCAGAGCATCTTCTAATAATTAGCAAGGGTACAAATTGGCTGTGATATCCATCAAATGCCGTGTCAAGCAATGTAACAATGTGTGTGCTATCCGACAGTGAGAGGTTATATCGAAATAAAGTCAATTACTCGTTAAATAAGTATTTGTTTTGTGGGGTAATTACGGAATTTAAGCAATGTCTACATTGGTGGGAACACAGTAGTATTGTATTAATATACATCGATGGGTGCATCGCAGTCACGGGATGGGGTTGTAGAAGATACTTACATAAGGCGTAACAAAATCATGTTTGTTTGCCGTAACAAGTTTACAAAATTGATAAATCTGAATTTTTTTAAATTTTATTATTATTATTTATTTATTTATACATTTGTTGAAACTTTTTTTTCATTTACCTTTTTGTTTCTTTATTTATTTCTTCGTTTATTTCTTTATTTCTTTATTTTTTAACTCTTTTTTTTAACTTTTATCTTTTTTACTATTTTTTTAAAACTTAAGTCTGGTAACGTAACGTAGGAAGGAATATCTGAATCACCGTTTTGTTGTGCAAAGAGGGCTAATTTTTCTGAATCCTTACAAGTGTAAGTTCATACATGAAATACAATTGGAAAAATGTACAAATCCCAGTTTTTATCAAAATTGAGGGCGCTACCTCCAACGCATCACTGAATATAAATCCTTTAAGGGTCCGTCAGATAATGGCAAACAAAATGATTTTTAAAAATGCCTTGATTTACTTTGTTCAATGTACCGCATATTCACGCTGGGTCAAATATATTTATATTACACTTTCCATACCTGTTTGAGGGATCCTTTTAATAAATAATTGTCACCATATTCACAAACTGTGTTGACTATGCTTAATTAATTCTGCTAACACTAAATATGTTCTGCGATCGTAGCGAGATGCGACCGAAGGGAGACGATAGAGCAGGGTCTCTGCTTCCAAGTTTCAGAGGGCCATATTTCTAAATTCTGCTGACTACTGAGATTTTATTCTCAGTTACATTGATTGGGCAATTTCCCTATCACCTTTTTTTTGGTACAGAATTCATTTAATTTAACAGACATTCACATTTTTCGCAACTGTTGTACCTTCAACAAATGTTTTGTGATCAACAAAATACAAAATCTTATTCAAAACTATGTATCCAAGATTTGGTTGAAAACAGCTTCCAAATATAACAAAGGATTTAAATTTTGCCAAAAATGAATGATTTTGATCAAATGTTTTAGGATGCAACTAAAAGGAAATGGAGTGGATGAACAAAGGGAAACTATAAATTAAATATTTAACCTCAGACAATCAAAATCCACAAAATGACTAATTTTTTCCTTCTGAATCTTCAACAACAAATGTAAAATTGAATTTTTTTGAAATATTTTGAAAATTTTAAAACAATTTAAAATTGCTGAAAGTTCACCAAATTGTTCATACACTTTGTCAAGACAATTTTTTGCCAGACCCAGCGACCATACCTGGCAGGTCCATTTGCCTGTAAATATATCCCCTTCCCATCTCATTCTCCTCTAAACAACTTATTCATAATTACAATCAAAATAATCCTAAGAAAAAATGGAGTTCGCATTTACATCCATCTCGGGCAGGCTTCCATCCAGCAGGCAAGAAGTCAAACCAACCAAATACGTCCTGCAGTTTGTGCATGCTGCGCTTGCTGGGCTTGCGTGTGCGCCGATGACCACCACACAAAGTGACCGTTTAAGGTGATCCTATATAGTGTTACCTGGCTCCCAAGGATACCTTTCCCAATCACTTCTGATAACACACCAATAAACCATTTCAATGTGTTTCAACAGTTATTGAGTAAGTTAAAATTAGGCCTTAAAAAAAGAAGGTTTGTTTGCCCAAACAAAAGTTGAAAAAAGTGGGTCGATTACCTTTTTTCCCATTTTTGGGGGGCTATAGACACATTTAGTGATGAAAAATACTATGCACTTTGGTTTTAATACACTTCAATGTTCTTTAAAACCCTAACCTTCCTACACTACGATTCACTAAAGCAAAAAACAATGTCCACGCGCATGCTACAGCATTTGATTTGATGACATCATCAACCAAGCTGATATGTGTGTACGAAATCGCTGCCCGGGTGAGAGTTGGCAGGTTAGCGGAGTGGTGATCGGTGGGGCCGGGGGTTGAATCCCAGGGGTTTTGCGCCGATATTTGGTTAACAAATTCATGCTTTGTCCACCTCCCCTGGTTTTCACACCGTAAAAACATACCCAGGCTGGTTAGGGCTAATACATATGGGAGTACTGTACCAAATCAATGCGGAATTCGTGTAATCCTGTAATAGTTCCGGAAAAACATGAAGACTAGGCTTGTAAATGTGAGGTTTTCTGGCAATTTTATTTCTCCGGGGATGGTATGTTTGTATTTAAATGAACGAATGGGACCTACCCGTTGCACCTACAATGATAAAATACAATATTTTTAATTTATCGACCTAAATAGTGCCCAGGGCGTAAGCACCTGCCTAAATGGTGAACAGGCATGCCAGAAAACGTGAACAAGTGAGGGCGCTGTGTGCAGGTCCGTAGCGGAAAATTTAGGTTAATAACCCCCCATGAATCAAGGCTTAAATTAAAGTTGAGATGTTGCTGAAAATGGTCATAGGTGACAAGTATGCAATAAATGTAACCGGAGGGTAGAAAAGGTGTCTTGAAATATGGCACTTTTACACGTATTTCAATGAGAAAGATATTTGGTGTGGTGCTCCCTTTAAATTTTGGTTTAATAGTGCAGCTGGCAGCCTGTAGTACAAACCTTCAGACCATGCTGGATGATGTGACATATTCTGTTTTTCACTAGATAGTGGTAGGATCTTGGATTTGCATCTCCTTGGTGTTTTAAAGGGCAGTTTTGTTGATAAGTTTGGCAAATTAAGATGAAAATATCATTTAATACATTATATTTTTCAACATAAAACATTATTAAAAAATAAAAAATCTTAAAAAAATAAAAAATAAATAAAAAAGGTATGGGGTTTAGAGATATTATGGGTCGGTCGTGTTTGGGCAGACAAACCTTTTTTTAAGGCCTATCTTCATATTGGTTCTTAATACCCAGTTTTTCAAGCTCCATGTGTTTTGATCTTTAAGTTTGCAATTCCATGGCAACAAAGAGCTCTTAGGCCAGGCCGCCATAATTATGAATTGTTCGAAATTCCTCCAAACCTGAGTGCACATCAGATGCTAAGGAAAAATAAAAGGGGTTAAGGGTCGTTTTGCTATTTTGCTATTTATTTAAACAGCTTATAATTATACTTCATTGAACCAAATTTAGGGATATTGGAACACCTTAAAGGACAAATCTGCACACAAAAAATGCAATGATTTACCAGATTGTTATCAAACCAAATATCAAATTTTCACCATGCTGGAAACCCACTATGTGTTTGTTCCATTCCCCTGCGTGCCTAGTCCGCATCACCACACCACTCAGTAGTGGTATGTCACATTTGGTTCATCACTTTTAGCTTGGACCCTATGGATAAAATACATGTTGCACACTGCATAATGCACTTATCAATTGCAGTCCCGGCCCCGGGGGACCCGGGGCATGGCGGGGACTATGCGGGGACCGTACGCCAACGTACAAAAAACATGGCCCGGCTATGCGGGGACGTATACCCGGGGCGTACAAAACGTGCCCCCGCTAGCCGGGGCGTGTAGCCGGGGCATAGCAGGGACGTACATTACTGAAAAAATAGGCCGGGCATTGTAGCGGGGGCGTACGCTAGGATACACAAATGTACACCCGGGGCATAGCTGGGGCGTACACATACATAGCGGGGACGTACGCTAAGGTACAAAAAATGTACACCCCGGGGTATAGCCGGGGTGTAAAAACCGTGTACGCACACATAGCGGGGATGTACGCTAAGGTACATATCATCCACACCGGTGCATAGAGATATAAAATACAGACATGCACTATATTAAACTTTAAAATTAGTCACCTCGATTGATCAATGCCTGGATTTTCACTACCATGACTACGGTAAACTTAGTACAATTTGACCATATAGTGCTTTTGCCTGGAATAATGTACATGGTAGGGCCCGGACAGATAGACAACACCTACCTACTTGCAGGCCCGTAAGTCAGGGAGGGGGAGCCCCCACCCTCAATTCCCCCTCCCAAGTCCCCAAGAAGGTCCAAAATACCCCTCCCAAGTCAATTAGCTAGATCAATCATCATGTTTTCGGTTCATTTTTAAAACTTAAATAGGCCTACTGTTTGTTCATAATAAATAAATGTGATCAAAACTTTCCAATGTTGCCATTGGGTACGCATGATATATCAAAAATAAAGCTACACAATATGACATCCATAAAGTGATTTTTTGACTCGATTCATTTCTGGTTGATAGATCATGCCAACATGTAGGCCTATTTTTAGTTTTAGGCCTCTGGTAAGTTTTGTTCTGGAGCACTGTATAATTTAAAACTATTCACAAAACCATAGAAGTCAACGGTAAATCATGAAACCGTGTAACATAATAACGATTCGCTAATATTGGCCCGGCTGTCTGAGGCCGGGCGTAGCCGGGGCGTACACTATGCCCCGGCTATGGGGGCCGGGACCGTACGCTGTCGTACACTTTGTCCCGGCTATGGGGGGCCGGGACCATACGCCGGCGTACACTTTGTCCCGGCCATGGGGGGCCGGGACTGTAGCGGGGGCGTACAAAAAGTGGTGCCCCGCCCTGCGGGGACCGTACACGACTGTAGCCGGGACGTCACATCGGCAATTTGTACGTCCCGGCCCTAATCCCCGCTATCCCCGGGTCCCCCGGGGCCGGGGCTGCAATTGATAAGTGCATAATGCACACAACATAGCATGCAGTGCACAGGATAGTTTACGATACACAGCATAGTGCATACAGCATAGTGCACACAGCTTTTACTCTATTTCTCTTCCTCTGAACAGTGGTGTAACTTTACAGGCACAGCATTTACGCAAGCATATGTATCGTCCGTCTTTCTATACGCATGTGTGAATGTGCCAGCGCCTCAAGTAGGCGCACACGTTCATATGCTGCAATTATCAAATGACCCAGTTACGTCACTGTCTTGTGATAGATAAATAGACTTAAACTTCATACATCATAGTTTGTACAGTAAAGTGCCCACACCCCTGTGCACACAGCACAGTGTGCATAGAAAAGCGCACATAATACAGGGTGTCCCAGAATGATCTTTACCGAGGTAATACAATTTTATTCGGAATGAACTTTATTGATATTGTTCAAACAATTTTCATATTTATCTTACCCAAACTCCCAGCTTTCTTAGAAATTTTAGATTTTGAATCGGACATTTCTGATGGAAAATACAGACTTTTTTGTTACGATAGTAGATTTCAAGTTTTTGTCGAAATGATCCATTATGAAAATCTATAAAGTCGCCAACTCTTTTAAACATTAAATTATTTCTCAAATGTTATTCGCATTATTATTGCACTCTCTTCTTATTTTAATTAGCCTTTTGATAACAATCGATTGCTGTGTGCATAGAAAACAAAGCTTTGATTGAATAGGGCTATTTGTTTAGCTTGAGTGGTTTTAACCTTCCTTTCTTTGGCGGGAGTTTTGAATATAACTTATGAGGTGTGGGGTTCATTGTTTGAAATGCTGGTACAGTCAATAGTTAGGTCACCCAAGCCCTATATGAAAGCTATGAAGATTGTTAAACGGGGTCAGTCGTCGCAAACATGCACAAACACAATAGTAAAACGACCTTGCTATTGTCATGCTATTGTCAACAGTCCCTACACAGAGGTCTGCAGTGCAAATCTGTACGATTTTCGCCATGTAATCTCTATGGCGGATTTCATTCCGTTGTATGAAGCTATGGTGTTTGCGTGGTCTTCGCTATCTCCAAGCAGATAGAGCAATACGTACATGGACTTTTTTGTAGACGAGGGTTCATTTCATGATTTGGTGAGGTTTAGAATGAGTTAGGATTCCTGTAATTTTGAAGACCACGGATTGTCAAAACGTGAATTTCCCGACATTGTACGACATAAATTTGGTCACTAAACGTGTTTAAAACTATTCATTTTATCGTTCTGCAGATGTTATTGACCCTCCTCTAAAATTCTACATGATTTTTAACACGTTTCTTAGTATTTGAGATGCCCAAATAGACCATTTTCCGAAGCTATTTCTAGCAAATATTGCAGTCACTAAGATTCCATTGTTTTCTTGCGTATAACAAAATATGACATGCAGCGTGACCTCCCTACTGGCTGGGTAGTGCTAGAGAGAATAGCGGTTAAGATGAATTATTTGAGCCAAAATAGAAAAATAGGTTTTTCATTGATTTTTGATTATGTCTTGCCACAGCGGAACAAAAAGAGATAACTCAATGAAATTAACGGAATAAGTAGGAAACAAGTAAGACGTATTTTAATTTGAAACACTATTTGTTTTGGTTTTTTTATATTCTTTTGAAACCCGGTATAGATCATTCTGGGACACTCTGTATATAAGTGCACATAGAATAAAGCATGTAGCATAGCAGCAAATTAAATAATGCCCAAAAGGAATTTCAAAATGCCCCTTTTTATAATTAGGATGGTAGGAATACTCTTTCATGCTTAGATCTGTAAGTAGAATTGTATAATTATTAGTTATTTGTTAAATTAATACTAATAAACACACACAGGTTCTGTCTCGTAACATCCCCAAGCCAAGCCACAGGTTTGAGTCTCCAGACCTAGACATACCCCTGTCCTCATTTAGGGAGGGGGCAGAAACGTATGCACTTTGCAGCATGCATTTGATATTTGGAAAGTAGATTCTTATCAAGCCGTGTTTGTATACACAAACTGTTAAACACTTAACTAATAGATAGTGTGCACTTTTTGATGACCATGAATTGGTTACTCCCAAATCAATTACCCCTAAGCAATTACCCCCTTCTCAGTCTGAGTACTTTTCAATTTGTTATTGAGTGGAGAATTGTCTAATTTTCTCACGTACACACTCAGGGCGATTCCATTAGAAATGAGTATAGAAAGAAAATAAACAACACCGGACTTCAAAGTTAAAAATAAAATGGCACTTTGGTAAGACAAATATGCCTCTAAGTCATGGCTCTGATAATCATGTCTTGTTTAAAAAAAAATGAGCCAGGTCACACAATCATTGGTCAGATATCACTGATAACAATTAGCCTTTCATCAAGGAGTTGTGGTGGTGTGTAGCACCTTAAAGAAAGTGTGAGCGCCCTCTGTAAAAAATAGTCCAATACAACGCCTTTTCGCAACAAATCTTTGTGTTATGTTTTGTGTTGTTTTACGGAAGATTTATCCTGGAAAAAAATGTGCTTGCTGATTGTTGATAATGATGTCGTCATTTATCGGGAGACGTCATCAATATCATGCGCTATCTTTAAATGTTGTCATCAATAGAATTAGGAGGAGCTAATCGTGCACTTCAATGACAACATTGTTTGATCGACACATATGCTTACACAGTAGAATAGCTATTTGCGCAAAGACACCTCACGGCGCTCGACAGATCGGCCTCACGCAACGCTTCGCTCAGCACGCGACAAAGACTAAATAACATTGTGGATTTTAAAACTGAAACATTTGAGGTACACAATTTACAACATCCTTGAAAATGTGATATATATAGGCTTACATACAGCAAAGAAACAGTCCTACACCAACTAACAAATGGAGAACTTTATATTTTGAATGCAAATATTTGTGATAAAAAATGGAGATATTTAAGATTTAAGCAATTGAAAAAGGTAGGGAATCTCATTAACTCCGGAGTATCATTTTTTTTTGCAACTAGGAAACCATCCTCTAAATTGGGCTCATTGTGTAGGGTTATGCGGCTCAGCATACTTATGCGCACGTGGGTATGTGAGACAGATACTTTTTTTTTGCATAATTCTGTTATACTCTATACTCTACACACCAACATCGGTTTATTTTTATATATTTATTTTTATTTATGCTTTCTTTATTGAGGGTAATATGCTTCAGTGACTTGCACTGCTTTCCAAGCAGGCCCTCATCTCGATACATCATAAGTATATATACATAACAAATGTTACAGTGTTTAAATATAATACAAATTATAATACAAATTATGATACAGTGGAAATATAGGATTTGAATTGACCAAGTGACAAATTTTCTAAATCAATACGAATAGATGGTGATAAATTGTTCCACAGATGGCTAGATCTGCAAAGAAAAGTGCGCATACCAGAATTTGAGTTGATTTTAGGAATGACTAAAGTATTACTTGAATGATTCCTGGTAGTATGATTGTGATAGTTATGTACAAATTCAAAGTTGGCTGATAAATAGGTTGGACTTATATCTTTTAAACATTTGAATAAGATGATAAGTATTTGAATTTTCCACCTATCACTTAGTTTTGTCCAATGAAGTAAGTTCATCATATCATTTATTGGTGTTCTGATATCAGCAGATAATATTGTTCTGGCTAAACGGTTGTGTAAGACTTGAAGTCTTGCTTGATATGTATTTGAACAGTTGGACCATACTGGGCTGGCATAATCAAAATGAGGAATCACAAGAGCATTGGATAACATCACAAGAGTTGGATGTGGAAGAAAATGTTTTACACGACGAATAACACCGATTCTCTTGGAAACATTATTTGCTATTAGTAATCTATATGTGATAACCAAGACATGGTACTATCAAATTTGACACCGAGATATTTAAATTCTCTAACCATTTCAATCATACTATCGTTATATGTGAGTGAGATATCATTAAACCTATCTAACATGTGTCTGGTACCAAATAGCATAACTTTAGTCTTATTGATATTCAATGTAAGTTTGTTTGCCTTCAACCAATTAGCAACTAGATCTAGGTTTGTTGTCAAAGAAGTTGAAAGTTCATCAGGACATTTTGATCTAAATAGTAAAGTGGTGTCATCAGCATACATTTTAGTTTTACAATTTACAGCATTTGGTAAACAATTTACAAATAAAATAAATAACAGAGGTCCTAATATTGAGCCTTGTGGAACACCAATATTTATACGCTCAAACTCTGAAAGATTAGAATTAACATTTACAGCTTGTAATCTATTACTGAGATAAGATTTAAACCATAAAAGCTCAATACCATCAACACCATACCTTTTTAATTTATCAATTAGTACGTTATGGTTGACAGTATCAAATGCTTTCTTTAAATCGAGAAAAATGGCACCTGTGACATAACCATTATCCATATTATTGAGAATAGTTGTATGCGTCGTTCTTAAAAATCATGCACTATGAATCCCCCTGTGAAGGGTATAACAGAATTACTCCTCCTTTTTTATCTTGGCTTAATTATTCAATCTTATGTACATGTCACGTGATATAATGGTATTGACTTGATCATCATCATCATACAGTTTAGACCAGGGGTTATCAACAGTTTGTTAGTGTGGGCCAAATTTGAATTAAGAAATAATCTCACAGGCCACTACTATTGCGAGCTCACACTTTTAACGTCTTAGGGCCCCTCAGGTGGGTCCAGGGAGGAGGGGCCCAGGA
The DNA here is from genome assembly GCA_035610835.1 of Ophiura sarsii. NCBI lineage: Eukaryota > Metazoa > Echinodermata > Ophiuroidea > Amphilepidida > Ophiuridae > Ophiura > Ophiura sarsii. The sequence continues at coordinate 45,403,263 of CM069446.1, forward strand.
GGCGAAGCCATCGGAAGCTCCTGGCATTTATTAAAATTTATATTGTAAAATCAAGCCACAAGAAATGATTTTCACATGCAAACGGATTTTTTTTTAAATGTAAATTCTTAAATATTTTTTCAACATTATTTAAATTTGATTTTTGCAGCTCTTTTGGGGCCGTGTGAAATGCACTCTCCAGGCCGAATATGGCCCACGGGCTGCTTGTTGAGAACCCCTGATTTAGACAATAACTGTAGGATGGCATCACTTGCCCCCTACCATGAAGAGCTGGGACATACCATTAGATTACTCATCGCTTTATCAACAAAGTTACTCTCCCAAAGATCCTGCTGTGTCTGTGTACAGTCACATCCCATTCCAAAATAATCACAAATTACAAAACCACACTAAGTAGCCATCAAAAATGCACAAATACACCATCATTCCCACAGAACAACAAAGTGTTCTCTCATCAAACTCGATAGCATACCAAACTGAAGCGCTGTTAAACCTATACAAACCGTATACACGCTGGTTTCACACACAAACGCACGCCATCAAATGATCATGATTTGTTGGTAATTACCTGTGAGGAGTCAGTCTATGCTGCGACCTAGACTCATCAAGCGGTCCAATTATCGGCGACCATTGGTCAGATTAAACGCTCATCAAAATTTGAGGAGATGTGTCTCGTTGGCAATTCACCCCATGCCGATACAGACTGGGTTTAGGAGGCCTCACTGCAAGGAGGGATAGTCTTGTCCCAAATCCCTTGCAGGGTGGGTATACTGTGGAATTCTTGTCCGCTAGGTTTAGAGAAGGGCTATCAGAGTTTTTTGTTGCTGATTGACTGGTTTTCACAAACAAGCCAATTATTAAATGGCAGCATAAACATTTCTGAGTACAAAATCCCCATGTGCTATCCAAAGCTTACGTATGTGCCGCCACTGCCCATGTGCACATACTGTATCCAGGTAATTCAGTAGGCCTACGTTCTGAGCGTTACAGTGGGTTCTATATTATTATGCGATTGAGATCTTTTATGGAACGTCCTCATCTGTAATTTTTTCCTAGAAATGCATTTTTTTGGACAAATTACATTTATAACCATGAAACTAAAATATATTATAAGTTGCAGAGCAATACGTTTCGTAATTACTTCAAAATCAGATTTTGAAATATGTTGTCCTGGTACCAGGACAGTTTATTTTCTAAGACAGGACAGGACAGTGTTTTTGTTTTGTTTTGAAAATAGAATGCCATGGTTTGACACTGTGTTAACGCCATTTACAGTATTTCAAGTTACGACTACAACTGTACACTAGTGAACACCCCCTTACCCTACAGAATGCTTTATGATGAAAATTGAAAACAAATACGTTGAAGAAATCCTTAAATGGGAAGCAGATTTCCATTATAATTTAGTAAGTGGTAGGTTTTTTGCAGAAAATACAGTCAGAGTAGATTTATGAGTCAAGGAAAATCTGACCTGAAAGTGAAAACTTCATTATACGAGAGAGAAAAATATGTGTAAAATTTTGAAAAAGATCATATAATGTTACATAATAATTAAGTATAGCCTCACATCGGGAACAAATGACCAATCTGTACAGGACTGTATTTTATAAAAGTAAAGATTAATCTTAAAATGAGTCATTCTTCTTAGGTTTTTAACTCATCTTATGAACATGGTGAAGAATGTTAAAACAAGTATAGCTAGATCTTCATAAAATATTAGCCATGTCAAATTTGAGACCAGAGGTTCCTACTTCATCAATTTGAGGTGAACTCTTGAAACAAGGCTTAAAATGTGTTCAGGAATCACTCGTTGTAAATCCATTTACAAAGAATATTAACTTTTATGAAATTAGGCCCAGACCTTGGTAAGGACTCTTTTGTTTGTTTGTTTACATGGACAGTAATAAAGCCACACCCTTGGATTCTGATAGGGACCAGACTCGGGCAAATGGCTCGTGTGAGGCTGGGGGAGAAGTAGGCTCAACGTTGGAGGGATGGAAACCATCCGAGTCATAGAAAAGGATATATGATAGTTTCAAGTGTAGACATCCACCCATGCGTTGTAATTGCTGTCTACTGAAGATAGTAAACGGTATCTCATGGCATTGACCGAGTAGTCTCTTTAACACTTTCCACACGGCCGGCTAATAGTATTACCTGCCATGATTATAATACAGATTTGTCAGAAACCTCTCCCAACTTTCAAAGCCTTATCTCAAGAATTAGTGAACTAATACTAGGCATGTTTGCACTTATCTTAATGCATTATTCATAGTGATTCCGAATATAATGATGAGATTCAATAATAGTGACATTTTTGAAATATTTTTGTGACATTTTAGAACTGTTGTCTGCAGAAGCCTGCCGTGTGGAAAGGGTTAAGACCTCAAGTTCAATAATGACTTCAAGATTAAGTTTACCTACACTCTTAGAAAAGAATGGTTCAACTTAGAACCATTTTATCCTCTATGGAACCACGAAGAATAGAACCAGCCGAAATGGTTCTTAAAAATTGAGGAACCCCAAAAGGTTCTCAGACGAACCAAATATGGTTCTTTATGAACCAAATATAGTTCTCTATTAACATATTTAGAACTCTTTTTGGTTCTATGTAGAACCATTAGAGGGTTATAAATACAGGACCATATTAGAACCCCTTTAGAGTGTAGTAGGTCTATTGAAGAAAACAGGCCACCAAGGTGGGAATCCAAGTCACACAGCTCTACACCGGGTATAGTTGCCCCCAGGGTGTGCACTTAGTGGATATGAGGTCACGTGGATGTGCTCCCAAATAGGGTCCCATTTTCACCCATCTGGTAAATGAATGACCCCTTTTCATAGCCATTTTTGGTAAATTCTTGGGTCTAATATCCTTAAATTTGCTGTTTTTCCATAGACAGAAAAAACCTTCTATAACTAGTGGTGCAAACTGTACTATCAGTCACATTTTGCACATTATGCACTTATCAATTGCAAGCCCAGCCCCAGGGGACCCGGGACTAGCGGGGACTTAGGCCGGGACGTACAAATTGCCAATGTGACATCCCCTCAACATTCGTGTACGGTCCCCGCAGGGCGGGGTGCCATTTTTTCTGAAAGGTCCGATCTGATCAGGGTTTTGTTCATCATTATGCATACGTCAGAATATATGATTTACTTAAATTTTGATCTTTTAACAATTAGCAAAGACGAAGAGAAAATATTTTAATGGGCAATTAGGGTACATATCTTTTCTGGCAAACATGTTGTTTCAATATTGTTTCCTAAGACTATCTATAACAGGGGTGGGCAACCTACAGCCCCGCCAGTGTTTTTTTTTGTGGCCCGCGGGATGTCTCAAGAAAAGAAGAAAAAAATCAACAAATGCTTAGCATTTATCGGCACAAATGATGTTCCTCAAATGATGTTCCTCAACATAGGTCTATTTTCCCCATTAATTGTCATCTGTACTGTATTGAGATTATGTTTTTGTGAAGAGAGATTATTAAGCACACACACCTATTGCTTGAAAGTCTTCGGAATCAAAGATTTGAAATCAACAGGTCATTGCTAGAAATTTTGTTGGGTGTGGCCCAGTCAATTTTTCACTGCTCATATCTGGTCCATTCATTCAAAAAGGTTGCCCACCCCTGATCTATATAATGAATTAAGCAGTTAGCTGAGTTCACATCTATATATGACTATTTTCTCCCATTTCCAAAACAAGGTGCATGGAATATCCAGATGAAAAGGCTTACCCAGACCAATCATTTCTATACCATTATAATTATGCAGTTGATATCAGCATGATCAGGGCGGGTTAGCTAATTATCACTGTATTTCACAGCTAATTATCACTGCCTGGAAATAACATTATTTACAGAATGCTAAAGTCTCCAAATCCTAAGACCAATCCTGTTGAAAGATGGCCTATTACTATGGTCATTAAGATTCATTACCACTAAATTGTGTTCGTTAATAGGTAGGGCTCAAGTTAAGAAGTCAAGAAAACTTGTCATTTTTTTCTGCCAAGGCAAG
>CM069446.1:45407379-45527639 GCA_035610835.1 Ophiura sarsii
AAGTAACAACAGGTTTATATTATCTATACTCTATGCTTCAGCAAATACAATGTCTTTGAACTCAATCAGTAGCGTAGCCAGGGTCACTTGTCGGGGGGGGGGGGGGGTATTTTTCCCTGGTGAACACCAGTTCAACCACCTGGTGGTGTAGCCCGGTTTTCATGTATTTTTTTAAAATTTGCCGTTGAGTAAGAAAATGACAAGCGGGGGGGGGGGGGGGGGGGGGGAGGGGGGGTGTTAAGCATTTTGTCCCCATACCGGCGTGAAAAACTGGAATTTTCCAACTAATTTGCCCATCTTCCTTTCTCCTTTCTGTCCCTTCCCTTTCCACCCCCGTTGTCTCCTCTTCTCCCTTTCTTTCCCTTCCTGATTTGTCGCTGCCTTCACGAATTTTTTTCAGGGTGGGCACTCTGCCCCCCCCCCCTTACCCCTGGCTATGCTACTGGACTCAATAGATGTATTCATACACCTTCTGACCAGCTTAATGTATCCATTTGTACTATGGCCACTGTGTTATTGCATCATGAGCATGGATTTTTTGGCCTAGAGTTTGCTGTCGGAAGCTGCCTGGACGGACACTAGATTGGGGTCATTGGATTGTCAGAGGATCTACCTACCATTAGATCTAGCAAGGACTCTGAGTACTTCCTGGTAGGCACCCAGCAACAAAGGTATAGAGAATAGTTCATTGGGGTCTGTTTGTATCAAATACATACAAGTCACAACCAATGTTGTTACCAAGTCACTAACCCTCAAGTAGTTGAGTCACTTATCACATAAAAACACTAAACTTTGAGTCACAAGTCAGGTCGCTGAAATCAAATCAATGTATTTTTCAATGGGACCAAGTCATATATCTAGGTCATAGTGGGTAAGATGTCAAGTCAAATCACTCAAGTTATTTCAATGCATTTTTCAATAGGACCAAGTCATTTTATTAAGGGAAAGTCATTGGGCAAGATGTCAAGTCAAGTCACAATTCAATTTTTTTAAAAGTCACAACATTTTGTTCACAGCCTTCCAGCAACCTGCGTAAATGTACCACCATTATCATTGTGACATCAAGGGGTGTTCCAGTGAGTGCAGCTCATTATCAAATGCGCTGGTGTATGTGCTTGAGCGATCAAAGAGGAATCACAGTATTGGTGCATAAATGGGCTATTCCATTAAATCCATACACCCCCTGTGGAAGACATTACGTTAAATCTTTCCCACAGGGAGTGTGAATTTTAAATGGGGTTACCTGTGAAATGGATTTCAACTGGAATAGACAAATTTGCAGGTACTTTATTTCGCATATGACCGAAAGCCAACATTTTCGCGAGGATTTAATTTCGCTATTCCAGAATTTAACTTCAATTTTAAGCATTTACCACGGTTTATTTCGCGGGTCCTCGTGAATTTAAGATCCTCGCGAAGTTCGCAAAATTAAATACCTTGCGAAATTAAGTGGTTTTACAGTCCGCACTGGTGCCACATTCAAACTTCAGGTGGGGGTGAAGTAGGTCTCTAGTTTGGTAAAATTGTAATCCCAAGCAAAACCTGTTATCTGTATATGTAATTTTGTATGTTATCATGTATCCCATAAAGGTATCTGCCGTGCCTGCAATGTAATCAGGTATTACTTCATGTAAGCCTATTGATGCCGCAAGATTAGCGAACAAAGATTTGATAATCTTTAAAATGTATAGTATACATCGATAAGAATTGGTATGTTATATAACTATTATATAAATCAGGCGTCCGTCCCATTGGTAACCTACTACAGGAGCCACTATAGATTTGAAATAGATCAGTCTGTTTACCCCAATCTCGATCTGACTACCCAAATCCGGTGTCCATCGGAGCATGATCGGGGCCAGCTTGCTGGCGAATCAACCAACTAACTCATGATCATGATGCAATAACCATACATACTGGAGAGCTCGCCAGTATTTATGCAATAACACAGTGGTGTACGTGTACTAGTATAGTCTTTGGGGTGTTTGTATATTTGGTAATGGATCCAAACGGGTCCAAACGGGTCCAAATGGATCCAAACGTATCCAAATGGGTACAAACGGGTCCGAAATAGATCCAAACGGGTCCGAAATAGATCCAAATGGGTCCAAATAGATCGAAACGGGTTGTGTAAGCTTAAAATCGGCGATAATTAGGTCAGAATGTTCGGTATTAAATAATCTGCGACTATAAGGAGCACGTCGCCATCCCGGAGTGCAACGAGCCTTGATTGAAGTACGGTGTCTTAGGAGCGCCAATATTAGAAATATCTGCATTTTTCGAAAACTTGTTGTATTTTTGCAAATATTTCTCTAATTTTGCGAGAATGTTTTCTAATATTGCAACAATATTGTTTGCAAGAATGTTTAGATTTTTTATGCAACATTTTTCAATATTTTTCAATATTTCTAACTAATTAAGCGAGAATGTTTTCTAATTTTGCAACAATATTTTCTAATTTTTCAACAATATCGTTTGTAAGAATGTTAAAGGTAGATGACCCGATCACATTTTCGTAACACAGAATTATTTCAAACATACGGAGATTTTCATATCATATGAAAGCTCGTATTTTTCTCATCATCATACTGAAATTTGACGGCCTAATTCGGTATAATGACAGAGAAATCGACGAAATAGCGTTGAATTACTGCGAATGGACGGTGGTTACCACCGGTATAGTTTGTGTACTACGCAATGGGTACAGTTCACAGCATCTTGTGCGTCTAAAATAAGAACCATAATAGCTATGCATCTCAAATTTTGGGACACGACGTTTTTAAGGATGACCTTTCATGTAGAATAGAAAACTTCAAGTTGAAAATCGGAACATCTACCTTTAACGGGGTTTGTCTGCAACATTATTCTTTTATTCACGATTTCTAAATTTCTGTATAACACTATAATTTCGCGGATACTTAATTTTTCGAATTTAAAATGACTGCTATCTTAGCGGGCATTAAGTTTCGCGGATCTGGCATGTTACTTCCAATACAAAATGTTCAGTTTCGCGAAATTAAATACCTCGCGAAATTCAATTGGTTTTACTATATTATCTGTATTCTATCTAAGATTAGATTAGTGAGAGGATAGTGGGTCAGGGGTCGCATTCTGACGCGTCTGCGCGTCCTAGACCTCTCACTTTCTAATAGTGACGCGTCAGCTATCAAATGGGAAAGACTTGCGGGTCCCGATCAAAATTGAAGGGACCCCTTACATTTGACGATGTATGGAAATGGAAACCTTAGAAATTCTGTAAATTACTTATATATCCTTTGCTCACCATATAAATTCATTAACACTGCCCGTAAACAAAGTAAAATTTTCAAATACCCAAACTTCAGGACCCCTCAATTTCTTGGGGGACCTCTTAAATTTGTTTTTTGAAGTCCTACGGGGTCCTGAAAAATGTCATGGGACCTCTCACATTTTTGATCCAGTGCTATCCCTGTAGTGGGTGTGGGGAAAAGTGTGCCACAATGCCCCCCCCCCCTTCTCCCGCTATCAAATGATCCAGGATGTAACAAGACCCCCCCCCCCCCCCTCCCCCCACACACCCATGTGAACACCATATAGCCTACTGGTCACGCTATGACACTTATTGCTAATTTAAAAACATAACACCACCACTGACTATCAGTCAGGTTATTTTCACTCTTTAAACCATGATTCTGAAGTAATTAGTATTAGTATCAGAGTGTAAATCTGCAAGAACATCTACTTTAAAAAAAAATCATGAATAGAGGGCGCCCCCTGGACAATCACATAATATGCCTTTAAAGATAGATGTTCTGATTGCTGGCCCGAATTTCAACTCGATGTTTCCTATTTTATGTGAGAAGTCATCCTTAAAATTGCCACATTCCAAAAGTTTGAGTTCCCTCTTTTAGGAGCAGGTCTCAAGAAATGTGCCCATTGAGTAGTACACAAGGGTACACACCACCATAACCTTCCGCGGGCCAGGGTGCAGGGGTACTAAAGTCCCTAAAAAAACTTTGATTGCTGCTTCAAATGTGAATATTTTGACGAGATTATCACCATAGGTCTTAGATTTTGTTTTATTAAGAAGTTGAAACCTTCACGATTGTAATCTGAAATGTAAAAAGTCACGAATTATTCTTGGGCGTGAGTCTTGATCACACGTGTAAAGCGGCCCGAAACTCTGATTTTCCTGATTTTTACGCACTATAAAAGCTAGTGATTTGCGAAATCAAAATTTCTGAAAAACTGGGACTGTCGATCATATGTGAAATGTTGATAATATTAAAGAACACAAAATTACGAAGATTTTACAACAAAAATAAATATCCCAGCTAAGGAGAGGGACCCCAGGAGAAGCGATTGAACATCGGGTTTCTAACGCACGTTTCAATGGAAGCGACTATGGTGGTGTATACCCACAAACTGGCTGGTGGTTACCCACCTTTGGCAGTGATTCACAGTGGCGTACCCAGCTTTTGGAAACTGGGGGCGGGGGTGGGGGGATGGGGCACGGTATAGTTGTAACCGACGATAGGCATGATGTACCGCCGAGAAAATCGTAAAAGTTACCAATTTATTCCCGCCAGCAGCTGAAATCTTAAAAAGCGCTCACCATACTAATTTCACACAATAAAGAAGGGGCATCTATCATTATTGGCCGTTCAGATAGGGCACAAACAAAATTTGCCAACGTATCCGTGAAAAAAATTCGGGGGGGGGGGTGTAAAAAGCTATTTATTGGTTAGCAGGGGGTCATGTAATTTTCAGTTTCAGCTGTAGGGGGAGGGGTAGGTAATTTTGACATATGAGTCTCGAATTTGACAGGTTCGCCACCCACGTGTTTCTCATCTAATGTACATTATCTATGAGGCCATGCGCCACTGATTCAATTTGACGAACATGCAATATATTCAGCTGTTTGTTATGGGTTCAGTGGCGGCGCTAAACTTGGGGCAAGGGGTAGGGGTGGGGATTGGGGGGTTGGCAGGCATCCCCACCTAGCACATTTGTTGCCCTTCACTTTGCCCCCCCCCCCAAAAAAAAAAAAAAAAATTAAAAAAAAATTACTTAACATTTGAAACAAATTGGCAATTTGTCCGCGTATTTTCTTACCAAATTAGATTAGGCCTACGCTAGACCAAATATTGACAATTTAAGCATAAAACAAAGCACGCGCGAGTTTTCATACCAAATTAGTTAGAAGTAGACCACTTTTCACAATGTTAGCGTAAAATGGCAGAACAATAAAAATATATATATATTATTATTTTTTTTTTTTTTTTTTTTTTTTTATTATTATTATTATTATTTTTTTTTTTTTATTATTTTTTTTATTATTTTTTAAATATTTTAAAAATATTTTTAAATTATTTTTTTAATTATTTTTTTATTATTGTCAAATTTTAAGGGGGCGCCCGCCCCCTCTGTATCCGCCACTCATACTATACTATCCCCCCCCCTGTATCCTCAACTCATACTATACTATACTATTTCCCCCACCCCACCCCAACGTGGTTACTGGAATTACTTTATACGAAGTCATGACCCGTTATATACCCTGTACACACACCCCACCTCTGATTGGGACGCATTCTATCGATACGCCCAACCCTAAAACCAGAAATGCCCGTGGTGGACGAGCTGCAAATAATATAATATATCGCACGTGTTTGTATATTTACCTTCCTTTTTTGCATTTCCTGGACAAACTGTGTTACATTTAGACCCGTTTCGATCTATTTGGACCCATTTGGATCTATATTGGACCCGTTTGTACCCATTTGGATACATTTGGATACATTTGGATCCATTTGGACCCGTTTGGACCCATTACCAAATATACAAACACCCATAGTCTTTGTCTAAGATGCCTTGCAAAATTACCTTTCGACCAAAATGTGAACACCACCACGATCTGTGACCTGAAGCAAAGTAATGAGCTCGCGATTCAATTATTGGTTAATAGCTTTTCTTAAAAATATCAAAATAGTGTGAAAGGAATCAATTAGTTAAATTAAGTGGCATTTAGAAAAGCTCAGAAAATGTTTTGTATTTTTATTTTTATTGATTTTCATATGTAGACTAAATTGTTTCATGTGAATTTGTCTGTACATTTTCTATTTATAGCAAGTCATAAGTAGTAATATCTGGGTTTTTGTTTTTTAAAGAAATCTCTTTGAGTCCTCCTAATTGCTATGCTGGACTTAATACAAGCATAGCATACTACTGGCAGCTAGTTGTGAGCTGAGTGATAGTTAGGTTTGTAACCAAGGGCGGCGGAACCGGGTGAAAGTGGTGGGACACCATGTGCACTGTGCCCCCCCCCCCCTAGAAGTTTGTGGCTGAACTCCTTTAATCGAGCTCCACAACATTTTGTGCCCCAAAATAATTGAAAAGATTGACTTTTAGTGTCAAAAATACATGAAATTCTCTTAAACTGCAGGCAATTTTGCATTAAAACCACACAAAAATTTGTGCGCTTCGTGCGTATTTTTAAACAAACGTTTTTCCTTGCCAAAAACCATTTCACGAAATACCCTTTGGCCCCATTTTTTATGCTGGTGTGGTGCTGCCACTGATTGAGGTATCAATGTCCTTCTTATGTTGTAGCTGAGACGAATTCGTCTCAGTTCATAGTAGTTTTTTCCGCCCAAAAGTATGAGAGTCGCATTTTCAACAAGAATCAGTTAGTTGGTTAGCATGGCCGTAGTGATAGTCTTGTGGACATGACCTCAAAGCGCATCTAAGTTATTGAGAAGATTGTTAACGGTAGCCTATATGTTCGCAAATAATACATTCGGTGTTGAAATTAAAATTGAGTTGCGCATCGCTCCTAAAGTACAAATGTTCATTAATCTTTCAAAATGTTAGTGATATCATTATGCCATTTTCCGTTTCAAAATGGACCGCAAATGGCCTCATAATGCATCTAAAATTCAAAATTTAGCTCCACGCTATAAGAAGCTCAGCTCCGCTCAGCTTTCCAGGATCATAATCATTTGACAAATGTTCAATTAATTTTTTCATAATTGAAAAAGTTCAGCAATTAGAGATGGCCTCGATGCAGCGGAAATTCAAAACTTTCCGGGGCCCGGTAATCATAAAATGTTCAATTTCATTAATACTATTGATAAAATTCACATTTTTGTTTCATTTCAGTTTACGATATAGTTCATTATAATTATACAGGTCAATGGGCAAAATTGTAACCTGGTCACTTTTTGGAAATCTTGTCATTGGGTTGCGATTTTTTAAATTTATTTATTTTTATTATTGCTGTATAAAGTACAACTTCGTGGGCGTTTACAATGTCATGAATGTGTTAATTATATTAAAATACGCCATGAAATGGCCCCTGAGCGCATATCAAAACCCAAAATTTCCTGAGGCCCTTAAGCGGGCCCCAGACCCCACGCCGCAAGGCACTCCACTCCTGAGACGATTATAACTATAATCGTCTCAGCTCCACTCGCTCCGCTCGTTTCGCTTGCATGATCGTAATTTTCGTGCCCCCCATTTTCAAATACGCTCCGCCGCGCCTGTTTGTAACATATTCCAATCACAAGTAACTATTGATCTTTACCTTGTGTTTCCCAATCGAGGTGGGTATACTGATGATGTCTTTATTTCAAACCTTTAAATTTCACTTCTTATACATGATGAGCTTGCTCAGTACAAATTACATCTGCCTCTAGAGGGGGTACATCCAGTGGCGCAGTCAACATCAAACATTGGGGGGGGGGGGAGCTGAAAAAAGCTGATAGGCAAGAGAAAAATTGGGGATAAATTAGCTTAATTTTGTCTAAAATTACTAAATTACAGACCAAATTAATATAATTTTCTGTAATTACACATTAACTGTTTTGGGGACGGAATGAGATTTCAGCTGATTTGGGGGAAAGTGGGTCAGGGAGCATATCCCCATGCCCTCCTCAGCCACTCCTTGTATTAAACTACTCACCTTTGCAGTCTATCCATGATCTTTTCCTCCACATTCACCGCCTTCACCTAACATTGGTAACGGCAGTGGCGCTCCAACATCCAAGTTCCCAACATCGCTGTGTAATTAACCAATCCAGACCTTGGAACAACTATTAAAGGATGCTTGAGGGTTTAATCTCATCTGTTCTAGATCTAATGGATAACGCAAAAGACAAATCAAATTGACATCAGCTAATTAATTAGCAGCAAAGATGTACAATCTAAACAACTGTTTATCTCATCAGTGTGGGAACTCAATCAATTAATATATCCACATGTTGCTATAATACGATCATTATGAGTAATTAACGCTAAGACAAGTGTTATTCTAATTAGTTATAGGGATAAATGACAGACCTCACACCTAGGAGTATTATTTGCTGAGAACAGATAAACAGACACTTTTTAATTGGTGACAGTTATACTGTTCTAACAGACATTATTTTCTTTGATCAAAAAAGTATTGAACTTTTCTAAGTCTGAATAATTTTATAAATAAGGGTTTTGACCCACTGTTTAGCCTTTCATCAAGGCGTTGTTGGTTATTATTATTATTATTATTATTATTATTAAACAGCATTTATATAGCGCCTTTTCTAAAAAAGACCAAAGCGCTGTACAGAGATAAAATACACACACGATAAAAAGTACTAAGTAATACAAAATATAAAACGCAACAATAGAATAAATTGGACATTAAAAATGGCTTTATGATAATTGGTTGTGCTTGTGTGTGTAAGCACCTTAACAAAAGTGTGAGCGCCCTCTGTAAAAATAGTCTAATACAACGCCTTTCCGCAAAATATCTTTGTGTTATGTTTTGGGTTTTTTTACGAAAGATTTATCCCGGAAAAATTGTGCTTGCTGATTGGTTAATAATGATGTCATGATTTATCGGACGACGTCATCGATATCAAGTGCTATCTTTGAATGTTGTCGTCAATAGAATTAGGGAGAGTTCATCGTGTGGTACGATGACAACATTGTTTGATCGACACATAATGCTTACACAGTAGAATAGCTATTTGCACAAAGACGACATAAAGCCGCTCAAACTGATAATAGCGACAATAGCACAAAAAAGCACTGGTGTGCGCGATAGTGCGAGCAGTAAGTCAATCGTATTAGGAGCATAATAATCGCGCTATTTTAGCCGCTCAAACTGATAATAGCGACAATAGCACAAAAGAGCACTGGTGTGCGCGATAGTGCGAGCAGTAAGTCAATCGTATTAGGAGCATAATAATCGCGCTATTTTACGCGATAGCGCCAATCGATAGCGTTAGTAGCACAGAAGAGCACGGGCGTATGTGATAGTGCGAGCAGTAAGGCGATAGCGACAATAGCAAAGTAGAGCACAGGCGTGTGCGATAGTGCGAGCATTAAAGCAATCGCATTATGATCATATGATTGCACTATTTTACGCGATAGCGACACAATCAATAGCGTCAGTAGCACAGAAGAGCACGGGCGTATGTGATAGTGCGAGCAGTAAGACGATAGCGACAATAGCAAAGTAGAACACAGGCGTGTGCGATAGTGCGAGCATTAAAGCAATCGCATTATGATCATATGATTGCGCTATTTTACGCGATAGCGACAATCAATAGCGTAGTAGCACAGAAGAGCACGAGTTTGTGCGATAGTGCGAGCAGTATAATATATATAGCGATTATAGCACAGAAGAGCACGGGCGTATGTGATAGTGCGAAGCAATTAGGAGCATATGATCGCGCTATTTTACGCGAGCGCATTGTCACTTGCTATACAATAGCACAAAAGAGCACAGGTGTGTGCGATCGCGCGATTGTGTGCATCTTTCTGCTGCAATTGCACAATAGCACCTTCACATGTGCTATTCGCGCTATTGTGCGATGTTCCTTTCAACAATGTTAGTAGTGCGCTATTCGCGCTATTGTGCGAATGATTCATTCATCTATGAGACATGCCAAGGATGTGCTATTCGCGCTATTGTGCGATGTTCCGTTCAACAATAGTAGTGAGCATTATAGTGTGTTACTCGCGCTATTTTGCGTTATTCGCGCTATTGTGCGATGTTCCTTTCAACACTAAGTTAGTAGTGCGCTAATCGCGCTATTGTGCGAATGATTATTATACTTCATTCATCTATGAGACATGCCAAGGATGCGCTATGCGCGCTATTGTGCGATGTTCCTTTCAACAATGTTAGGAGTGTGCTATTCGCGCTATTGTGCGAATGATCATTATACTTCATTCATCTATGAGACATGCCAAGGATGTGCTATTCGCGCTATTGTGAGATGTTCCTTTCAACAATGTTAGTCTCAGGAAATAAACTAATTTTGTCCGAACCTGATAAGCATTTTAAGTGACAATGACATTCTATTCTGTGGACATACTATTCATCAAATCTTGAAAATGTCCGACTTCCCCATCCGTTCACGCTTTTTGGAGTTAATCAGACGGTGTTCCTTTCAACAATGTTATTCTCAGGAAATAAACTAATTTTGTCCGAACCTGATAAGCATTTTAAGTGACAATGACATTCTATTCTGTGGACATACTATTCATCAAATCTTGAAAATGTCCGACTTCCCCATCCGTTCACGCTTTTTGGAGTTAATCATGTCAGACATTTACTTGGTGAATTTCAAGATGTTACTAACACACCATTTGATAGTATCAAGTGACAGGTTTGGCATAATAGATTATGGGTCGTTCTTTAAACGCCCCAATCAAACTATGAGCCCTCTAAAATGCATGGTGGTAACCACCGATATAGTTTGTGTACTACTCAATGGGTACAGTTCACAGCATCTTGTGCGTCTAAAATAAGAACCATTAGAGCTATGCAACTCAAACTTTGGAACACGACTTTTTTAAGGATGACCTTTCATGTAGAATAGAAAATTTCAACAAAATTATGATAAAAGAGCGGTCGAAGATGCCCGTGGCCCAATGGTGCGATGCCCAATGGTGGGGCGTTCTTTAAAAGCGGTCCTAGGTGCAGTGGACCCTGTTGTGCGTAACCGCCCAGAGCGGAGCAAGTTATATAGAGCCCGCAGGGTTCCGGAAGATACACTAATCGAAGTCACAATGAATGCTATCTTCATCAGTAAATGACACGCCGGTGCATTTGCAAGTTTTGTGATTTTATAATGGTTTAAATGTGTTGTTGTGTCAAAAATAAGCGTCCAACAAAATTATGATAAAAGAGCGGTCGAAGATGCCCGTGGCCCAAAGATGCCCAATTCCAATTTCGATTCAATGAGAGTTAAGATGGAGACATTGATAATGGTTTAAATATGTTGTGTCAAAAATAAGCGCCCAACAAAATTATGATAAAAGAGCGGTCGAAGATGCCCGTGGCCCAAATATGCCCGTGGCCCAAAGATGCCCAATGGTGGGGCGTTCTTTAAAAGCGGTTCTAGGTGCAGTGGACCCTGTTGTGCGTAACCGCCCAGAGCGGAGCATGTTTATATAGAGCCCCGCAGGGTTCCGGAAGATACACTAATCGAAGTCACAATGAATGCCATCTTCATCAGTAGATGACACGCCGGTGCATTTACAAGTTTTGCGATTTTATTCCTGTACGAATGTCACTGCACCTTTTTTCAAAAAATGAACACAAAAAAAACCCTGATTTTGTCCGAACCGGATGAGCATTTTAAGTGACAAGGTAGCACACCACTACTCTTCACCAAGCCCGGGAAACCCGTTCCCAACTTTTACTATGATATGATATTTATTTTGCCCCCACTATATCCCTGGTAATCTTTCGAATTACGGCCTTTAAATGGTATCAAATTAAAGAGGACGGCGTCTTCGTGTATAATATTTACACAAGATTTTATGAACATTAATTTGCAAATGATTGTACAGGGGATGACTACAGGAACGAGCGGCTCCAGTGAACAGTGTTTTAGGCCGGCGGTTTTCTGTTCATGTTATAGCATAAAACGATGGAGACATTGATAATGGTTTAAATATGTTGTGTCAAAAATAAGCGTCCAACAAAATTATGATAAAAGAGCGGTCGAAGATGCCCGTGGCCCAAATATGCCCGTGGCCCAAAGATGCCCAATGGTGGGGCGTTCTTTAAAAGCGGTCCTAGGTGCAGTGGACCCTGTTGTGCGTAACCGCCCAGAGCGGAGCAAGTTATATAGAGCCCCGCAGGGTTCCAGAAGATACACTAATCGAAGTCACAATGAATGCTATCTTCATCAGTAAATGACACGCCGGTGCATTTGCAAGTTTTGTGATTTTATAATGGTTTAAATGTGTTGTTGTGTCAAAAATAAGCGTCCAACAAAATTATGATAAAAGAGCGGTCGAAGATGCCCGTGGCCCAAAGATGCCCAATGGTGGGGCATTCTTTAAAAGCGGTCCTAGGTGCAGTGGACCTTGTTGTGCGTAACCGCCCAGAGCGGAGCATGTTTATATAGAGCCCCGCAGGGTTCCGGAAGATACACTAATCGAAGTCACAATGAATGCCATCTTCATCAGTAGATGACACGCCGGTGCATTTACAAGTTTTGCGATTGTATTCCTGTACGAATGTCACTGCACCTTTTTTCAAAAAATGAACACTCAGGAAAAAACTGATATTGTCCGAACCGGATGAGCATTTTAAGTGACAAGGTAGCACACCAATGCTATCTTCTCAAAATAGCATTTAAGTTGCTATCTTCTTAAGATAGCAATTAACGGGTTACTATCTTCAGAAGATAATTTAGTATACGCCTAGCAACGGCGTCCATGCCTAAGATATGATTGGAAAACGGGCTATACACCGATGGTTTGAACGAAAAGCTCAGGGTTAAGCTTAGGACTAGTCCCTAGCGTTAGGGTAAGGTTAGGTTAGACTTAGAGTTATGGTTAGGACTAAGAATAACTTTGGCTTTGGACTAGGATGAGGCTGAGGACCAGGAGAACGGGGTAAAGGGTGGGACGTGTGTCGGGGCAAGGGTTTCTCATAACAAACTGGGAGGGGAGGCCAGGGAAAGGAGTCGGGGTGTGTGGGGTGTGGGCTGCTAATTATGATAAAAGAGCGGTCGAAGATGCCCGTGGCCCAAAGATGCCCAATGGTGGGGCGTTCTTTAAAAGCGGTCCTAGGTGCAGTGGACCCTGTTGTGCGTAACCGCCCAGAGCGGAGCAAGTTATATAGAGCCCCGCAGGGTTCCGGAAGATACACTAATCGAAGTCACAATGAATGCTATCTTCATCAGTAAATGACACGCCGGTGCATTTGCAAGTTTTGTGATTTTATAATCATATGGTTTAAATATGTTGTTGTGTCAAAAATAAGCGTCCAACAAAATTATGATAAAAGAGCGGTCGAAGATGCCCGTGGCCCAAAGATGCCCAATTCCAATTTCGATTCAATGAGAGTTAAGATGGAGACATTGATAATGGTTTAAATATGTTGTGTCAAAAATAAGCGTCCAACAAAATTATGATAAAAGAGCGGTCAAAGATGCCCTTGGCCCAAATATGCCCGTGGCCCAAAGATGCCCAATGGTGGGGCGTTCTTTAAAAGCGGTCCTAGGTGCAGTGGACCCTGTTGTGCGTAACCGCCCAGAGCGGAGCATGTCTATATAGAGCCCCGCAGGGTTCCGGAAGATACACTAATCGAAGTCACAATGAATGCCATCTTCATCAGTAGATGACACGCCGGTGCATTTACAAGTTTTGCGATTTTATTCCTGTACGAATGTCACTGCACCTTTTTTCAAAAAATGAACACTCAGGAAAAAACTGATTTTGTCCGAACCGGATGAGCATTTTAAGTGACAAGGTAGCACACCACTGCTATCTTCTCAAAATAGCATTTACAAGTTGCTATCTTCTTAAGATAGCAATTAACGGGTTACTATCTTACTAAAAATGACACCGCCCATTCAAATTATTTAATATTGCATTGTGGGACTGAATTTCAGTATCAAGTGACAGGTTTGGCATAATAGATTATGGGTCGTTCTTTAAAAGCCCCATCCAAACTATTGAGCCCTCTAAAATGCATGATAGGTCGTTCTTTAAAAGGCCCGTCAAAAAAACACACACATCCAAACTGTTAATATCCAATCCCACAATGCAACAAATGATAGGTCGTTCTTTAAAAGGCCCCTGTAAAATGACACCGCCCATTCAAATAGTTGAGGCATGCAACAAATGACAGGTCGTTCTTTAACATTTGCCACGCGGCTATTTGTTTTACCATAATACAAAACACATTTTTCAGAAACCTTTCTCAACTATCAAAGTCTATCTCTTGGATTACTGAACCAATATTAGGCATGTTTAGTACTTATTGTAATGCATTTCTCATGGTGATTTCAATTCAGTATCAAGTGACAGGTTTGGCATAATAGATTATGGGTCGTTCTTTAAAAGCCCCATCCAAACTATTGAGCCCTCTAAAATGCATGATAGGTCGTTCTTTAAAAGGCCCGTCAAAAAACACACACATCCAAACTGTTAATATCCAATCCCACAATGCAACAAATGATAGGTCGTTCTTTAAAAGGCCCCTGTAAAATGACACCGCCCATTCAAATTGTTAAGGCATGCAACAGCAGTTCGTAAATCGTTAAATCAATCGCCATATTAGATTTGTTTGACCCTTAAAATTGCATTGTGGGACTGAATTGCAATATCACGTGACAAGGTCGTTCTTTAACATTTGCCACGCGGCTATTTGTTTTACCATAATACGAAACACATTTTTCAGAAACCTTTCCCAACTGTCAAAGTCTATCTCTTGGACAATTAACAATAAGAGAGGGGGGGGGGGGGGGGGGTAGGATGGCCGGATTCAAACATTAGTTCAAGTAAAATTGGACATTCGGTTCTGATGTTATGGTCACTTTAATTAACGGAATTTCGAAAATCGGTGGCGTTTTCTATTTGTTTGTGTGAAGATGACGCTCATTTGTGATTTTTAGCAAAATCACTTTAAATTTTACATAAATGAAACAATTCAAATTTTATATAATTTGTTTTTGGTAAAACATTAAATTAATTCATTACACATTATTATTTATCAACATTTTAGGTCAATGACATATCTTATGATTTTCTTTACTTTTTCTGACACGGCTTTATTTAAGCACCTTATCTTTAAAAATGCGATTAAACTCCTAAATTACTTGTTTTTTCAACAATTTCAATATTTTTTAATACGTTTCGCTTGATATCTCAAAACAAGAAAACGCGCTAACGTGCGAAACCGTAACAAACGTAGGTCAACTCAAAAACGAAAAGTCATGTGACCATGGAAATTGGCACAGTTGTTAAACATACAGAGCGCTACAAAACCATCAAGCCTTCCAATTTGAAATATGATGCAAAGTTACCTGATTGGTCTGTTCCACTAGCCATAGCAAGCTTATAAAAAAACCTTTTCATGGTTTTAAGCGCAATGTAGTTACATCGTCCTCCTAAATATGCACCACATTACATGTAGGGCCTACAACATTTAGTTTTCTAGTTACATTTGTTACAATGTTTAGCCAATCACAGGCCTTGCATGCTTACCATGGCAACCAGATCAATATAACACACATGTTTTGAAACCTTGCGACTACCTACATTTGGTGACAATCTTTACCAGGGAACGCCCTCAATCCTCGAAGAATAATTTGGATACAGACTCTTTTCCAAATTTACATTTCTCAGCAAAAATCATAAATACATTCTAAGTTACAAAGCAATACGATTCCTAATTATTTCAATATCATGGTTTTAGAGTAAAAATAAAGCTTTATGTTAACCGCGACAATTTATTTTCACTCTACATTCACACTCGAATCATGATTGTGACGTAATTAGGAATCGCCCTGCACTGTAAGCAGTATATCTATGGTTTTAAATCCGAACCATATAGACGACACGTTTCCTAAGTCTCAAAGATTAATGAAGTTTAACAAACATTCGCACAATAGCGCGAACAGCGCACTACTAACATTGTTGAGAGGAACATCGCACAATAGCGCGAATAGCACATCCGTGTCAGGTCTCAAAGATGAATGAAGTTTAATAATCATTCAGAAGATGAATGAAGTGTAATAATCATTCGCACAATAGCGCGAATAACGCACTACTAACATTGTTAAAAGGAACATCGCATAATATACTAAAGATGAATGAACTATAATAATCATTCGCAAAATAGCGCGAATAGCGCACTACTAAAATTGTTGAATGAAACATCGCACAATAGCGCGAATAGCACATCCATGTCAAGTCTCAAAGATGAATGATGTTTAATAATCATTCGCACAATAGCGCGAATAGCGCACCCCATAAATAAGGAACATCGCACAATAGCGCGAATAGAACATAAGATGAATGAAATACAATAATCATTCGCACAATAGCGCGAATAGCGCATTACTAACATTGTTGAAAGGTACATCGCACAATAGCGCGAATAGCGCACTACTAACATTGTTGAAATGAGCACGCACAATAGCGCGAATAGCACATCAGATGGATGAAATATAATAATCATTCGCACAATAGCGCGAATAGCGCACTACTAAAATTGTTGGAAGGAACAGCGCACAATAGCGCGAATAGCACATAAGATGAATGAAATATAATAACCATTCGCACAATAGCGCGAACAGCGCACTACTAACATTGTTGGAAGGAACATCGCACAATAGCGCGAATAGCGCACTTCTAAAGATGAATGAAGTTTAATAATCATTCGCACAATAGCGCGAATAGCGCACTACTAACATTGTTCAAAGGAACATCGCACAATAGCGCGAATAGCACATCCTTGTCAAGTCTCAAAGATGAAGTTTAATAATCATTCGCACAATAGCGCGAATAGCGCACTACTAAAATTGTTGGAAGGAACATCGCGCTACGAATAGCACATAAGATGAATGAAATATAATAATCATTCGCACAATAGCGCGAACAGCGCACTACTAAAATTGTTGGAAGGAACAGCGCACAATAGCGCGAATAGCACATAAGAAGTATATTTGCCCTTGATGCGCAATATAGCGCCATTGCCGTTATATCCATTTCTCCCGACTTGAAATTACTCTAAGTTAGAAAAGACGAGTGGTAATAGCACAATTGCAACATTTAAAGAATAGCAGTGTGATTATTGCGTTCTTACATACTTAGTCTATGGGAGAGGCACGCTATTGCAGCCCTCGCTATTATAGGTGCTATTGTGCTATTATCAGTTAGAGCGGCTTTCTCAAAGACGACGGGTCGGTTAAGTTTATCCCATAAATACTACAAAATGTATAATAGAAAAGGGCTTTCCTCTCTAATGGCTCCAGTGTTACGTGCGGTAGGACTGTGAGAATTGAACGAAAAATGTCTGAAGTTGTACGGTTGTTCCATGTTTGAAATGGTTACATGGTCAAAATGCTATGCGATGTGTGAAGATCATTGAGGCTGCTATGATTCCAGATCAGGGTTGTCTCCACGCCGGTCGGGTGTAGCACTAAAAAAAGAAAACCGGCACTATTTTTTTCTTTTTTTTCCTTCTATTCTACATGGATAAAATCATTAAACTGCCTCATAAAATAAGAAATTATGTGGCAGGAACCCCCAAATAGGCCAAATTGCATTACAAAAAACCTTTAAAAAACCCTAAGCAGGCCCCTGGTCCCCGCGCCGTGATCCGCTGCGCTCCATTCGCTACACTCAATCCGCTCGCCATCAGTAAAATTAGCCGGCACTCAAATTACTCTGGAGACAACCCTGTTCCAGATAATGGCATCTAGCATTCTGTCTCTTAGAATCCAACCCATCCCCCAGTTCCCACACTGTCACCATCATTAGTCTAGTCAAAGATTTCACGCTCTGTTTGCCGCTAACAAATCTGCCAGTAATTAATTACCTCCATGTTTCTCATCATTTGATTAATAAAGCAACAAATTAGTGACACCTATGAGCAGATACAACAGATAGCATTTGTAAACAATTCGATTATTCAATAAACAAATCTAAGAGCGGCCATGTGTCAGGGTGTCAAGGAGCCATGTGTCAGGGTGTCAGTTTTCTCCTGAAGGCATCACTTTGGAACAAAATAATTGGTTGGTTGTCATGGGATTGTCACAAACCTCTGTTTGAAGGTGAAAACTTAATCCACTAATTTTAAGATAAGGCAATTTTTTTTAAATACTTTGTCTCAGCGCCTTTTGGCAAAAAAAGCTATGTGCTATGTATGCGATTTTTAATTATTTTTTTTTTTTACCAAAATAAGCTATGGTCTATGTGCTCTATTTTTAAAATTATTTTGTATAAAAATTATAATATAGTCAATAGTTGTGCTTTTTATTTTTTAATAAAAGTAATCAGATATGATCAATGTACATTGTATGCTTGTGTTCTCTTTATCTCTTGTCTTAGTCTTAACTTCACAAAGCTAGTTGAATGTGTGTTCTCAGTCACAAGGTTGTCGAGTATCACCGAAACTGACTAGTTTGGTTTTTTTAATCGAAAAAAAAAAATTGAAAAAAAATGGCTGCTGCGCATAGCGCTACGCGCGAAATCCCATTTTAAAAGCAATGCGTGCGGGCCGCTGAGACAAAGTATTAAATGTTGTTGGCCTAATCAAATGCTGCTTTATTAGATTACTAGCACTAGACTCCTGCCTCTTCAATAGCCCAAAGCTGTGCCCCTCTAAATCATGGAAGCAAAGACCCTGCTCTACTGTAGAGACAATGGGTATTAGTATTTAGTGAAATGGGTCGAAACGAGTCGAAACGAGTCGAAATGGGTCAAAATGGGTCGAAATGGGTCAGAATGGATCGAAATGTAATAGAAATGATACAGAACATGTCCAATCCGAACGTACTTTTCTGGTAGGCGGTCAAGAATTGACAACAAAACGGAAGAAAATCCGGTGTCTTTTCTGCATTTTTTAAGCGACAGCCCGTATTCCATTCCGCATGGGCATGAGATAGGCATGGGCGATATCGAAAAGCGTCACTTTTCTTTAAACAAAAATTATAATAAGGTTTTTTTAGAGCGTCGTTTCTTCCTTTTCTTCGGTACGGGAGGGAGCCGGAGGGAGAGGGGGTGGGGTGGGGGTGGGGGTCATTCAGAGGGGTAGGGGAGTACCAACTATCCGGAGAGTGGAGGGGCACAGTTTATTTTGCATGGAAAATATTGGGGTGGGGATTAGTAATTTCCCTTTGTAGCGGCCTTCCAAACTATCCCTGGGGAGATCAAATAGGGGAGGGGAGGGGTATTTGGAGGGGAGGTGGGTACCGAGGGGAGGAGGGGAGGGGGCATAGTTTTTTTTTGCATGGAAAAGATCGGGTCGGGGGATTAGTGCCGTTGTAAGGAGGCTGTCATTTTCTGTTGTAGGGGTTTCCCAAATATCCCGAGCTATCCGGGGGAGGAAGGAGAGGGGAGTACCAAACATCCTTCCGGTTCAGGGGGAGGGGCAGGTTGTTTTGCATGGAAAATAGGGATTTAGTGCCGTTGTAAGGGGGGGTTAGGAAGGGAGGGGGGGGGGGGGGGGGCTGGAGGATAGGGGGGGGGGGGGGGACTACCAAATATCCTTAGGGGTGGGGGCATAGTTTTTTGCATGGAAATAATTGGGTGGGGATTTGTAATTTCCTTTTGTAGCAGTCTTCCAAACTATCAAGGAGCATGGAGTGGGAGGTGGGTACCGATATCCTGATAGGGGAGGGGGCATAGGGTTTTTTTTTGCATGGAAAATATCGGGTCGGGGGATTAGTGCCGTTGTAAGGAGGCTGTCATTTTCTGTTGTAGGGGTTTCCGATATCCCGAACTATCCCGGGGGAGATCATTCGGAGGGTGGAGGGCAACCAAATATCCTTTGACGGGATGGGGGGGGGGGGGGGGGTTCTTTTGCATGGAAGATAACTTGGGGATTAGTGCCATTGTAATTGGGATGTTGGTAATGAGAGAAGGGGTTATTCGAAGGGGGCGGGTATCAAATATCCTTAGAGGAGAGGTGGCATAGTTATGTTTGCATGGAATGGGGTGAGGATTAGTGCCGTTAAGAAGGCGCTGTAATTTTCTTTTGAAGCAGGTGTCCAAACTATTCCTGGGGAGATTTAGGAGGGGGATTCGGAGGGGGATGGGAGTACCAAATATCCTTAGAGGGGAGGGGGCATAGTTTTGTTTGCATAGAAAATATCGGGATGGGCCGGGATTAGTGCTTCCCGGGAGTGCTTCTTTTGTCCGAACTATCCTGGGAGGTCAAATAGGGGGGGGGGGGAATTCGGTAGGGGGAGGGGAGGGGAGTACAGTACCAAATATCATTAAAGAGAGAGGGGCATATGTTCTTTTGCATGGAAAATAACTAGGCCTGGAGGGGAGTGAGTATTATTACACCTCATAAATATCCATGAGATAATAGGCATAAATACTGCAATTTCATTGGTCACTTGAGCTGGCCACAGTGATAATAAATTGAGCTATTGAAGAAATTGAGCTATTTCCCGTGTGGTAGTTTTGGCTACTTCCCTACAACCTCATCCCCAGAGTCACAGTGAGGTAATAAAGCAAATACTACATGGTATGATCGGGGCAATAGGGCACACTATTTCCCCTCGGTACTGGCTACAGGCCTAGCACCCATCACCATCCGGGTTCGGGGTGGTAGGCCTGTAGCCAGTACCTCGGGAAAATAGATTGCGCTATTTCCCCTCTAACCATGTAGTATTTGTATACTACCAAATATCCTTAGAGGGGAGGTTTTTTCCATGGAAAATAAAGGGGTGGGGATTAGTGCCGTTGTAAGGGGGCTGTCATTTTCTTTTGCAGGGGGTGTCCCAAATATCCCGGGGGAGGTCACATCAAGGGATTAATTCGGAGGGTGAGGGGAGTACCAAATATCATTAGAGGGCAGGGGCATATTTGTTCAAGCTTGCATGTAAAATATCGGGATGGGGGATTAGTGTCGTTGTAAGGGGCTGTCGTTTTCTTTTCACGTATGGGGTGTCCAAAATATTCTGGGGAGGTCGAATAGGGGTCATTTGGTAGGGGAAGGGAGGGGGAGTACCAAATATCCGTTAAAGGGGAGGGGCATTTGCCCAGATTAGTGCCGTTTTAAGGGGCTATCGTTTTCGTTTTGTAATGGTTGTCTCAAACATCACGGGGCGGTCAAATGGTGGTGTGGGGGGGGGGGTCATTCGGAGGGGGTATCAAATTTCATTACAGGCGAATGGAACTCGTTTGGTGCGATCTGGTGTAGGCCTAGGCCTATACTTTAACCAACATTTTATCGAAAAGCCACCTCTTCATTTCCAATAAGTATTTTGTTTTTTTTATCAATGCACGAAATGAGTTGAGCAATATACTGATATATTCTTGATTTAAGTATGGTTTAAAAGCCATCATTTGTGATCACCAAAGAATCTTAAGGGATGTTGCAACAGTACCAAAGGTTGACATGGGAAGTAACCATCAAAATGAAATGCAAAAATCATCGGTAGTTTGGATATCGCCCAAGACCGTCCTACGAGCTTCGTTTAGCATTTTTTTGTTACGAAAGTAATTGCGAAATATTCTTTTTTTTGCTTTTACAACAGAAATAAGCAAAGATTGTGCGCATGACAAACATATTTTGATTCGTTTCGCCTCATTTCGACTTATTTCGATCCATTCTGACCCATTTCGACCCATTTCGACTCATTTCGACTCATTTCGACTCGTTTCGACCCATTTCGACCCATTTCACTAAATACTAATACCCAGAGACAATACTCCCTTCAGTCCCAGAGCTTTTAGATTACAACTTAAAAAGTGTACAATTACAATTTGCTTGTCACCCTGTGTTTTTTCTTTAAGTTGTCCGAAAAGAATTGAAAAGAATTGAAAAGAATTGGCTCCGAAACACCCCCCCCAAAAAAAAAAAAAAAAGAAAAGAAAAAGTGGGCAAAAACGCAATAAAAAATAATTTCTGCATAAATAGCATAGCTATAAATTGCATATCTTTTCCCCCAAATGTATGTGAGACCATAGAAAGTCTTTTGTGAGACAGACCTTCTTCTTTTTTTTTGGGGGGGGGGGGGGGGGGCTAAAGTACAGCAATATAAAAGCCCATTCTCAGATTAAAAAAAAGGCAAGCTTTTGACCATGTTGACTAGATTGATTACACATTTAAAAAAATTAATAATAACAAAACACCAGAAAACTTTTTGCTGATGAAATTCAGATTGTCAATATCCAGAGAATTTAAAAAAAAATTGAATATTGTAAATATGGAAATTTGTGTGCTACATTTATTTGTGCTCTTTTTGCGTTGAACCAGCTACAGCGAAAATAATAACACACTAATATCAGTCAGGGCAAATTGCCAAAACAGGCAACCTGTGAAATGGATCATATCATTAAATCAGGCAATACAGCTTTTTTTGCCATTGATTATTTTAAGTAACCACCTTACACTGAATGAACATGCAGAAGTAGTTTTTTTTCAATTCACAAAAATTACCAATGGCAAAAAAAGCTGTATTGCATGATTCTGCAATGTTACCAGATTCGGAATCATTTCACAGGTTGCCTTTTTTGGCAATTTACCCTGACTGAATATATTTCTTTTGCTTTTAGGAAAATCTGCAAAGCGCGAAAACACTATTCTCATACAAATGACTTTTACAGTATAACTATTCTTTCCTAGAGTACAAAATTGTTTTCATCCTTGAAAATGAGGATTGATGAGTTAACAACCAACGTATAACTGTAATTCATCATCCATTGACCTAAAACACAGAGTTTCTCATGAGAAAAAAGTTTGGTTTCTCTAAAATAGCATTTGTTTGTTTACATAGTCAACATTTTGTTTGTTGTTTAATATGGAAGTTGGGTGTATGACAGGAAGTGTCATGATATTTATGGATGATATGATATAAGTCAATAAACATTATCTTGTTACATGGGTCAGTGGATGGGAAGTCAGTAATGATGCAGTGTTCGCCAATTTTAACCAGTGGCTGCATTGCTGAGAATTGAGTGGTGGGTGAACCTGCCCCGAGGGCTTACTAGCCCCAGTCTCCCCTATAAGTCAATAAACATTCTCTTGTTACATGGGTCAGTGGATGGGAAGTCATTAACCTTTTCCACGCTGCGATCATCTGCAGAAGACAGTTAAAAAATGTCACAAAATGTTTCAAAAATTTCAAAATGATTGAATTTCATCAACAAATTTGGAACCACCATTGCATTACAATAAGTACACACATGCCTAGTATTGGTTCAGTATTTCTTGAGATAGACTTTAAAAGTTGGGAAAGGTTTTGAAAAAATTGATTTGAAAATGATAAAACTAATAGCCGCGTGGAAAGTGTTATTGATGCATGTTCGCCAAATTCAACCTGTGTCTCCACTGCTGGGAATCATGTGTTAGGTGAACCTGCCCCGAGGGTGTAGTAGCCCCGGTCTCCCCTATAATTCAATAAACATTCTCTTGTTACATGGGTCAGTGGATGGGAAAGTCAATAACGATGATTTAATTAATGATGATTAATGATGCGTGTTCGCCAAATTCAACCAGTGGTAGCACTGCTTCAGAGCCTCTCTTCAGCCCCTCCTCCATCAATCCCCCCCTTCACCACCCAAACACTGATACATTATAGACCCTGGCTACACAGAACCTCAGCCAATCACACACCCCTACTGAAATTGGTGACCATAGACACGTGACCAGACCAGAGGCAAACTGCTCAAATTACTAATTTTAGCTAACAAAGGGAGAGTTTGGCAGTTGCGAACAAACACACCCGCACACACCGGCATGGAGAACAGAGTGACTGCATAGAGAGAGTGTTGGTATAGATAGTTGTTTCAAGTGTTTCTAAAACATGGAATGGGCAAATATGGACTCTACAGTATAGAGCTAACCAGTGGCCGCAATGCTGAGAATCAAGTGGTGGGCGAACCAGCCCTGAGGGTGTACTAGCCCTGGTCTCCCCTATAATTCAATAAACATTTTCTTGTCATATGGGTCAGTTGATGGGAATTCATTAATGATGAAGGGGATTTATGGCAAGTGGAGATACTTGCTAATCACTTTCCACATGGCTGGCTATTAGTTTTACCATGCAAAACAGATTTTCCAGAAACCTTTCCCAATTTTCAAAGTCTATCTCAAGGATTACTGAACCAATACTATGCATGTTTGTACTTATTTTAATGCATTTCTGATGATGATTCCAAAGATGGTAATTAAATTCAATAATGTTGAAATTGTTGAAACATTTTGTGAAATTTTGGAATGTCGTCTGTGAATGCCTGCCATGTGGAAAGTGTAAAGATGGAGAAATTGTATATACAAATCGAAATCAATTCATTTGTATGTGTACATTTTTGCTTCAGTTTGCTCCGCAAAATGTCTCTTATTGGGATGTTCAACTTCCAAGAAAAAGATATCAGCCATCATCCAACCCAATACAATACTTATTATACTGATACATCACTCTTAATAGATATGTGAACAATGATCTTGGGATGTTATAAGACTTGGTTCAGTCTATTATCCCTAAGCACAACTTTCATCCAATCAGCACCTTGGAAACTATCATTCAGTGGAGTAGCCTTGACAGCAGACTTGCCTTCTCACACTGAGCATTGTATTATTTATATTGAATATACTGAACTCTTTGACAGAACTCATTGTTTGTTCAGGAATTGTTTTATACACTTAATTGTGCTGGGTTGAGAAATACTATTATTAATGTTTTCATCATTTATTATCATAATATATTGTGCCAAATAAATAAAATGTTGTGTTGCTCTCAAGTGCCAAAAATCTTGAGGTCGGGTCGGTCGGTCGGTCAATTTCTCTTTTTTTTTCTTGCTGAAAAATGTTCTGACTGTCGTGGTTAATGTCAAACGAAATTGGTAAATGTCAATTTTACTAGTTTCTAGTGTATAATTTATTCAAGCAAATTTATTCATCTCAAGCAGAAAATAGTAATATTAATGTAGGATACGCCGGGTGCGACTCCCCATTGCCGACATGGATTAAAAAATGCGACCCTAATTTTTGAGATTTATGGTTGGTCGCTGAGGGCAACGCAACAACAAAAAGTATGGCCTTAAACTTGCTGATTTCTTATGGCATAGGCCTACAACATAGTATTAAAACGTAGCTATTTCTTATTGAATACAAGGCATACAAGAAAACAAACGAAATGGTAGGGTAATATTCAATAGACCTGCTACCTTCCTTACATTTTCATTTTCCCTCAAGACTTTCCATGCGGCTATTAGTTTTGCCATATACAAATTAGATTGTTCAAAAACCTTTCCCCACTTTCAAAGTCTATCTCAAGGATTACTGAACCAATACTAGGCATGTTTGCACTTATTTCAATGCATTTCTCATGGTGATGAAATTCAATAATGTTGACATTTTTGAAACATTTTGTGAAATTCTTGAATATCGTCTGCAGTCGCCTGCCGCATGGAAAGTGGTAAATGTAGCCTTTTTTAAGCCATTTAAACCATGAAAATAATAAAGGTCGTACAATATATTTTACATTTTCGCTTTGCGATATGATTACAGAAACTAAGATTGTCTCTCACATAGAGGGCTCCCTCTGATGTCTCCACATGGCAACCCATGTAAACTGGCAAACAAATCCTCATCATGCTACGGTAACACTACCCCAAATCCTATCATTTTTAATTGGCAAAATTATCATCAAATCATCAGTTTAGGCCACGCAAAAAAAAGGTTGTGTTGCCCTTGAGTGCCACAAATTTTGAGGTCGATTCGGTTGGTCATTTTTTTATCATATTTTTTAGTTGCTGAAAAGTAATACTGCCAGACCGTGGGCTGTTATGGTTCATGTCAAGACAAAATTGGTATGCGTCAATTTTGCTAATGTTTCTAGTGTGACAACTATTTATTCAAGCAAACATATTCATTTCAAGCATAAAATAGTTTTGATAATTTGGGTAACATTTAAAAATTAAAATAAGAAATTTAAAAATAAGAAAGAAATGCGACCATAATTGTTTACATTTTAAGGTCGGTCGCTGAGGGCAACGGAACAATTTTGTTTTTTGCCTTACCCAGCAAACACAAGGAATTTGTCACTGTTTCCCAGCCCCAGGACAGTAGGCCTACCATTGGTTCTATTGGTCTACAGCGACGTGATTAGCAGCGTGAGACGTCCTTAACAAGGTAACGGGACGCTTTTCTCATGAAAAATGACACAGTGCCACCGTTGTTTTGTGTTTTGATAACTGATTAAGTAACGGATGGAAAGATGCGCAGGATGGGACTTCACATAGATACGTTGACCAGTTTAGCAGATATTTATAAACCACAAAAATGGTAACCACATCCTTTTAATTCAAAACTACCATAGCATGGTATTTCTATATCTTAATACTAATCATCAAAATATTCAGATCATATTACCAGTTTCCGGAAAATCGGGGTACCATATTAACAATGGGGATGAGATGCACCAAACACAAGATTTATGTTTCACAATTTGGTAAAGCAATCCATATTTGTTTCCGTTTTGGTTTATTCTTCTTTATATTTTAAAGGGGCACTGAGAGATACGTATGGGAGTGCGCCCTCAATTTTTCTGGAAATCATTTTTTTTGCACATAATACTAAAGCATACTTAACTACCATCTCAAACTGTTTACCTTAATTCGCCGTCTATCATGTAAATTTCACTTTGGTAATTTTGATGTAGTTCAACATCAAAATTATCAGCATCACTCACCACAAACTTGCTCCAACCAAATGTCAATCTAGCAATTATTCAACTGTTTTCCCATAAATCCTTACACTTCAGGGTTCCTCAAACCCCAGGGGGGGGGCACTGACATTGGAAAAGGGTATAGCCGCGCTGAAGACCCCCTTTTTCACCCTCTGCTGCTAGCTCTTATGACCCCCCTTTTGAGCCTGCATCAGTTCTTAAGACCCCTAATTTTATTGAAAATTCAAAAATCGTGACATTTTGTGTTCCAAAGCCCCAATTCTTCCAAAATGTTGCGTTCTAACACCAACATTTGCGTTCTTGTTTATCAATATTGAACTTTAGGCCAGTTCTCAAGACCTACTTTTCGTCATAAAATCGACTCAGTTCAGTTCTGTAGCCCCCTATTTGAGACCCTGGGCGGCACACCCCTACCCCCCAAAAAAAAGTTGAGTGCCCCCCCCCCCCCCCCGGCTCAAACCTTCTCTATTGAAGAAACAATTCCATTTTTCCAAATTTCATTTTTCTCGGCAATCTCTCAATGCCCCTTTAAGAATTTTAATTGTTTATGATATTTTTTTGTTAAAATGAACTAAGCAAACATTGATTACCTGGACTAAATATCAGGCTACCTTAAGAACTCACAGGATCGAGATTCAAAGAACATGTGCACAGTTTTAACATTAAAATGCTTAATTTAACCCCTCAAGACACTAAAGTCAGACACCAACAAAAACACCATCACAGGTGTCGTGTAACCACACCCTATAGCACGGTGGGCTCCCCATCAGTCCATCCCGCACACGCCCATCCAGCAGCACATGCCTGGTCTAAATTAACCACAAAAATGTCTAATCACTGTATAAATATCGCCTAATTAAAACAGAGGAACGCATCGGTTATCCCGGCGTACGAGGGCGTGAGAAAGCACGGCTCGATCAAAGATATCCCGGTGCTGCACAGTGTCATCTCTGCATCGTGCACTTTACAGCATCATCCTAGGAACTCAGTCCCACTGTTAACCACACAAATCACTTATCATAAGAAACTGTGCTTACTAGCAATTGTGTTAATTCATATCAGTGACCGGAGGGCATGAATGCTCTTCCAACCTCTAGCTAGACTGCAGAAAGACGCCAATAATTTGTCAAATATGCAGAACAAAATTGTTATTAATTTTCAAATTTCCGCATGGGCAAATTTGTCTCCAAAACATGATGGAATGTGTATACATGGCACCTTATATTATCAAGTATGCATGTTTGGTTATGAAGCCAATCAAATGAAAGTGTAATTGGATTAATTTCCATCATTTTTTACCTTAAAAATAGTACATGGATAAAAAGAGATTCAGGCTTTTAAATGTAGGTACTGTATTATCCCTTTATAAGCGCCCAGGACCTTTATAAGCGCCCACCCCTGTTTTTCTCAATGACTAAGAACAAACAATCGCTTATAAGCGCCCACCTTTTCAAATGGTCAGCATCCTCAAATGACCACTTGTACATAAATTTCATTTAGTACATAAAATGGTCAGCCTCCTCAAATGACCAATTGTACATTTTCGTTAGTATGTCAAGTGGTCAGCCTTCTCAAATTACCACTTGTACATTGTATTTAGCCATGTTTTTTAAT
The DNA here is from genome assembly GCA_035610835.1 of Ophiura sarsii. Taxonomy (NCBI): domain Eukaryota; kingdom Metazoa; phylum Echinodermata; class Ophiuroidea; order Amphilepidida; family Ophiuridae; genus Ophiura; species Ophiura sarsii. The sequence continues at coordinate 45,435,642 of CM069446.1, forward strand.
GCACCCTAAGTTATGTTCCAGCCCGTCACCAAGTGATCATCGTGTATTCATCAGTATATTTTCTACAAGTTAGTGTTTTCGTCAATTTAGTCTGCAAGTTTCGTGTATTCGTCAGTATATTCAGCAAGTTTCGTGTATTCGTCAGTATTTTCTACAAGTTTGTTGTCAGTCTCGTCCAGTATTTGTCACTGTCTGCAATTAAAACTGTCATTTTTTGCCCCCCACCACCACCACTTTTACTTATTTTGACGGCTGGCTGTTTTGACGTCACATCTGCACCAACATTCCAGTTTAGCTGTTTACAGCTGTCATAGGAATTATTACATCAAGCATCAAGCATTTAGTACATCAAATGGTCAGCATCTTCGAATGACCATCAAATGGTCAGCATCTTCAAATTACCACTTGTACATTTTATTTAGTACAATGAATGAGTTTAAAAAAGGTAACATAATAAGCGCCCACCCAAAATGACTTTACTAACTGCCCTGGGCGCTTAATAGGGATAATACGGTACCTGGTCCTGATTTCCCTATAAAAATGACTAGATAATTTTCTGACACTTCATTTACATTTTCTACAACTTCAATAACATTTTGTGCAGCACCAAACAGTTTACACTCACACTTCTAAATACTTACATTTTTCTGAAACTTCCAACAATGTTGTGTAATTTTTTTTAATGTGTTCAACTTTAGTACTACCCTTTTGGCAGCAATTTTGTGAGCGTTATTTAATTATATCTGACAACTTTGGACATTTTGATACCTTGGTGGTCATTTTCCCTCATGACAGGGGACCTGGTTGAAAGGATCTTGGACAACAACGCAAGATAACCATAAATACTGTGGAAGAGAATTTACGGGAAAAAACCAAGGAAGCTGTTGAGTTTCATGGATGAGTCATTTTAGGAATAGAGGTGATTGGACTTCGATAGTAGATTCATAAACATTGGCCGATCAGTTATTGATTTGGACCTATTCCATTTAACGTTAGAGGAACCACAATGGACCGATCACGACGATATCGGCATTGTTTATATGCTATTGGTTTTGCTGCGATATAATGGACTTCATGGCATTGAAGCAACACATCCCCAAATATCATGCATCCATGCATGAATTTAAACTACCCAAACAAATAGCGCACTATTCAAACGTGCCATCTTAACAAATGACACATACTGATCACCATTTCATCTTCGGGTCTTAAACCTTCTTGCTTGTATAGATGAGAATTAAATTCGAATGAAAATCAATTTGTAGAACGGCACAAGAAAACTTTGTCAGTATTCTGGACATGAACTACCTTACGATGTGATTTTAGACACGGGGAAGCATATAACCATATGTATCAATGATCAGATTCAGATTTCAAACCACGGCCTCCCCATCAATTGGAAGATATTACCTATACTGAAATGGAAAACCGGCCTTATTCTGTGAATCTACTATAGTAGCTGCCATCTTGCCAGGAATTACATTTTTTTTCAGAAAGAAAATATGATATGCATTTGAAACACAGTTCAGGCAATGAATAGGACATCATGCACCAATTCTATTAAATGTAGAATAGGCCAGGTGCGAATCCCTTTTATAGTCTGTTCCGCTTGGCTATATGGATAACCTTTAGGTACATCGCTGGAACTTCAGATTTTTTTTCAACCAGCCAGTCGGGCAGGTAACTCACAAAACATACCTGCCCAACAGGACATTCCGCGGACATTTATGTCCATAATTTCCCCGAATTAGAGTTGTTTTGGACGCTTTGTTTGCGATAAAATTAGGGGGCATTTTTGAAGTTATGTCCGCGATTTAAAAACATTTAGGGGTGTTTTTTGGAGGCTGTCCGCAAAACAAACAAAAATTAGAATGAGAGTTGTGTCCTATTTAAAATTGTCCCAGGAATAGGACAACAGGGTATTTTGAACCAAACATGTCCTAGTTTTCGTGTGAAAACAGAGACTTCTTAGAAAGTGTCCTTGAAATGGTGAAAAAGGGGGGGGGGGTATTTTCAGACCAAATGTCTGCGCTTTTGAGCGAAAAGGGGGTCAAATAAGCAAAATTGTCCATGAAAACACTGTCAAATAGGGGGGGATTTCATGTATTACCCCTCTAAATACAAAGAGAGAACACCAGGGTTTACCCGCCAATCGGGCAGGTACTTATGTATCTTCACCTGCATGACGCAAAAGTTACCCGCTATGGGCAGGTGCTATTTCCAGGCCTGGGTACATCTGTCACTAATTTTCTCAGACCATGAAGCTAGTACGTCAGACTCAGTGACACAATTTCAGAGCATCTTCTAATAATTAGCAAGGGTACAAATTGGCTGTGATATTCATCAAATGCCGTGTCAACCAATGTAACAATGTGTGTGCTATCCGACAGGGAGAGGTTATAGCGAAATAAAGTCAATTACTCGTTAAATAAGTATTTGTTTTGTGGGATAATTATGGAATTTAAGCAATGTCTACATTGGTGGGAACACAGTAGTATTGTATTAATATACATCGATGGGTGCATCGCAGTCACGGGATGGGGTTATGGAAGATACTTACATAAGGCATAACAGAATCATGTTGGTTTGCTGTAACAAGTTAACAAAATTGATAAATCTGATCTTTTCCTTTTTTATTATTATTATTTATTTATTTATACTTTTTTTTTTAAATTTTATTTATCTTTTGATAGTTTTTTTATTTTTTTATTTTTTTTTCTATTTTTTTTTTTCTATTTTTTTTTTTCCCCTATTATTTTTCTTAAATCTGGTAACCTAAGAAAGAATATTTGAATCAACGTTTTGATGTCCAAAGAGGGCTAATTTTTCTGAATCCTTACAAGTGTAAGTTCATACATGTAATACAATTGGAAAAATTTACAAATACCAGTTTTTATCAAAATTGAGGGTGCTACCTCCAACGTATCATTGAATAAGCCTTTAAGGGTCCGTCAGATAATGGCAAACAAAATGATTTTTAAAAATGCCATGATTTACTTTGTTTCAATGTACCGCATATTCACGCTGGGTCAAATATATTTATATTACACTTTCCATAGCTGTTTGAGGGATCCTTTTAATAAATAATTGTCACCATATTCACAAACTGTGTTGACTATGCTTAATTAATTCTGCTAACACTAATTACGTTCTGTGATCGAACAACGATGCGACCAAAGGGAGACAATAGAGCACCAAGGTTCAGAGGGTCACAGTTTTGGGATATTGGGGAGGCACGAGTCTATAGTTCTAAATTCTGCTGACTATTGAGATTTTATTCTCAGTTACATTAATTGGTCAATTTCCCTATCACATTTCTTTGGTACAGAATTCATTTAATAACAGACATTCACATTTTTCGCAACTGTTGTACCTTCAACAAATTTTATGATCAACAAAATACAAAATCTTATTCAAAACTATGTATCCAAGATTTGGTTGAAAAAAGCTTCCAAATATAACAAAGGATTTGGAACATTTCATGAAAAGGATTGACATTTTGCCAAATAATGAATGATTTTGATCAAATGTTTTAGGATGCAACTAAAAGGAGATGGAGTGGATAAAACAAATAGGGAAACTATTAATCAAATATTTAGCCTCAGACAATGAAATCAACAAAATTACCCCTACTAGCCAATTTTTCTTCTTCTGAATCTTGAAAACTGCTGAAAATTCACCAAATTGTTCATAAACTTTTTGAGGACAATTTTTTGCCAGACCCACCGACCGTACCTGGCAGGTCCATTTGCCTGTAAATAGATCCCCTCCGCATCTCATTCTCCTCTAGAAAACTTATTCATAGTTACACTCAAAATAATCGTAAGAAAAAATGGCGTTCGCAATTATATCCATCTCAAGCAGGCCTCCAGTAGGCAAGAAGTCAAACCAACCAAATACCTGCAGTGTATGCATGCTGCGCTTGCTGGGCTTGCGTGTGCGCCTGATGACCACCACACAAAGTGACCGTTTAAGGTGATCCTACATAGTGTTACCTGATTCCCAAGGATACCTTTCCCAATCACTTCTGATAACACACCAACAAAGCATTTCAGTGTGTTTCAACAGTTATTGAGCAACTTACAATTATCTTCATACTGGTTCTGAATACCCAGATTTTCCAGCTATTTTGATCTTTGAGATTGCAATTCCATGGCAACAAAGAGCCCTTATGCCAGGCCTTAATTGTTGGCAATTCCTCCAAACTGAGTGCACATCAGATGCCAAGGAAAACTAAAAGGGGTTAAGGGTTGTTTTGGTATTTTGCTATTCATTTAAACAGCTTATATAGTTCATTGAACCAAATTTAGGGGTATCGGAACACCTTAAAGAACAAATCTGCACACACAAAATGCAATGATTTACCAAATTGTTATAAAACCAAATATCAAATTTTCACCATGCTGAAAACCCACTATGTGTTTGTTCCATTCCCCTGCGTGCCTAGTCCGCATCACCACACCACTCAGTAGTGGTATGTCACATTTGGTTCATCACTTTTAGCTTGGACCCTATGTATAAAATACATGTTGCACACTGCATAATGCATGCAACATAGCGCACACAGTATTGTGCACAGGATAGTTTACAATACACAGCATAGTGCATACAGCATAGTGCATACAGCATAGTGCACACAGCTTTTACTCTATATCTCTTCCTCTGAACAGTGACCTAACTTTACAGGCGCAGCATTTAGGCAAGCATATGTATCGTCCGTCTTTCTATACGCATGTGTGAATATGCCAGCGCCTGAAGTAGATGCACACGTTTATGTACTGCAATTATCAAATGACGCAGTTACGTCACTGTCTTGTGATAGATAAATAGACTTAAACTTCATACATCATAGTTTGTACAGTAAAGTGCCCACACCACTGTGCACACAGCACAGTGTGCATAGAAAAGCGCACATAATACAGGGTGTCCCATAATGATCTTTACCGAGGTAATACAATTTTATTCGGAATGAACTTTATTGATATTGTTCAAACAATTTTCATATTTATCTTGCCCAAACTGCCAGCTTTCTTAGGAATTTTAGATTTTGAATCGGACATTTCTGATGGAAAATACAGACTTTTTTGTTACGATAGTAGATTCCAAGTTTTTGTCGAAATGATCCATTATGAAAATCTATAAAGTCGCCAACTCTTTTAAACATTAAATTATTTCTCAAATGTTATTCGCATTATTATTGCACTCTCTTCTTATTTTAATAATCCTTTTGATAACAATCGATTGTTGTGTGCATAGAAAACAAAGCTTTGATTGAATAGGGCTATTTGTTTAGCTTGAGTGGTTTTAACCTTCCTTTCTTTGGCGGGAGTTTTGAATATAACTTATGAGGTGTGGGGGTTCATTGTTTGAAATGCTGGTAGTGCTAGAGAGAATAGCGGTTAAGATGAATTATTTGAGCCAAAATAGAAAAATAGGTTTTTCATCGATTTTTGATTATGTCTTGCCACAGCGGAACAAAAAGAGATAACTCAATGAAATTAACGGAATAAGTAGGAAACAAGTAAGAAGTATTTTAATTTGAAACACTATTTGTTTTGGGTTTTTTATATTCTTTTGAAACCCGGTATAGATCATTCTGGGACACTCTGTATATAAGTGCACATAGAATAAAGCATGTAGCATAACAGCAAATTGAATAATGCCCAAAAGTGATTTCAAAAAGTCCTTTTTTTGATAATTAGGATGGTAGGAACACTCTTTCATGCTTAGATCTGTTACTAGAATTGAAGTATTATTTTATTAGTTATTTGTTAAATTAATACTAATAAACACACAGGTTCTGTCTCGTAACATCCCCAAGCCACAGGTTTGAGTCTCCAGACCTAGACATGCCCCTATCCTCAGGCGCGTACGCAGCGGAGACAGGGGAGAGGCAGTAGCGTAACCAGAGGGGGGTTGAGGGAGGCGATCACCCCTCCAATATTGACTGTATGTCGGTTGAGATTGGCATAATTTGTTGGTTGGTCAAAAGTACACAAACGGTGGAAAATGTGCGCGCGCTACACGCACATATGTCTCAAAAATGGAATATTTTGGGAGTAGAAGCTTATTTAAAGCAGAAATGTACCTCAATCATAGCATAGCACAGATATATGTAAAGTCGAAAATGTTCAGTTCACTTTTCTTCCCCCCCCCCCCCCCCCCTCCCACCCCAATATGAAAAACCTAGTGGAGAGGGAAAGAAAGCCTCATTGAACTGTCAATGTGGAATGGGGAAGGAAAGAGTAAGTTAGAGAAAAGACTAGTACCGACAGGGGGTGGGGGTACCAATAACCTGACGCACGTTACCGACCGCGCAACTTAACTTTGTACCCGATGAGCCGGTCTTCCGGCGGCGCTGTATATAGCATGCTTAAAAAAGGGTTTGTTTACATTGCTAAGACGACTGGCGAACTAGACAAAGTTTTGGGCTTTAGGGCTTTTATCAGCCTTGTCTGTGGACCGTGGGAAGGCTAGGGCGAGGGGAACCCCGGGGAACCTTGCTGTCCCCCTCCCTGTTTGTACCCCTCAGTGAGGGTTACAAACAGGCAGGGACAGCTAGGGTTCAACGGGTTAACCACGTATTAAACAACCCCTCCACACCGGGGTGAAAAGAAAAATTAAGAGAATAGGAAGGGAAAAGACAGGATAAAAATGGAAAGAGAGAAAAATAGATACACTAATAGAAACTAAATTGAAAAGATTACTAGGCGTCGATACTTTTTTGTGTCTGTCTGTTAATTCTGAAAGGGAAAATAACATGTGTCATGTGACACACATTGAACCAATGAGATTGTCGGTAAAACCAATGCCTGCAGATTAAGTTACGGTATATAATTATGTTTTTAGGGTTGAACTCAGACAGAAGTATTAAGATTTGGTGTTAACACATAAGCTGCTGGTGAGATTGCTACGTTGAACTAAGAATAAACCTGTTCAAGGTTTTTAAAGTGTGCACAAATATGCAAGGCGTTCTTTTCAACCGGGAATTTCAAAAAACTTCTGGCGTCGAAGGGGACCAAACTCCCCCACCCCCAGCGCTTCGCGCAGGCATAGATAGTGAAATAATCATCAATATTTCTAAAACACCCCCTTCACAAAATCCTGCGTATGCGCCTGCCTATCCTCATTTAGGGAGGGGCAGAAACGTATGCACTTTGCAGCATGCATTTAATATTTGGAAAGTAGATTCTTATCAAGCCGTGTTTGTATACACAAACTGTTAAACACTTAACTAATAGATAGTGTGCACTTTTTGATGACCATGAATTGGTTACTCCCAAATCAATTACCCCTAAGCAATTACCCCCTTCTCAGTCCGAGTACTTCTCAATTTGTTATTGAGTGGAGAATTGTCTAATTTTCTCACGTACACACTCAGGGCGATTCCATTAGAAATGAGGAGAAAGAAAATAAACAACACTGGACTTCAAAGGTAAAAATAAAATGGCACTTTGGTAAGACAAATATGCCTCTAAGTCATGTCTCTGATGATCATGTCATGTTTAAAAAAACCGAGCCAGGTCACACAATCATTGGTCAGATATCACTGATAACAATTAGCCTTTCATCAAGGAGTTGTGGTGGTGTGTGAGCACCTTAAAGAAAGTGTGAGTGCCCTCTGTAAAAATAGTCCAATACATCGCCTTTCCACAAAAAAAATCTTTGTGTTATGTTTTGTGTTGTTTTACGGAAGATTTAACCCAGAAGATTGTGCTTGCTGATTGGTTGAAAATAATGTCATCATTTATCGGGAGACGTCATCAATATCAAGTGCTATCTTTAAACATTGTCGTCAGTAGAATTAGTAAGGAGGAGCTAAGCGCAGTGGCGTAGCTAGGTTTTTTCATATTGCGAGGGGGGAAGAAAGTGAACCAACAAAATGTTGGCGACGAAAGAAATGCATGTGTAGCGTGCAAACATTTTCGACTTTACATTTAATTGTGCTAAGAGTAAGGTAACTTTTTGCTTTGAACAAGCTTCTAACCAAAAAATATTAACTTTTTGGGACACTGATGATGCACGCGCAGCGCTCGCATTTCTTCCGTCAGAAGGGGAAAAAAGATAAGAAATGGGGAAAGGGATTGCTTTTCAATAACATTTTGGTCAAAAGTATACACCAGATCGCACCAAATCAGTCCGAAAATTGTTCTTTTTGAGGGAACATTCCCCCTCCGACAGACTCCCCCTGTTCGAGCTTTTACACCATGTATACTTAAATCAAGAATATATCAGTTATGCTCAACTTCTTTCCTGCATTGATAAAAACAAAATATTGATTGGAACTGAAGAGGTGGCTTTTCGATAAAATTGTGGTCAAAAGTATACACCAGATCGCACCAAATCAGTCCGAAATTGATTTTTTTTTCTACTTATGAGGGGGGAACATCCCCCTCAGACTCCCCCCTGTTCTAGCCTTTAAACCATGTATACTTAAATCAAGAATATATCAGTTAGGCTCAACTTCTTTCGTGCATTGATAAAAAACAAAATATTTATTGGAAATGAAGAGGTGGCTTTTCGATAAAATTTTGGTCGAAAGTGTATACAGATCGCACCAAATGAGTTCAAAAATTGAAAAATGTTCTACTTATGAGGGGGCACATCCCTCTCAGACACCCCCTGTCCGAGCATAGCATATTGGATAGGCCAATTTTTTTTTTCAGGCCCCCGGTAAACTCAATCTCTGGCTCCGCCCCTGATATTAAATGGTATCAACTTGAACATCATCATTCAGTTTAGACCAGGGATTCTCAACAGTTTGTTAGTGTGGGCCAAATTTGAATTAAGAAATAATCTCGCAGGCCACTACTATCTATTGTGAGTTCCTGCTTTTAACGTCTTAGGGCCCCTAGTGGGTCCGGGGGTGGGGTGGGGCCCAGGAGGCAAACCCATCGGAAGCTCCTGGCATTTATTAAAATTTATTTTGTAAAATCAAGCCACAAGAAATAATTTACACATGCAAAGGTATTTTTTTTAAATGTAAATTCTTAAATATTTTTTAAACATTATTTTAATTTAATTTTTGCAGCTCTTTTGTAGGCCTGTGAAATGCACTTGCAGGCCGAATATGGCCCACAGGCTGCTTGTTGAGAACCCCTGGTTTAGACAATAACTGTAGGATGGCATCACTTGCACCCTACCATGAAGAGCTGGGACATACCAGTAGATTATTCATCGCTCTATCAACAAAGTTACTCTCCCAAAGATCCTGCTGTGTCTGTGTACAGTCACATCCCATTCCAAAATAATTACAAATTACAAAACCACACTAAGTAGCCATCAAAAATGCACAAATACACCATCATTCCCACCGAACAACAAAGTGTTCTCTCATCAAACTCAATCGCATACCAAACTGAAGCGCTGTTAAACCTATACAAGCCGTATACACGCTGGTTTCACACACAAAACACACGCCATCAAATGATCATGATTCGTTGGTAATTACCTGTGAGGAGTCAGTCTAACTGCGACCTAGACTCATCAAGCGGTCCAATTATCGGCGACCATTGGTCAGATTAAACGCTCATCAAAATTTGAGGAGATGTGTCTCCTTCGCAATTCACCCCATGCCGATACAGACTGGGTTTAAGGCAACTGCAAGAATGGATAGTCTTGTCCCAAATCCCTCGCAGGGTGGGTACACTGTAGAATTCTTGTCCGCTAGGTTTGGAGAAGGTCTATCAGAGGTTTTTGTTGGTGATTGACTGGATCTTGGATTTCACCATCACAAACAAGCCAACTATTAAACAGCAGCATAATTATTTCTGAGTACAAAATCCCCATGTGCTATCGAAGCTTACATATATTAAAGGCTTATTATGCGATATTTTTTAATGAAACGCCCTCTATCTGCGATTTCTTTCCTAGAAATGCATTTTTTGGGTCAAATTACATTCATAGGAAAACCACGAAACTAAAATACCTTAAAAGTTACAGAGTAATAGGTTTCCTTATTAGTTCAAAATCAGATTTATTTTCTGAGACAGGACAGGACTGGACAGGACAGGACAGGACTGTTAATTTTCGTTCCTAAATAGAATTCCATGGTTTGACACCGTGTTAACGCCGTTTACAGTGTTTCAAATTACGACTACAACTGTACACAAGTGAACACACCCCTACCCTACAGAATGCTCTAAGATAAAAATCGAAAAACAAATATGTTAAAGAAATCCTTAAATTGAAAGCAGATTTCAATTATGATTTAGTAAGTGATAAGAAAATACAGTCATAGTAGATTTATAAGTCAAGGAAAATCTGTCCTGATAGTCAAAACTTCATTATCAGAGAGAGAGAAAATATGTGTAAAAATTTGAAAAATATCACATAATATTGCTTTAATTAAGTATGGCTTCACATCAGGAAGAAATGACCAATCTGTACTGACTGTATTTCATAAAGGTTAATATTAATCTTAAAATGAGTCATTCTTCTTAGGTTTTTAACTCATCTTATGAACATGTTGAAGAACGTTCAAACAACTATACTATAGCTTGATATTAATGAAATATTAGCCAAGTCAAATTTGAGACCAGAGGTTCCTACTTCATAAAGATCAATTTGGGGTGATCTCTTAAAACAAGGCTTAAAATGTGTTCAGGAATCACTATTCGTAAGTCATTTTACAAAGAATCTGAACTTTTATGAAATTAGGCCCAGACCTTGGTAGGACACTTTTGTTTGTCATTTGTCTGTTTACATGGACAGTAATATGGACACACGATTGGATCCTGATGGGGAACAGACTCAGTACAAACGGCTCGTGTGAGGCTGGAGAGAGAAGTGGGCTCAATGTTGGAGGGAAGGAAACCACCAGAGTCATAAAAGGATACATGATAGATTTTAAAGTGCAGACATCCGCCCATACATTGTAATTGCTGTCTACTGAAGATAGTAAACAGTATCTCATGGCATTGACAGAGCAATCTCCATAACACCTCTCATCTCAAGTTCAATGCCGACTTCAGGATAAAGTTTACCTACAACTAGTAGTAGGTCTATTGAAGAAAACAAGCCAAGGTAGGAATCCAAGGCACACACCTCTAAACTGGTGCAGTTACCATCCCCAAGCCAACTCTATCATCATATTATGATTTCCTTAAATTTTGATCTTTTAATAATTTAAAGCAAAGACAAGAGAAAGCATTTTAATGGCCAATTTAGAGCACATTCCATTTCTGGCAAGCTCGTTGTTTCAATATTGTTTACTAAGACTATAATGAATTAAGCAGTTAGCTGGCTGAGTTCACATCTAATATGACAATATTTTCTCCCATTTCCAAAACAAGGTGCATGAAAAATCCAGATGATCATGATGATAGGCTTACCATGCTTACTCTGACTATACACAGACCAATAATTTCTATACCATTAATGCAGTTGATATCAGCATGATCAGGGCGGGTTAGCTAATTATCACTGAATTTCACAGCTAATTATCACTGCCTGGAAAATACATTATTTACAGAATGCTAAAGTCTCCAAATCCTGTCCTGTTGAAAGATGGCCTATTACTATGGTCATTAATATTCATTACCATAGAAATTGTATTCGTTAATAGGTAGGGCTCAAGTTAAGAAGTCGAGAAAACTTGTCATTTTTCTGCCAAGGCAAGACAAGCTTTGGAAAGTTATTACAAAGGTTTTGTCAAGATTAGAGCCTTCTAAATTCTTTTTGTTAATAGTTAAGGCCTACGTTAAGAAAATCTAAAACGTTTCTGCCAAAGCAAAGTCTTTAACTTCAGTTTTCAAAATGGTTTTGTCGAGATTGCTTTAGAAAAGAAGAAAAAATAGTTGCCAGTTTTACTTGAAACAATATCTTTAGTTGTATGTGAAACCAATTTCGATATCTTGTTTAGTTGAATACTTTAATTTTCAATGTATCCCTTTTAAATTTACTTCCACAACCACTCAAAATCCAATACTGATGCAATTGCAATGATATTGATTATTGTTATTTTATTATGAATATAATTATAGAATGTGAAATGTTGGTATGATGGGTAAAAATCAATAATAAATAATGAACATTTTTGTTTTGTTTTTTTAGTTTGTCAAAAAACTGCAAACTTTTTTTTACCAATTGTTGTGATTTTGTGTGTCATTTGTAAGGGAAGGGGGCCCGGGGAGGCACTCAACTTTTTTTGGGGTAAGGGTGTGCCGCACAGGGTCTCAAAAAGGGGGGCTACAGAACTGAACTGAGTGGCTACAGAACTGAACTGAGTGGATTTTATGACGAAAAATAGGGTCTTAGGAACTGATTTTTTTTCAACTAGAGCATCAATGATGCAGAAGCTGACTACAGCTGAGAATTCGAGAAAATTCATAACTCATGTCTATATATGAATAGCTTTGTTGCAAAAGGGCTATGGTGCATTTTTTTCAAAAGTGAGTTTGATATAGAAATGTATAGGGAAAAATCTTATGTTTCAAGGAAACAAAGTCATTTTTTTTCAAAAAGACATTTTTCAAAAAGTCATTTTCAAAAAGTCATTTTTTTCTCATTGTAAACAGTCATTGAAATTGTTGTTTTGTTGCAAAAGGGCCTGTGTCCAGAATTAAATCGGGATACAGGCCCTTTTAAAACAAAACAACAACTTCAATAGTTTACAATGAGATGTAGGTCTTTTTGAGAAAAAAAATGACTTTATTTCCTTGAAACATATGATTGTGAGCTATACATTTCTGTATCAAACTTATTTTTTTTAAATGATTAAAATTTTAAAAAAATGGTGGTATTTTTTCTCTAAGTACAAACAGATGGAGTTTTGTTGCAAAAGGGCCTACATCCAAATTTTCAAAAAAATGTAAACATGATTTTTTTGTTGTTGTTGAAAACTAGCGCATTTTGGAATGTATTGTGTACCTATGTAGTGTACCTCTTTCATAATCCATTCAGTTTTTCAATTGCTCAACTTGAATATTTAGAAACAGTTTTTTGACTTTTTCTCAATAAGAGCCAAAGTGGATGCAGGCCCTTTTGCAAAAAATCTCTTCATATTGTAAACCACTATAATCTGTCCAGCATATAACAAATGATGCAAAGCTCGAATCCATATTGGGCTATTCCAGATAAATCATGCCCTCCCCCCATAGAGGATCGCGGATTTCCAAACTTTTCCAACATAATTTTGGTCAGGATTTCCGGAAAATTCTCACCAGGGACAGGATTTCCGGTAAAAATTTATAGAGGAATATCAGGAAATCCATGTTTTTTTTCCCAACGTAGACAGGATTTACGGGAAAAAATTCAGTCAATTTTACAATTACCAACCATTGACCCCATAGAGGAATCAGGAAATCCAGGTTTTTTTTATCACCGGGGACAGGATTTCCGATTTTTTCATAGAAGAATCAGGAAATCCATGTGTTTTTTTTCCACCGGAGACAGGATTTCTGGAAAAATTGTATCACCGGGGAACAGGATTTCTGATTTTTTTCATAGAGGAATCAGGAAATCCATGTTTTTTTCTCCACCGGAGACAGGATTTCCGGAAACATTTTCAGTCACTTACAATTAAAAAAGTGGGGTGACGGGGATGAGACGCAACCTGAAATCTAATATCCAGAATTCATGAGATACTAAGAGATATTACTAACACAACAATCAGTTGTTGAAAGATATCAACGTGTCATAGACGGGAGATTATTATGCATTCACCGTTCACCGTGTAAGCACATTTGCCCTTCTATATGCTTCGGTTGAGATTTCATAAGATCAAGAAATAGTCTCTTTCTGGTATTAAAACAAAATATTGCCAAACACCTTGGATATTAAATGGTGCGACCTAATGGTAGCTGATTGTTCTCTTTTGTAATGTGTGAAGGTTCAATAAATAATATGTACAGAGATGAATAACTTCGGTAGATAACAATGGCAAAATACAAACACCTATTTTATGAAAATATGCATCATTTAATGAAAATAATAATATTTACAGGTCACCAAACTCCCATGGCCCCTGGATCTTAGGCCAAGTAAAAATAAAACTAGTTTCTCGTGCTAAATTTTTGAAAAAAGGAAGATGAGGTTATTTTTTTTCCTTCCCAAAATGGCGAATGCCCCTTTTTCCAAAACTGGTTTCGCTTTTTCCAACATGGTGGAAATGTTTTTGCTTCAAAATGGCCGCCACTTTTCTAAGACTAGCTTTATAACCTTAAAATGGGTACATACTGGAAACTGCTCGCGATATTTTACATGTTTATTTTAATACTAGGCGGTCACCCGGGGTTTGTCGGTTCTCGGGTTTGGGCGGTCACCCGGGGTTTGTCGGTTCTCGGGTTTGGTGGTTTGTAGAATGCATGCATAAAGCCTGATCGGACAAACTTTGAAAATTCGACCCTTAGACGACCTTTGACCCGGACGACCCAAGAAAAGCAAAGCCGTTTTATTTTTTCCACGCTCGACTCGTATTCGGGCTTCCCGTCACCGAGTTTAAGCCCGATCGGACAAACTTTGAAAATTGGACCCCTAGACGACCTTTGTGATCCCGACCTTTGACCCCGGAAGACCCGACAAACGCTAACCCGTTACATTTTTGCCACGCTCGCCTCGCATCGAGCATTGTGATCACCGAGTTTAAGCACGATCCGACCAACTTCAAAAAGTTGACCCCTAGATGACCTTTGACCTCGTATGCTCTAGCGAATGCGAACTTGCTCTTGCGGGACTGAACAAACAGATCACCGAGTTTCTCATCACTGAGTTTAAGCCCGATCGGACAAACTTTAAAAATTTGACCCCTAGATGACCTTTGACCCCGGACGACCCAAGAAAAACAAAGGCGTATTATTTTTTCCACGCTCGACTCTCATTCGGGCTTCCTGTCCCCGAGTTTAAGCACGATCGGACAAACTTTGAAAATTCGACCCTTAGACGACCTTTGACCCCGGACGACCCAAGAAAAACAAAGACGTATTATTTTGTCCACGCTCGACTCGTAATCAGGCTTCCCGTCACCGAGTTTAAGCCCGATCGGACAAACTTTGAAAATTCGACCCCTAGACGACCTTTGACCCCGGAAGACCCGACAAACGCCAACCCGTTTTATTTTTGCCACGCTCGCCTTGCATCGAGCATCGCGATCACCGAGTTTAAGCATGATCCGACCAACTTCAAAAAGTTGACCCCTATATAACCTTTGACCTCGTACGCTCTAGCGAATGCGAACTTGCTCTTGCGGGGACCGAGCTGCACCCACCCACTGAGTTTGAACCCCTGGAAGGCGACGAAAAAGCGCGCACAGACGGACAGACAAACAAACAGACCAACAAACAAACAGACAGACAGAGAGTAGCGTATTATTATATAGATAACACAAGGATTTATTCTCTATTTTTTCTCTTTCAGGAATACAAAGCTAAATAAGAAAAGATGTGTATTCATCAGTTCCAGCCAAAAACGACAAACAAATGTTCCGAAGGCGAAGACCACACTGGTATTTTAAAACACCAGTTTTACCAACGGTTTATTTATATCATCTGATGCAGATACAGTTTAATTTGTATCATGTTTTGATAATTAACAGTTTGCCTGTTATGTTGTTCTTTGATTTTAACAGGTTTTTTTTAAATATTGACACGTTCTCCATTTACAACATCAGTGTGATCTTGAGAACATTCAAAAAATAATTTTTTTTTTTTTTTTTTTTGTTGAAAAAAACTATTTTTTTGACGCGGCGGCCAAAATGGATGCGCACAGGCGGGGAAGAGAAACTACTTTTTTTTTTATTTGGCCTTTTAAATGGTGCGCCACTTTGACTTTGGTAATGCCACAAAAACCAGTTGGCGAATTGGCGTTCTCTTCTGGATGGTTCAATAAGTAACAATAACATCTACCGAGGTGATTGGTTTAGGGGAATATTGAAAATAAGACAGGCTTTTCTTCTGATATCAAAATATAGTTTAAAGGCATATTATGTGATCTTTTCCAGAGAGCGCCCTCTATTCATTTTTTTTTTTAGAAAGTAGATTTTCTTGCAGATTTACATTTCTGATCATAAATCATACATACATTCTAAGTTACAGAGCGATACGATTCCTAATTACCTCAAAATCATGGTTTTAGAGTGAAAATATAAACTCTAAAATCATGATTGAAGTAATTAAGAATTGTATCGCTCTGTAACTTGGAATGTATGTACGGTTTATGATCAGAAATGTAAATCTGCAAGAAAATCTTCTTTCAATTTTTTTTAATGTTGAGGGCGTTCCCTGGAAAGATCACATAATATACCTTTAACCAGAGAGATATTACACCTCCCTGGTTTAACTCTTTCCCTGACAAATTAATTTTTGAAGAAATTGTGAATTTTTACATGCATGTAAATATCAACTTATAATTTCAATATGAGACTCTGTAAGGTAGTAAAACTATATATATTCTGAAAGCTTATGAATGGCCGGACACTTCTGTGAAAATTTCAACGATACCGGACGATCGAGGTGGTTGCCATGGTAACCGTTACCCAGCATGCAATTTTTGTAACATCTTTTTTTTACAAATATAGTAGTCCTGTATGAAAACTATACTACTTGAGCCCTTCAAAATGCTTTCAAGAGATGGGCATTATAATTCTGAACATTTTGATACCAAATTTGCTGTAGTGGGTTATTCGGTTATGGGGCAACGACCAGAATCGTGTACGATCAGCACGACAAATATACCGTAAGCCCAAAATCAAAAATGGCCGCCATACAGGGGCACAAAAATTCAAATGCCTTCAATTACACTGAAAGGCATACCAAATTGTTCGGCTGAGCACAAGGATTCCAAAAAGGTATAGTTTGCCATACTTCCGATGTTTGGTTAACGAGTTATAGGGTAAAACGTAAAAAGGTCGTTTTGACGCATTAATGCGTCTATGTCAGGTAAAGAGTTAACCATACATAGCCTAGGCTATAGCCTATAATAGGCATAGGGCTAGGCTGGGATGTTCGGGAATTATAGTGCTCCCGGGACTCGATTTTTGTTTTTCGGTCGGGACTCGGGATTTACGAAAATTGGTAGTCCAGATTTTCGAGGAAGTGAAAACGCAATAAAATATACTAAATGTCCACCAAAGTGTACTGTACTGTACAGTAGATGTACTTCTGTTCTCTGTGTTGTCTTCATTTGCCTTTTATTATTGTCAAATCTGCACCGGTTTTAATCAGCTTCCGGACATTAACATTACATATTAAAATCGCGATTCGTTCAAGATTTACCATCAGAATAATTTTTTGTACTACCAAAATGCATAAAACTTTCATAAGTGCAACCAAATGTGCACAATGAAGCGAATTTTAGAGCAACATCGTGCGTACGTAAACACACACCGCTGGCGATGTGAGCGGCGCCATACTCTTAGGTTCCTTTTTTAGTAGGAGAACAACCGTATGAGGAACAGGTGCGAGGCGGGTTGGACGATGATGTATTATTTATTTTAAAGTACCCCTTTTCATTTTATATTTGGTTTATTTTGTACTCACGTCTAGGCTATATCAGCCTTTCGACTCACTCGTAGTCATTTTTTATCTGCTAAAAATTAACGTCAAAGTAGATGCAGATGAAAACAACTTGAAGTATTACAGAACAACAAGTAACAGAACATGAAATAGGTGAGAAGACGCCATTATTTTCTCAGAACACACGGCCGCGGCATGTACGGCATGCATGCTCGGACTGAAAACTTTTTTGGGGGGTTGGACGCTTTCACTTTTGAAAGGGGTGTCACGTTTTATTTAAACAATGTTTTTATTTTCAATAAATTACTTGGGCTATAATATAAACATGCGGCATGTCATTATGAATATTTATTGAGTAAATTTGTATTAAATGTGGAATTTCGACATGGCGGAAGTTACACAATATCTAAATATAATACATAAATGTGCCGTTAAACCCAACCCTCCCCCGTTAACACGACTTTCACAAAATGAGTGAACCCGTAGAGACTCTGATTGTTTCGTTATTAAACACTGCACCCCTCACATATTCGCACGTGCTACTGCTCGAGGAAAGCTCACGACACATTGAAACAGACGGGGTAACTCGGTAAATGTAATTGCCTCATTTACATCGGACTATAATATGTAGATTTGACATTTGATGTACGCATCAATGGCAGACGATACCAAACTGGTGGGGGTAATAAAAGATATTACGGCACGATAAATCACGCAAATTCAACATTTTGGCATGGCAATATTCGTAAGTTTTACTCTTTTTCGCGAATTTCTAACAGCACCTCATGATGAAAAACCTTTGAAAACATTATTTTCCAATAATTTTGGCCGCTGAAATCGGAGATATAGTTTGAAGAATATATACAGAAGCGATTAACATCAATTAACGAAAAACGACCTCCCCACCTATTTTTCACTTTGACGGCTGTATTTTTACTTTCCGCTGATTTCGTATCATGAATAATAATGATCTCTAGTAGTTAAACCAATCACAATAAGACAATCACGCTTGTACGTCATGATACATGCGTGCCATGTGTTAATCAACTTTTCTATCATAGCGTTTACATGCATTTTCAATACAGTTATGACAATAAAGAAAATAACGCGAAATTGCCTATTTTGTCGAATGGCAATCAGGCCCACTTTATAACATATTTATGCGATCATATTGTTTCACTATCTCAAGTACATTTCCCGACAAATAACCACTTGTGTGACCAAGATAAAACCATATTTCACAGTCGCACTTTCCCCTTGACCTATACCGTGACCTTTCGCATCAGGTCGCTTTAGCTTACTGTAGTAAGCTAAAAAAGTAGGTCTTGAGAACTTGCCTATAGTTCAATTTTGATTAGCAATAACGCAAGTTTTTGATTTTTTGGGTTTTAGAACGCAACATTTTTGAAGAATTGGGGCTTTGGAACGCAACATTTCGTGATTTTTTGAATTTTCAATAACATTTGGGTCTTAAGAACTGATGCAGGCTCAAAAGGGGGGTCACAAGAGCTAGCAGCAGAGGGTGAGAAAGGGGGTCTTCAGCGCGGCACATATCTATACCCTTTTCCAATGTCAGTGCCCCCCGGGAAGGGGGGTAACCAGCCCGACCAACCGACCCAACCTGAGGTCCGTTCGCTCTGTATTTGTCTACTACCTATGCCTGCTTTTATAATTGTTGCACAGTGTTGCTACCACACACATCCTTTCAACAGACCAACTGCTATGAGAGAAAGATCCGGTCAGTTAAAGGGGCATTGAGAGATTTTTGAGAAAAATGACATTTGGAAAAAAAGGAATGGTTTCAATATATGGTATGTAAGAACCCTGAAGTGTTATGATTTATAGGAAAGAGGTTGAATAATGGCGCTAGTGTAATGTGATGCTGATAACCTAATTGTGAAATTTTACACGATAGGCCCCAAATTAAGGTTCACGGTTTCAGATGGTATAAGTTAAATATATGCCTAAGTATTACGTAGGTGCAAAAAAAGTGATTTCCAGAAAAATTGATTGGCGCACTCTCATATGTACCTCTCAGTGCCCCTTTAAATCAGAAATGTTGATTTTACAAACATTAGGTAAAAAACTGTTGCTTGAATTTCACATTGAAATTCAAACCAAGTTGACAAAGACGTTGGCCCTTTTAGCTACTACACTAGTCGCCCCGGTTTCCAGTTATCTAATTTCACCGTTCATTTCACACGGAGTACGCTGGTATGATAATTACAGATCCAAGGAGCCAACTAATGCATGGGGTCAGACACGGTCAACTCACATGACATGAGTTTACACCATTGTAATGTAAATACATTCCTCATCATCCCACACCCCCCCTGGCATCGAATTAATGTAAAAGAATTAGCCTACTTTAAACCAAAGAAGATTTTAAAGACACCACCACAATGCATTGCGTTTTTGAAAAATGCCCTAATTCTGGTCTCCAATTTGGTGCGTTCATCGTTGGAGCTCTTGGTTCTAGTTTACATCAATATATACATTAGTAATCAGTGTTCCTTTTTCTTATATTTTCTAAAACTAAAGAGCTCCACAAATACATCGTGTGAAAAAAAGCTTTAGTTGGCTGGCGCTCGCGCAATGCATTGTGGGAAGACCTTAAAATCTTCTTTGACTTTAAACAATGTTAAAGCGGCATTGTGAGATCCTCCAAGATGGGATCCATCAATTTGGTTCGAAATTGGTTTTTTCCACACACATACATAATGCTTATAGTTAGGCCAAACAAAGAAGGTCTGTCTCAGAAGCCCGCCCGGATTGGTATGTGAAATGAGCTACGGCGCGTAGGTCTATGCGCTGGGGGCTAAAACACTTTTTTTGGGGGGGGGGGAGGGGATTTTTTTAGATTTTTTTTTTGTGGATTTTTTTGGATTTAAAAAAAAAAAGTTTTAAAAAGAAGTTCTCCTTAAGCTTGGATATGAAAAAAAATTGCATACTTCATAGCCTATTTTCTGCTTTTTTGCACAATGTTTCTGAGACAGACTATCTTCTTTGTTTGGCCTTACACAATAGTGTGTGCAGAATTTCTGTGGTTGGGAGGGGGCATTTTGCCCGGTTATCTGTCTTGAAAACATGTGCATCAATTTGCGATAGATATAAAGATAGATAAATATCTATTTGGCTCAAACCCTATGAAAACTCATCCCAACTGACCAAAACCCATAGCAACCAGTAGCGTATCTGGAGTATTTTTCAGGGGGGAGGGGTCAAAGGGTATTTTTTCCTGTAGACTTTTTCCCTTTACAGGGGGAGGGGGATTGTCACGTGGGGTCCCCAAACTGGCGCGAAAAAACAAACTCGATAACTAATCAACAGTGCTATCTAAACACACCGGACACAAATGGGTGCCCTCGCACCAACCCACACAATGCATTTACAGAAAACACAATGTATTTACAGAAAATACAGAAATTCACCTTTTAGCCCGGTAGTTTGAGCTGTTCTTCCCGGTCAATGAGCTGTTCTTCCCGGTCAAAGCTGCCAGGGGGAACTCTGCCCCCCCCCCCCCCCGAGATACGCTACTGATAGCAACCATCCAACAGGTTACAATTTGTAAGCAAAGTTGGCATCAAATAACCCTAGTTTTGATCATAGAGGGCGATTAAGTAGCGTTCTATCCAATTGAATGCCTTGCCAAGCATGCTAGCTAATTGAATGCCTTGCCAAGCATGCTAGCTAATTGGTAAAGTTATCCAATTAATGCCTTGCCAAGCATGCTACATGTAGCTAATTGGTAAGCTAATTACTATTTTGTTTTCACTATTATCAAAGATGACTAGAATAAGCCGAAGACAACTATCCCAAAGGAGGGCACTCATGTATAAAAGTTGTGATCATCCGTGTGAAAGCACTCTCAACAACTACCTTTAACACGGATTCTCAAAGAAGGAAAATGTGACCCCTAACAAGGATTTAGCTCGATGAATCATACCATTAGCAAAGGATTATGGTTCGGCAAGAAGGACTTTAGACTGAGATGAACGTATGAAGTAATTGAGTGTGTCATTCAGTTTTGTTAGTAAATTTGTCTTATAGGCGTAGCCATTTTGGACTATTTTGCAATGATGAATTTATTTAATGACACATGACTATCGGCCCATTAGCCACCCTTAGCACGGGTTCAGGTTGAAACATTCTCTTATTCTTAATTGGTATTTTTGTTTACACAGATGATTAAAACATTATACCTGACTGGCTCCCCTCTCCCCTTACTCATGCAATTAACTACTGGCAGTTATTATTTGTGCATACATCATTTTTCACATTTTGCCAAATCTAAACAATTTCACACGCTACATATTTTCATTTCAATTGTGTGCTCCTTAAATATGGAACTATACTAAAGAATTAACTATACTATGCATTTTTTGGCTACTATTTCAGTTCTTAAAAATTAATGTACCATGAAAATTTCGCTTAAATTACAGATTTCTTTTCATACACAGGGGGTAACCATTGGAACAATTATACACAAAAGGGGAACAATTATACACAAAAGGGGAACAATAAGTATCAGTTTAACTCAAACAAACCCAATTACACCATACATCGTTACTTTGCATGCAACCGCTTGTCGCGATACATATTTTATTTCTCAGGCAATTGATTGTTTTGTCTTGTCATACAGGCTGTATCAAAAAGATTTGTACCGTGGTCTGATCAGTTTTTCAGAATTTTTTGGATATGTTACGAACCATTTAGACCATTTTGCTTCTATATGCAAAATTATTGAAGTTTCATCTTTTCTAAGAATTTTGATTTACGACAATCGAACATTTTTTTCAGAATTTACAAGCTTTTAAAGGAATATTGGTGTTTTTATCATTTTCATCGAAACGTTAGATCTGAAGCGCACAATTCAAAGTTCCTCCTGACTGCACTCATATATTCACTACTTATAAAGAGTTTGTGCAGTGAACCTATTAAATTTGCGTTGCTGCGAGTAAAACCATGATTATGTCGATCTTCATTTGAATGACAATAGCGGTCAGAAACAACAGCCAATTATCTTCAGATTATCAGATCAATAAGTTGACATAATTCCCTATTTATTAAAATCAAAAATATTGTATTTATCAGAGATTTTATATTTTTAATGCTTTTTTGAAAATGGAACATATCAGAGTACAAATCATTTTGATACAGCCTGTAGTTTGAATAAACCTGAATCCTCCATTCAACCATGACACTAATTATGAAAGTTCTGCTGACTGCGCAATAAAACTATCTCTTACATCTCATAGACCACTGTTGATATAGACTTTAATTAGACAATTTGTTAATTATCGGTTATTAAAATGAAGTTACAGCAGGTGGATTTGGCACTGGTCGAAAGGTAATATCAGTCATTTTAAACAAATTTGCGAAAACATCTTCTCTCAATGAAAAACTTTTATAGACATCCTATGGTTTTAATCAGTTCCAAATCGGCAAGAAATTCTGTTTTTATCTCTGAGTGCGCAAAAGTGAATTGTTATTAATTGTTATGAAAAAATGATTTGCTGACTGTTAATTAATGTGTGCTATCTTCATGCTATCTACTGAAGATAGCACAGGATCGTCACTTATCATCAGTGTTGATAAAGAGAAACGTCCGCTAAGGTATGTTAATATCTGGACTAGATATGATAACCTTACTTCTCAGTTTAATCTAACAGTCCCGATGAACATCTTCAACAATATAACTCACAAACCTTGCTTAATCAAATAAACATTGAATTAAACCATTTGATCAAGATTGTTGTTAAAAGTGTGTAAAAAGTGTGAAAGTAAAAGGTTCTTTCTACCCATCCCCTCTCACGGTTATAAAAATGATTTGCCGACTGTTAATTAATGCGTACTATCTACTGAAGATAACAATGAATTCAATAGTATAATAGTAACCACTCTCATGGTTATGAAAAATCAATTGATGACATTTGTTTTAATGTGTGCTGCTATCTCCAGAAGATAGCAATATATTCAACAGTATGTGCAACAATTCCTTGAGTTGCCAATTCTGTGTATACACCACCAATGTGCTCCCCATAGACACTACATGCAAAGTAGGGGTCCAACAATTGGCTCTTTAACTTAAGTTTTCCCATACATCCTTATGACATTTACAGAGATTATGTTTTTAGACATTCCCACAAAACATATCAAAATATAAGCATGAAGTGTCCGACTAGATTTCAATATTAAGCGATGAAAATGATGTAGTGATTTCAGCAATTTATTTATGCCCCAAAACTCAGGACGGACCCTACGCTGATTTCATTCGTTTAAAAAAACAATATATTTATTTGTTACATCTTATGTTTACTTCTATTAATAGTTTAATAATTTGTATCCAATTTAACTTTGTATGATTCCACAAGGTCACCAATTATATTTCCTTCTTAAGGCCAAAAACAAAAATTGTTGCGTTGCCCTCAGGGACCGACCCTAAAATCTCAAGATTTGTTTAAGATTTAAATTTTACCAGATTTGTCAAAATAATACTATTTTCTGATTAAAATGAATAAGTCTGCTTGAATAGATTGCTTTTAAACTATTATCACATTAGAAACATATGTCAAATTTACCAACTATGTCTTTTTTTTTGTCTAAAAAGGAAAGAAGGAAAATCGACCGACCGACCGACCGACCTGACTTCAAGATTTTTGGCACTTGAGGGCAACACAGAAAGAAAAAAATTGTGCCTAATTGTGCATAGGAAAGGAATTCAAAACAACTATTTCAGTTCACATACTGATAAAATCTCTGATAAAACACAGGAGAATAGTTAGGGACGCGCGAGCGCATATTGACAATGGGTAGGGACGGGAGATCTACTTGAATGACTTCATAGAGCTTGATTTTAAATACTGATGTTTATCTGCAAAATGGTAAAGACAATATTAGTAGAATGATTACATTCACATAATTAGATAGTCGGTCTATCTGTGTGTAAGATCAAATAATACATTTCTGGTGGATTTGTTAAAACATGTTTTGATCTTTTAAGGTTTTTGTTCCAGATAATACATCTATGTATATATAGATGTTTATCTAATGTTTCTGGATTTGCAACCAGATTTGTGCCAAAAGAATTTTGGAGAATGGATGATGCAGCAGATGTTTTCTTGCTTCACGCCAATTTGGCACAGACTCAATATAATCCAGGTTAAACGTCCTATTTTAAAATGGGTATTTAGTGAAAAACTATAATACATGTACTAATACATGTACTATACACATTTAAGGTGGTTGGAACCACTGTGTTCAAAAAGTTGATGTTTTCTCTTAGAAATGATCTGACTATCATTACAGACTGCATCCTTTCATACATTTAGCTCTGCTGCATAGCCCCCCCCCCCCCAATTTTACCCCCTTAACCCTAACCCAGCTGAATCCCACTAAATCTCACTGCCAGAAACTATCTCCACGCACGTGCTGCTGCATTGCCTCGATGATGTCATCTACCGCAGGCATATGTAGGCAGGAAGTTGCTGCCTGCATAAGCGCTGGGAGTTTAGCTCAGTTGGTAGAGGGACAGACTGGGGTGCAGATGGTCCCGCGATAGTACTTTTTCCCCCTCCCCCGATACGCACAAAAACATAGCCGTACCGTTTAGGGTTAAGGCGTGTTTTATACTCCCATCGTTGCGCATCTTGTAAGAAAAGAAATGTGTAATAATATCCACTGTGGTGTGTGACGTGGACATATTTTTCTCCTATGCTGGTTCATTCTCCATACAAAAACAAAAAGGTTGTCAAAAAAAACCAAAAAAAAACCAAGAATGGCCCTATCCTCACTACCAAAGCCTATAACTGCTTTGTGATAATTTGTGGTTTCATTTCTTCCTAACTCATATATTTAATTGACTATTTACAATAATAGAACCATTTCAAGATCCAAACTTTTCAAATCTCAGGATCAAGACATTTGATACAACAATGTTCTTAACTAGATTATGGTAGTAAAGCAATTTACTTCTTAACAAGCAAATTCTGTATTTAAGATCATCCTGCACCCAATCAATTTATTCTATTGCTCTAATCTCTGAATCCTTTAAATATCCTTTAAATATTTGTATTGCTTACAATTATGGGATAATTGTGGGTAATTATGGGATAATTGTGGGTAAATAGGACCTTCTGAGCCTTATATGGTAATTTTAAAATTAAAGGATCTCGTCTAGACATTTCACTTCCATAAAACAATGAAACGGAAACCCATTGATGTGTTAAGTCACTATCTCCCAGCCATCTTTGAAAAGTAGCCATCTTAAAAACCGATGATCCCTGCCCAATCAATCTATTTTATTGCTTTATAAACTCTATTCCATTTAATACTATGTTACTTGCAATTATGGAAGAATGGACATTGAATAAAACTGGGATAATATGGGTGCAAAATGTGTAAAAAGAAATGTGCAATTAATATCCACTGTTGCGTGTGACATGGAAATATATTTCTCCTATGCTGGTTCTTTCTCCATACAAAAACAAAAAGGTTGTTCAGAAAATATAAAAACCAGGAATGGTGACCTAATCCCATACCAATGCCTATCCCTACATTGTGATAATTTGTTGTTTCATTTCTTTCAAACTCATACATTTAATTGACTATTTACAATTTCAGGATCCAAACATTTCAAATCTCAGGATCAAGACATTTGATACAACAATGTTCTTAACTAGATTATGGTAGTAAAGCAATTTACTTCTTAACAAGCAAATTCTGTATTTAAGATCATCCTGCACCCAATCAATTTATGTTATTGCTCTCATCTCTGAATCCTTTAAATATTTGTATTGCTTACTATTATGGGATCATTGTGGGTAAATATGGGATAATTGTGGGTAATTATAGGATAATTGTGGGTAAATAGGACCTCCTAAGCCTTATATGGTTATTTTAAAATTAAAGGATCTTGTCTAGACATTTCACTTCCATAAAACAATGAAGAGGAAACCCATTGATGTGTTAAGTCACTACCTCCCAGCCATCTTGGCATTTTTTGAAAAGTAGCCATCTTAAAAACCGATGATCCCTGCCCAATCAATCTATTTTATTGCTTTTTAAACTCTATTCCATTTAATACTATGTTACTTGCAATTATGGAAGAATGGACATTGAATAGGTCCGACCCTTTTCTCTGAAGTTATCTTCAGATTAATACAGATTATGTTAATTCTGGCAATAAATTTGATTTTGATATCAAACCGTAGCACAAAAGGAATAGGTAGGAACATTGATAAGCTATTGAGCCACAATCCCACACAACTTCCTTGATCATGTTCATAAATGTGAATGCTATCTTCATAACCAGTCAACCCAAACCAAGCACTCTATTTTATTGCCATAACCATTTATTGCATTTAATGGCATTGTTGCAGACAATTTGCATTAAATGGTATTGTTGCAGACAATTAAAGTACAAGTTGTATTTGAATAACTACTTTATATCTTAAAGATTACTGAAGTGCGGTTGTCCGGTCAATTCTATTTCAAGTCATTGACCAGTGATGGCAATCCTAGAGCGTGTTTCTACTGGGGAACTTAATGATAATAACCGTTAAGTTGCCCAGTAGAAACAGCCAGATAACGTTAATTTACGGTAAGTTTTGTAACCGCAAATACCTTCACAAACTAGGCCTAGGTTTGTTACTGGTAATTAAACAAACTAGGTTTGTTACTAGTAATTAACGGTAACTTTCCCAGTAGAAACAGCCACATTGTTCAATCTTAATGTTAAGTTCTGTGACCCGACGTACATGCTAGATACTACGCATTGTGAGGCAGTCTTTTTCAGGTGGGGTGGCATTGTTTGGTATAACAAAAGGTCAAATGCCGTGGCCCATCGACTAGGATCGATAAACTTAGCGGTAACTTTTCGGGAGTGGAAACAGGGGGGATTACAAATTTAGCGGTAAAACTTAGAGGTAAAATTTAGTGTTAACTTTGCAGTGCCCCAGTAGAAACATGCTCCTAGTTACTTGAAAATGTTGAAAGACCTGACAAGAAAGGGGAGGGAGGGGACCTACACATTCCCAACCTTTTACATTGCCTCCCATTGTATAATAAAGCTATCTACTGCTGATAGCAATGTAAGCTATCTACTGCTGATAGCAATGTAAGGTAACTGCTGCTATAGCAATTTAAGCTATCTACTGCTGATAGCAATGTAAGCTATATACTGCTGATAGCAATGTTAATTACATAACCAAAAGCTATAATAACTATTTTTAAAAATTCTGATAGAAGTGATCAGTGTAAGCTATTTACTACTGCTGATATAATATAGCTAGTATAATTGGTGATGCAAGTTTCATGTCATCATTTCATTATATAGGTTTTCCCAGTTAGTTTAACACTTTTTTCATTATATTTCATATCTCGTTAAGTTAGAATTCGTCCCCAGAATTTGCATGGTTTTACCATCTAAAAATACCACACCAAAGTGCAAACAACTTGCACAAAGTCCCATTAAGTCATTCAAAAAAGTTGGTGATATAAATCATATGAAATAAAAGAACGAACAAGAAAGAAAGAAAGAAAGAAAAAATAAATATAAATATATATAAAACGTATAGGCCTATAGCTGGATTTTACATGCTTCTAGGCAGGACGTTCCACTGGGACGAAATAAAGTGAACTGAATATGAAACTATTTGATCAAAGACGAAATAAATGTATACATTAGTAGGTTACCGCTGTATCAGACGAAATGGAAGTGTGTTAGGACGAAATAAAATGAACATTAAATGAAATTCATTGCGCAAAATATGAATATACTTGACCAAAGACGAAATTTACTTTAACAAATGCAACCTTCAAAATGTTGGGACGAATTCAAACTTAACGAGATATGAAATATAATGAATAAAGTGTTAAACTAACTGGGAAAACCTATATCATGAATATTGTTGATAAGCACAACCAAATTCTAACTGATAATTTGTAGTTGACTGTGATCCAACGCCTATCCTAAGCCACTTGTTCAAATAAACAGCTCCTGTCATGGTTGAGTGTCGGTCTGTTTCATTTGGACTGAAACCAAATGTGATGAAATTCATTTGTTACAAATGCTTGTTTTGTTCTATAATATAAAAACATATAGGCCTAGGCCTATAAAAATATGTTTTTTCCCCAAATATTTGAAAACATTGTCAGGTAAGACGGTATTTCAGTCATTATTAGTTGGTAAAATGCCAACATGAATACAAATCAGCCATGGAAAAGTGGTACTGGTGTGGACAATGGTGGAGGATAACCACACTATTTAGGCCATCATTTAGGCCTTATCAAGTACTCAAAATCTGATTTTCCTAGAAAGGCATTTTTGTTGTCAAATTGGCATAATTCTGTTATACCCTACACACCTACATCGGAAGTATGCGTCGTTCTTAAAAATCATGCACTATGAATACCTCTGTGAAGGGTATAACAAAATTACTCCGTCAAATTACATTTATAACCATGAAACTAAAATATCTATTTAAGTTACAGGGCAATACGTTTCCTTTATTACTTCAAAATCAGATTTTGAAATAAATTGTCCTGGTACCAGGACAGTTTATTTTCTAAGCGTTGAAAACTTCCCTAAATTAGAAGCAGATTTGACGGGTTTTTTAACGGAAAAAACAGTCAAACTAGATTGATGAGTCCAGGAGAGTCTTTCCTGATAGTCAAACTTCATCATAAAAGTGTAAAAATTTGAAAAAACAATCACATAATATTACTTTAAATATCTTGGTACAAGTCCAAAATGTTCCAATAACAACCATACCATTATCATAACACTCAAACCCCAACATACCCTAAATATCAAGCTGGCAGCCATGTGCAATATATACTTGGGAAAGTCTGAACTTTGCATAGAAAAGCCAACTCAAAATTACCCCCACCTACCACACCATGACCCCCGCACTATCTCAGGTCTACCTCAGGATTGTGAATTACATCAAAACATCTTCAAAACTAGTCAACCACATCAAAATCAATCTATTTTATTGCTTTAGTTAAATCTTTAATTCCTTTCATAACATTGTTGTCAGGATAACTGCAAGCAATTATGGAACAATTGGAAGTGCTTTTAAGCACTTGCCATGAAGCAGAGTTAAAACTCTGCTTCATGGCAAGTTGCCATGGTTACCTGTATCTAAAGATATGTAGGATTAGGTCCCAACATTTTGGAGTAAAAGAGAACTCAGTGACCCATCCAAAATCCATCTTAAATTTATTGCTTTAATCTTCCCTTTCATTATTGATAGCATTTTATTGGACAATTGATATCTCAAGTGAATAATAAGGTATGTCTAGACATATCTCCTGTATAAAACAATGAACAGTAATATTTAAATCATTTTATCAGGTTCAGATCAGAACTCAAAACTGTAGATTCTTAGAAATGTCGAGTCCCTCACCCCCTGTGGCCAAAATGATACTTTTTGAAAAGCTCTGGTTACATTATCTTTGGTTCAAATAATTAAAATGCTTTTGATCACATTTGTAGAAATTCTTAATATGGGTATGATTTCCTTACACCTAACTTTAGGTAAAATTGTTTTACCCAAACATGCATGGAAGTGCTTATTGAGATAGAAGCTATGGCAAAACTAAAAGCATGATGATGTGTAAATTATTCAGCATTTGCAGTTTGCGTTACCATGGAAGAACTTGCATGGTGTTACTCAATTAATCGGCAAATGTTGTGTTTGCTGTGTTTGCTGCTACGGCCATTAACAGTCTAATAACCCTTCATGGGGGTTGTAGCAATAAAGACAAGGGAGGACACAGGACAACTAAGGATAGACAAAAAAGTGTGTGCCGCCCTAGGAATCGAACCTGTGCTGCCACGGCCAGAGTCCAGGTGATCATGCATCAACCTACACTGGGTTGCGCTCCCAAAATTATTTTTTTGGAGCCTATACCAGGGGGGAGGGCCCTATTAGTGCCCCTGCCCCATTCTCCAGATGTAGTGTGTATAGGTAATATGACCACTAACAGGGACTATTTTTCGAGCGCGTTTTGTGTAAAACATGCCCTAATCCCCCCCCCCCCCCCCTAAGTTTTCTGAGCTGACTGCAAAACAAATGTGGGGCACCCTTTTACGATTTTTTTGTGGAAATCTTGCCCCCCCTGAAAAAATTCCTAGCTACGCCACTGGTGCCAAGGAGATAGACAGGGGTGTCCACCAGTGTGGTGCTTCTGTTGGATTTTATTGATATTATCCCACTTTGCACATGAAAAATAAATTGCCTTTTATTTATCGGTAAAACTTCAATAGCTTTATTGCCAAATTTCCCTACCCAATACCAATGGTACCTTACTTGTAACGAGGGCGCTGTGACAAGTAATGGAGTGGAGAGTCTGTTCATTCAGAAAACCCAATAGTTGATGCACAGAACAGAGAAAATCTTAAATGCTATGAAACTTATTTGCAATTGAATTTAAAAAAAAGATAACCATTATAAAATATGATGGCGGTAAATGTAGAGATTTGGATACAATGATATTTTAATATAATTCAACAATTTCATTTTTAATTGTGCATATGGAGTGCGGTCATTATATAAAATTGATTCGTCATTGGAGCTGGCAACACTTTAGGAGCTGGAAGCCATCTTGATTTCTTTTGATGACATAATATATATTGGGACCTAGGAGTCTAAAGTGATAACTCTTTGGAAAGATTGTCACCTATATTATAAAATCGGACAATACCTGAAGTATTCAACTCCCTTGATGATGTAATATGTAGATAAAACTAATTGGTGGCAAATGAAGTGGGAAATTAAGATATTTTTTAGATTTACAATCATAAAGAGATTGAAAAATACTAATACCAAAAAGGTAAAAAGCTTTTCTATTCAGGGCCTCCAATGATCACACCCAAATGAATAGTGTAAACGTATTAAGGACCGAATCTGGATGAATCTTATTATACTAGCCTATAGCACATTTACAATTATAATGGCGGTATAAGGCCAGACAAAATTAATAGCCATTTTTTTAATTTATTTTTTTGACTAGTTTGTTTTGGCCATACTCGGCAACTTTGTGACTGAGAACACACATTCAATCTATGATTCAACTCACTTTGTGATAAAGAGATAAAGAGAACACAAGCGTGCAATATGCATTGATCATGTCTGATTACTTTGATTGAAACTATTGAATATATTTGGATTTTATAAAATTAAAATAAATACAAATAATCGCATGGGACATAGCTCTTTTTTGTAAGAAAAAAAGAGGGGAAAAAGCACAGCACATAGCTTTTTAGCCAAAAGGTGCTGAGACAAAGTTGTTATTTTTTTGGCCTAAAAGGTTGGGGTTTTTTTTCAGCTTTCCTTTTTGTATTTGAAAGTACTTCCATGCTTGATGGTACATTTACATTATTCATGAAATATTAAAGCGCTACGAGGAACTTAGTTATTAAAGTTGGAACATTCTTCAGAGCAGTCTTAGCTCCTTTGACTACCCCCAATCCAGTGTCCGTCCAGGCAGTTTGCTGTCAAGGACCAGCAAACTCTTTGAGGGCTTAGAAACGCTAGGCCTCATCTCCATTTTTTTAAAAAAATAATTTTTGGTATCAAAATGTTCAGATTTTTTTCTCTCTTTCCAGTAACACAGCCGTATCGCCATAACATAACCCCTTTCAAAGTTATAGCCAGTATCACAAGGCCTCCTCTCCATCTCCCCAATGTGTTTAAAAATCTTCAATAGTCTTTTTCTCAAAATGGTCAAAATGGAGATAGGGCCTTGTGGTGTTTGACAAAATACCTGCGCTTGTTTTATGTTGATTTTTTAAATTTTTAAATGGTTGAATTATTACAAGAACCTGTATCATCAGGAATACCTGTATATCTAACAGTGCTTCTGATTGGTTAATTACAAGATATGCTCATTTGAATAACCAATAATGATACAGCTTTTAAACTGTTTCACCCCGATCTTTATCAGGGATACAATTATTTTAACAATGTCTCTGATTGGTGCAATAAATGATGTATCCATCTTTCTGACCAATCGGACGGTAGTTCTCAGGGGGTTAACCATTTCCTCATTTATCCTGCGTTTACTTTACCCCTGTCACTAAAACATGTTAAAATAACCTGGGGGGGGGGGAAATAGTGGACATTTTAATAGCTCAAAAGTTGGATTATTGGTTCAAAACTCTTCAAAAAATTAAGTTTTTTTAAAAATAATGAAAAGTGTTGGCGAAAAAGTAAAAACATATAGGTGACTCGTCACGTCAAAATGGACATGTTGGAGGCCCAAGTCAATTCTGAGTTATTGGTATGACTTGAAAGAGAACATTTTAAGCTTTGAAATGATACCTTGTTGAATGTAATCGGACTTTGTAATCCCAAGATATGAATTGAAGAAGCATATTTTTGTCTATTATTATCTTTATGTTTCACCAAATATATTGCCCTCTATCTCAAAACTATGTTTGCCGACAACATGTCCTTTTTGATGCGACTGGTTACTTTAATAGATAGAACCATAGAACGCAGGTGATGGGAAACAGGGTTTCGAGGTTTCAGGGGATTACCACATAACCTTGACAACATCACAACATCATTGTATTATATAATGCAGTCTTACCTAGGGTACCTGGGAGGAGAATCGTTTTTCATTATAATGATGATGTGTGCCTACCTGGTGGCAGTGTGTGTGTGGCATCCCATTAATAGCGTCCATTCCGAGGGATTAGTGGTAGAATTGACTTAATCCAGCTTAATCCCCTATTGATGATTATATCTAACCAGGAAGCTTCCAACACTCCTACAAAAATCACAAGAAAGAAAATTGAGAATTCAATTGTTGCAGTCACCTGTATAAAGACAATGCATTACTGTAAAAGCCAATATTTTTGCGTAAAGATATTTTCGCGCATTTTGGTATCATAGACATTTCACGAATTGTTTTTTTCGCGGGCGACTTTCAGGATGCAGTGCATGAATGTTGAAACAATATTTTCGCGTGTTATACATTTTGCGGAAAAAGATTTTGTGCGAAAAGCGCGAAAATAAAACCACCGTGAATATTTCAGCTTTTACAGTACTTCATTCATTAGGTACTGTAAAAGGGGAAATTTTTGCGCTACATTCATTTTTGCACTTTTCGCGCTAGAATCAGCAAGCGCGAATATAAAAACGTGTAATATTCATTTTGTAATGTAGGTCTATAAAAAGAAGCTCAAAATCGCAAAAATAAAAATTAGCAAAACATTTCAAATTGTGCAAAGTGCAAAAAATTACACACGCGAAAATGTCCACTTTTACAGTATACAAACACCCTACAGCCTGCCCTAACTGTTACGAAAATATGTTAAAATAAAAACCAGGAGGAAGTGCCTGACATTTTGAGAGCTCAAAATTGGGATTATTCTTTCAAAAAATCTTCAGAAAATTAACCTTTTCAAAAGATGTTGAAAGTTTTGGGGAAAAATGGTAAGAGTAAAGAAAGCTAGCAGTGACATGAAACAGGGATTCAAGTTTCAGGGGTTTTCAGAAAGTGAAAGATGACATTAGATGACATTAGGATAATTATTTACATCATGACATTTTTAAGAAATTGGAACAAGATTGAAACAGCTATCTCAAATAACCAAAATGTCAGTTAGAACCTTACTATTAATTATTAACCACATCCTAACTGAGTACTACAAATTACTACGGCCCAGCCTTAGTGCATGTGCGGACGATTTTTGATGACGCAATAAACCGAGCCTATCTAGTGAGAGCAGTATACTGGGCGAATGAGTAGCTGAGAGCTGTGGCTTGCCTATGGGGTTCGAGGTTTTGTGTCCGGAGGGTCCCGGGTTCGATCCCCGGTTGGGTTACAGTTATTTATTTGTCAGTTTTTCTTCCAAAATTGCAATATCGGTTAAAATCCTGGTTTGGGGGTTAGTGTTGTTAAAAAGAATAAAGCCAGAGAGAAAGAAGATTGAGATTGTTTGACTACATGAGAAACCCTCTAAAATGAGTATGTAGCTTAATAATAACCATAGCTCACAGGTGCAGTAATGGACAGTTTGGCCCATGGCAGTTTAACCAAATATTTAGCAACAATAATTATTATTTCAACCCTAACCTATGGCTTGTGTGGTTTACTTCTTACTGTTATTTCTACAATTGTACAATTGTAGAATTGTTTGTAATCCATGCATCACTGACAGTATCCATCTATTGATAGATTATGATAACATTATCCCAATTACTGCCCCTCCCACACGCACTGTATACACTGAACCCTATGAACACACATAACATTATCCCAATTACTGCCCCTCCCACACGCACTGTCTACAAATACTGAATCCTATGAACACACGACCTGTCAGTTACACATCAAAACGGATTACTGGGAAGACAAAAGAAGACAAAAGACAAAAGAAGACAAAAAGGACATTTTTAACGAAGGGATGCTTAAGGGGGGTGTGGACTCTCAGTACAGTCTCCGTAAAACTGCCGTAACTTCTTCAATATTCATTTAATCTTTATAAATGTATACAGTTTTTTGCAGTAAAGGGTTCAATGAATCCAACCATGATAATGAAATTGACCATTTTGGAAAAAAATATAAAAAACACGTTTTTTGACCCATTTTAGGTTTGGAAAAGATAACTCAAAATATATGTTGTTAAATTTTGTCATACTAGTTTTATGATAATCCTGATAACATTCCCCAGGAGCGTTTTTTTGTTTTTATTGAATAATCAATTATTTTTTGAGTTATAGACCAAAAAGTGCCTAAAATCGTGATTTTTTACCGCCAAAATCATGAAAATCACATTTTTGGGAAAAAATCACATTTTTTGGCACTTTTTGGTCTATAACTCAAAAAATAATTGATTATTCAAAAAAACCAAAAAAACGCTCCTGGGGAATGTTATCAGGATTATCATAAAACTAGAATGATAACATTTAACAAAATATATTTTGAGTTATCTTTTCCAAACCTAAAATGGGTCAAAAAACGTGTTTTTTATAATTTTTTCCAAAATGGTCAATTTCATTATCATGGTTGGATTCATTGAACCCTTTTCTGCAAAAAACTGTGTAAGTTTATAAAGATTAAATGAATATTGAAGAACTTACGGCAGTTTTACGGAGGCTGTACCTGAGAGTCCACAGCCCCCTTAAATGTAGCCTGGTTTTATAGCAGGGTGTTTTTATCCCAAGTCTTGCAGATACCAACCCATATTCATCAAACAATGGGTGCCATAACAACAAATTATAACAAATTATAACCTAAAGTTGTGACTATTAGGGCCTAAGTCAAAGTAAAAATAAAACCATGTTTCGCATCCTCATGTTTTCAAAAAAAGGAAGGATGCCCTTTTTTTCTTCTTTTAAAAAACCTTTTTAGTGCAAAATCGTCCCTGTTTGTGATAAACTTTGCGAACCTTGAAGAGGAGGAGGCCTCTTTCAATTATTTTTATTTCATGGTTCTGAAAAGTTGGTGTCACAAAACTTGCTTATAAGAAACATAAAGAAAGAAGCAAAGCTGTTACAAACATCTCAAGTTCTGAAACACCTGAACAAAAAAAGAAGAAATAAAGTAGAAAAAAAGAAAACTGAAGAAAACCAAAAAGGAAGCAAGTTAATACGTTAATATTTGTATCTGACCTAATTTGTTTACCTCTGCATTTTGTTTTAACATTTTATAGCATTTTTTTTTTTTTTTTTTTTTTTTTAGTTATGGGATTCTAGTGCAGCTGTAATTGATCAATTTTTGTGTCAATACCTTGTTGGAAATAAAAATGCCAATTTATCCTAATGCTTGGACCCAGCTTGGACCATGATGACTAAGTTCGTATCACTTTTAGCACGTTTTAAAAATTCTATTTGGGCTAACATTTTAGCACTTTATGACTTAAATTCTATTGGGGCCAATATTTGGATTTTGTTGGATGTAGCTCTGGGTGCCTGCCTAGAGTTTAAGAGACCGAGGTTTAAGTCCTCACTGGTGAAAGTCCATGCTAATTTTTCGCTGGGACATTCGCCATTGTCTGTTGTTATTATTGTCTAATTGAAACACCATGGGTTGGTAAACTATTTTATATGGATGTAGCATGGTTAGGGTTAAGGCCAAGTAAAATAATAAACATGTTTCTTGTCCCTGCCCTCACCAATTTTTTGAGATTGTCAAATATTTTTCTTATTTCCTCTTTAATGTTGTTTCATCAATCGCTGTGATAAAAGAGATGATAAGTGCTTGGTTGTCATTTAAAAACACAGTCCACACAAGATTTTCAGGCTAGGGGTAGAGCAATGAGGACAAAACAAAACATAATGAGGGCTTCCTCGTTTTTATGATTGACAACAAAGCTTCAACAATGGGAACTTAGCGCAGAAATTAATAACAAATTTGTGACAAATAACAAATAATAAGAGCCTCCTTCACCGAAATTGTAAAAAACTCCGGACGAGAAACACATTGTTACTTGGCCTAATAAACAATATTTGAACAATCATTTCATGTTTCTGGCTCTAATTTTATTTTATTTTGTAGTTCTTAGTTAGTCAGTTTTGCTAGTCACAAACACGCCTGAAACATGTACATCCATAGGAAGTTTGTTAAAAAGGGGTCATTCATTTACCAGACGGGTGAGAATGGGACCCTATTTTGGCAGCACATCCCAGTGACTTCCTATCCAATAAGTACCCTCTCCACCGGCCAACAACAGACACAGATGTCTAAAGAGGAAATACTTCTCACCTATTCTATTCAACAAATCCTTGACAACAAAAATGCCATTCTTTATACTCCATTGTGTTGAGACCCCTAGATTCCTATTCACCATAGGAATCCCACATAGATCCTCTACGATGAAGTGGTTTTGATCCAAAACGCACAGTTTGAAACAAAATGACCGTATCCATCTTAAATTGGGTCCCTACCGAGTTTTGCCCAATTACTGTCAATATCTACATTGATCACAAAATAACCCAATTGTAAAAACTCCACCCTCACTCAATTCATGACTTATCATAATATCAGAATTATGACATCTCAAAGTATAACCTTCACACGGTATTA
Organism: Ophiura sarsii; assembly: GCA_035610835.1. NCBI lineage: Eukaryota > Metazoa > Echinodermata > Ophiuroidea > Amphilepidida > Ophiuridae > Ophiura > Ophiura sarsii. The sequence goes on from CM069446.1 coordinate 45,473,135, forward strand.
ACATAGTCTCCTCATCATGATAGGGACCCCATTGAGTACAAAACCTAAAGACCTTTTCATAAAACACCCACAAACAGTATGAGATTCATCCCTAAGATCACTCTATAACATGAAGTGCTTTAATCCATAGTCTAAATCCAAAATCCCAGTTTGCAACTAACAAACAATTTCCTGCACACTATTCAACTTTGAATCGGCCTCATACTGTTTTTCGTCCAATTACTGAGTATCATAAGAATAGTCATGGTTATAAGCCAATTGCCTGTCTCCTCCCTCCCACTATACACCAAATATTCTCTTTCATTTGACGTCAAAATAATATGACATCTGATGAGGCGCTGTCAGATTATGAATATGAAGATGTTTGGGATCTTTAAACCTGATCATATTGATCACACTCACAGAGTTATTAATTGCGTTCAGCTTAGAATTGCACATATTTGACTCGATCTCACCAAGTCTTTGATCTCACACACCTTAATAGATAATCTCAAATATAGGCCTATATTATTTTCGACCAACAATTGAATGGTAAATATGAAGTCAGGCTTTTTACAAACACAATTTTTTCTTAAACATCTAACAGCCTATACTACAATGTTAGAACATATTGTTGGACACTTTGTAGAGGTGTATTAATCTAAAGTGTTCCCCCTTCTCCCCGTTATCAATGTTGAATCCCACAATGTGTCCACCATCAGCACATAGGCTCGCAACATTGATCGGTGGGGAAGGGGGAGGAGTATGGAGAAGGTGATAATTCAGGCTACCATCAAGAAGATTTAATGTCGCACCCACAATGCGGCAACTAAAGATTTCCCCCACAATGCATTTGGATTACCCCTTATCGATATACTCGTATCAATACATTCGATAAATCAGTGACCTTTATTCCCGAGATATCAATATCGTGGCCTTCTGTCAGACATGTCATGTATTTGAAAAAATTGATGGTTCCCCTGTCGTCTTGGTTCCAATAACTGTGAGTAAGTTGTGAGTAAGTTGTTTACTAGTCGAGCTCTTAGGTTTTAGAATTAAGAAAAAGTAACATTGAGAACTAATTTATTTACCGATGTAAACAAGAATCTAAGAGCTCGTACGATGATGGCGCTATGAAGCCACGATTTTGTGCATATGTCATGGGAACCGAGATGAATCGGGGACCAGATTTTAAGCGTTTTGCAAAAATCCAATGCATTGTGGAGGTGTCTTAAAATCTTCTTTGGGCTACCATAAACAAGTTTCTTGTAAAAAACAGCATGGCAATTAGTGTCAGTGTTCGAACACATTTTTTTTTGTATGATTGTAGTTAGTCAGTTCAAAATTGGTGAGAAATATGCGGGGTATTTTTATCTTTCCACACGGAAAAATCAATTGTGCGCGCACAATTTTGGCATATGCAAGCATCACACATATGATACGCAAATGAAACACAGTGCGCCTGTTGCATTCATGCTCACCACACGCCACGCTCTTCTGTATTCATTCGTTGTCATGAACTTTTGAGGAGGTTTGCCAATTTGGAGATAACTCACAGAAGTTGCAGCACTTAGGCAAACTTTGTTGTTGTTGTGTTGCCCTCAGCGACCGACCCTAAAATCTCAAAAATCAGGGTCAAATTAAAGATTGCTTTTAAACTATTATCACACTAGAAACATTAGTCAAATTGACATTTGTCTTGTCATGAACCACGGTCTGTCAGTAATATTTGTCAGTAAAAAAACCACAAAAAAGGGGGGGGGAAGAAGAAAAAAGAAGGAAAATCGACCGACCGACCCGACTTCAAGATTGTTGGCACTTGAGGGCAACACAATGCTTAATGCATTGTTTTAGAAGCCATAAAGGTGGCTTTACATGTATACCACCCTACACGCTTAGTTATTCCATAGGCTACACACTTATAGCAAGGGGTTTCGTACAAATATTTTCAGAATGTTTTAACAAAATAAAACTCAGCTGTCCCCTGACAAGTCCAAAACATATTGTTTTATCGTTTACCCCCCTCCTTGATTCCTTGGGTCCTTGGTTTTCCCCTACCTGAGTTGAGGTATGTTTATTTGTCTTAGCTAAACTTATTATTGCTATTATACAATTATGTTAGGCCATTATGAAATAATAATTTGGTTCTACTCCATCCATCCATATCTTTTTTAGTCTAGGGCAGTTTTTATTTTGTTTTAAAGCCTACAATCAAATATCAAATTTTACTGCTGAAAAATATTAATAATATTCAATCGGAACATCTAAAAGTACTCGGACATTGAATAAAAATACCAAACATTGCATAAAATGCTCAATCATTATTTTGTACAACAAGAGATTTTGCATAAATCTTGCAAATGAATTGGTCAAAACACATGAAATATTCAGGGGAAAGGAAAGAAAATCAAAAATATATTCATGAGAATCAACCTTGATTCAGGTCAATCTGTTTGCAAAAATCTATGCAGGGATTGATTCAATTACTAATTTTTTGAAATTAATAAATAAATAAATAACATTAAAAAACACACCTAAGGATGACATAAATTGAGTCCATATGCAGATGGCAACAAGACATATTTCTTCTCTTTAAAAGTACACCCCACACATCCCCCACTCAATCAACCCCTACCCACATACTTGTTGTATCCCCTTTCCTAAATTATGTCCTGGGTTCGATTCACTATAAAAATGTGAAGGAAAAAAAGCACCTGATGACATAATTTGAGTCAGTATACAGAAAACAAGACATACTTCTCCCCTCTAAAAGTACACCCCACACATCCCCCAACTCAATCAACCCCTACCCAGATACATGTTGTTACCCCCTTCCCAAAATATGTCCTCAACAAAGATTGTTATCACAACCCTTCCTAATGTTTCCACAGCTAACCCTATATTGTTGTACGCCCTGGGCTGGTTTATCATCCACGCTAACCATCCTTCATTCACTTTAATTTGGTTAAACTTTATTTGTTGTGGAATCGCACTTTGTAAACTTGAACCATGTGCTGGCTACTGTAGTGAAGATGACCTATTGTTGCGTATTAGGAAAGGTGTTGAAGATGTATTACAGTGTGTATCAATACAAATAACACTTTGTTATACCATAAACCACAGAGATTCACTTATTGGTATTCGGTACATTCTATTATTCTAACTATACTATACTACCCCTCGTATAGTTTGATCAGTTACAAATTGGCAAAGCCTCAGTACAGAGTAGGGAATGAATAAAGAAAGATGCTGGCACCCATGAAGGAAACAAGCGCACTGTGCATCATATGCATGACGTGTGTGCAGGCCCATAACCAATATTTTTTAGGTGGGTGGCATGTTTTCCGGAAAAAGTATATTGGTACCGTAAAAAATCGTAAAAGATTGTCTCAATATTTTTTTTTGCAGAGAGCTCGAGAAACTTGAGAGCGGGGAGAGGGGGGTGTTTTCCCAAAAAATGTACATAGAAAGGTACAATGGTACACAAGGTACAATGGACAAAAAAAGGAAATTGTAAGATTGGGGTGGGGTGGGCATCCTCCTCCCCCTGGTTACGGGTCTATGAGTGTGTGCCACCAAAACTGCATGCGTGTGGCCATAATCGATATGCTTGGATAACTGTTGCGCGCAGAGAGATAAAAACCGAATATTTCTCACCAATTTGGATCTGATCATACTATAGTACCTCCTAAGAGCATGTTCCTGTAAAGCCTTCTCATTCTAGCAATTTTGGAACTCCAGATCCCCCAAATAACCTCTCAAATTAATGTTTCAAACTTTTTATGGGTGCCTCATTTGTAATAACATTCACCTTAAAGGCATATTATGTGACCTTTTCAAGGGAATGCCCTCAATCCTCGAAAAAAAATTGAAAGCAGATGTTCTTGCAGATTTACATTTCTGATCATAAATCGTACATACATTCCAAGTTACAGAGCAATACGATTCTTAATTATACTTCAAAATCATGGTTTAAGAGTGAAAATAAACTGTTGGAGTCTGCGCCCACAACTTATTTTTACTCTAAATTCACTCTAAAACCATGATTTTGAGGTAATTAGGAATCATATCGCTCTGTGACTTTGAATATATTCATGATTTATGATCCGAAATGTAAATCTGCAAGAAAATCTACTTTCTAAAAAAAATCATGAATAGAGCGCGATCCATTTGTCCTGGAAAAGATCAGACAATATGCCTTTAATTACCAAGCTAATATCTTGAATTCATAAATAAACATCATATCTCTTTACATATGTTTACCAAGCATAAGCAGACTCCACAGTCCACCCCCTCTACTATTCTACCTAAACAAGATAAAGACAAATGATTCTGTACTCCACGCATTGTGCGTTAATCATTATCATTTTCCTTTATACCAGTTCTATTCTCAAGCAGGCCCTACAACCTGATCTGAGTTGACCAATGAAAAGTTTGTGCAATATGTTGTTATTCTAAACTCTTAGAAACTAACTGACATTCCATAATGATTATAGCCTCTGGCTCTGATTTACACCCCCATCCATATTTACTAATTGATTGATATATTGATCAGTATTGATCTCCGGTATCTTTAGCGCAAAGTGCGCTCAATTTAGATAGCCCTTACTTTAATAGGTTATGCCTGAGGGTTCAAAAGTGTAAAAAGTATATTTTCGAAAAGTTGAACTACTTACAGAAGCTTTGTGTATAAGGGAAGTGCAAATTCAATAAATATCAATGAGCTAGATGTGGTAACATCTTTTACAAGAAATCAATTAGGTTAAGTAACTACTTAAGTGTGTTTCACAGATCTATATGAAGTGAGAGTACAATTAGTTCAAAGTGTTTGCTATGCACTTGCCTACAAGAGCATGCACTATACCTAAATCAATCCATATGGCTAGATAGAAAGCACTGTGGAAAAACAATAATTGAACCCTTTTTTGTGATAGATAGTCAGGGGTCCTTTGGGATCGAACCACAACAGCCTCGATAATCTTCCTGCATCGCATAGCATTTCGGCATGTAACCATTTTAAAACATGGAACCAACTTGCAACATTTTGTGTTCAATTCTCAAAGCCTTAACACACATAAAACTGAAGCGATTTAAAATAGTGATTGAACAGCACCCACAAGAAGCTTATGTCCTAATGAACAATTCCCATTGTAATATGCTGATTGCTCCATTATTTTAATTTTGAAAGAAGTATGGGGATCAGCAATGCGTAAGAAATGCAATGCTCGAACAACTCCATACTAAATATATCTTTATCAACGACTTTGCTAAACAGGTTATCTAGTGTAGCATAGTGGCCACACTCTAAGGCAGGGGTGGGCAACTTTTTTGAATGAATGGGCCAGATATAAGGAGTGAAAAATTGACTGGGCCGCACCTAACCAAATTTTCTAGCAATGACCTGCTGTTGATTTCAAACCTTTGATTCCGAAGACTTTCAAGCAATAGGTATGTGTGCTTAATAATCTATCTTCACAAAAACGTAATCTCAATACAGTACAGATGACAATTAATGGGGAAAATAGACCTACCTGACAGCATTCAATGAGCTAGCTCGTTTTTTTGTGATGATGTAAAATAGATTGATTTTCTTTTCTTTTCTTTTCTTTTTTAAACTTTTTTTTCTTGAGACATCTTGCGGGCCACCAAAAATCTGGCGGGCCGTATGCAGCCAGTGGGCCTTAGGTTACCCACCCCTGCTCTAAGGGCTCCCATGCAGGAATCCTGAGTTCAATTCCTCAACCAACCTATATCATTATAAATTGCTGGGTTGTTTTTGTAACATACACATTCTGGCAGCGTTCATAGTTCATCTTGCAGGATGTGAACTAAAGAGCCCCTATCTATTAATATTTTGTAGTATTATGGGATGAACGCTTAGGCTGCTGTGGGATTTAAGTTCAAAGTTGTCCTGCTTGAGTGTAACATGCTACAATTAATATCATTAAACTAAAGATGCTTTGCTGATCTTAAATTTGAAAACTATTACCCAGTCAAAAGCGAGTGGAGAGTTTCCAGTGCTTTGCTGAAGGTGGTTTAAAAGAAGGGGTCAGTTCCCCTTGTTACAATACATATGTGCATGTACACCATTATTTTGTTAAACTTCCACCAGGGAAAACTGCTTTTAAGAACCGTAACCCAGGAAAAACCACTATGCCCACTTGTCCAAACTTGTATACAGACTTTACAGTTTACTTTGAAAAGGCTTTCTTGTATAGCACTTGTATTGTAACAACATGTACAATTGTATTCATCAAACCAATTTCCCCCTATCAAAACCGCCTGGGACGTATATAAAATGAGACAAATTCAGTTACATGTGTAGATAAGAAAGAAAGATTACAGTATCGTACAAATCAAAACCCTTAGAACTAGAAAGCGTGTCTATAAATCAACATTTATTTTATTGGAAAATCAACAACAAACAAACGCAATCGCAGTCAGACCGACTCGACCGGTCAGCAAGAAACAAAGTGACCAATACAATACAATACAACAGAAAATTGCTGATGGTTATTTTTCTACAATTATTATTAACAAGGTACAAAGGTGTTTGCAAAAACAACCTTATGGACGTACCAGAATAGTTTGAAAGTGTCCGGTCCGGTCACTCACTTGACCAAAGTCCTGGAGGATGTTTATCTGAGATCAGCGCGGATTGGCTCGGATTAATAGAGTACAAAGTAGCGTATTCCATTGTTTCATATTATTAAAGGTACTTTGCAAGTTGCCAGAACTCGTTAAACCTTGAGATGAAAATCTTTACCCCTTGAGCACTACCTGCCTATGTAACAGCGTCTGTGATTGGTTAACTACAAGGTATAATCATTTCAACAACCAATTAGAATACTGCTTCTAAAATATTTCACTCGAATCTTTATCAGGGATACAATTGTTTTAACAATGTCTCTGATTGGTACAATAAGTGATGTATCCATCTTTCTGACCAATCAGATGCAGTTTCATATAAACATAAACAAGGCAGCCATAGTAGGCTGTGTACTGAATCCCCGGACCGAATTTTGATAACATCAGTTTCTTGACCCAAACTATTTGCGTAACATTTATAACAAAGTTTTCTTTGATTTTCTTTCCCTCTTTCTCGTATTAAAATAACTATTTCTCCTCTTTTCCAAGACCAGATGTTTTGTTAATGGGGATTAAATTTGTGCTATAAATATCCTCACGGCTTAAAGAAAAAGAAACAGTGAAATAATCATGCACACCAAGCTCCTTGATTCTTAATCTTAATCAAAGATTTACCTTATTTTGTAAAGTTTTGTATTTTTACTATCAATAATAACCCAGAGGTTACTGCAAAAACTCTGCCAAATTATTGTAAGTGGATAAACAAAACAACATCTTGATATTACAAGTTCAGTATCAAAACTACAGAATTAGTTCAAAAGTAATCCAAACTTAAGGGCCTTATGATAATCAAACATTGCCCTTTACGTACAATCTTTGTTAATGGTTGACTAATTGTTTTCTTGCCATTGCGCGCCAAATAAATACTTTTCGGAATTGAATTTGTAAAAATGAAACATACTTTTGAAGACAAAATTACAGTGAACAGTCCTGTGTTGAAACAAATCAAAGGAGGATAGTGCACTTCCCTTGAGTGGGTATCATCACTCCCCCTCCCCTCCCCACTCCCCCTTCCAAGAATAATTTGGTGATTGGATTTTTTTGGAGATTTTTTGTGGGGGTGGGGGGGCTTTTCATTTTGAATAAATTACATTGTTTATACTCTTAAAATGTGAAAGAGCGACAATTTCATTCGCAACTGGGAGTGATTTTATTCCAACTCTATTCGAGCGGTAATTCACTCTTTACAGAGTGATCTCAAAATACCACTTGATTTCTCCCAAAAGAGTGAATTTCACTCTAAAAGGAGTGGTCACTCATAATAATATGGCTCCAAAGAGGATTGGAAAAACCACTTTTTTTTAGCTGTTTATTACTCTAAATGGAGTAATAATTCCTTTTGATTTGATGAAGCAATTCTGTTCAGAATACACATAAAAAATGATGAAGAATGAATCAAAGAAAAACCATTTAAAGAGTTTGTTTGGAGAATCTTGTTTAGTTAACACTATCATTTATATGACACAAAACTCCACTGTTCAACTTAAAATTCAAGTGCAGCTAATAAAAAATACTTACATTAAACTGTACTTTTAATCAAAGTGTCTTATAGTATACCATATTTTGTCACCATTTCAACATTTTGTTGACGGAATCGAGTATAGAACTGTTCAAAGTGATTTCCGTGCTGGAATCAAAAGACCTTTCTTTATCCGTGGATGTGGTTTTACCCTACCCTAGGCTCACAGCAACCATACAAGATTCATAAACCCCGTCGTATTCATCCCGTTGCCCATAGGAAGCCCCACGATTCAAGATTGTATCAGGGCCCGGGTCTATGATTGTATCTGACTTTAGATGTTATCAGCATAGTATTCATTCAGTTCAAAAAGCTATTAATAAGTCTGTTACAAGTTGGGAACAAAAATGAGGCGGCCACAGAAAAGTAAGAGTGTTGCAACTTTCTCTTAGTCTGCATTATTGTTGGTGGTTAAACCATTTTACTTTTGTTTTTTCAAATAAAAGTTGTGAAAAACATGTTATTTCCGTTTAAGCACTTTGTTTTATTTTCATATAATGTAACATAGGAAGACTTGCCAACTTGCTGTGGTAACTCTTTTATAGAATAAATGCAATGTTAAACTTTAGAGAAAGTTTTAGATTCATTTGCACTTGATTTAAATCATTTTAAGGGGGCTGTTAACCTCCAAAATTTGAAATGTATCAATCAGTGTAACTTTTGAATTATTATTGTAAATTGTAATGTATATAAAAGTATACATTTTTGGAAAGGAAATGACTCAGATAATCCATTGCTGATTTATGTTTGAATTTTGACCAAGAAATCTCTTTTTTTTTGCTCAAAATTTGTAGTCATTCGTCGTTTTGGGGGGCAACAATGTTTTTTAAGGGGGCATGAGAAGAAAAAAAATGTGCATGCATGAAGCGCGCACAGTTTTTGTGCCATTTTAAGCATAAATGGTCAAATTTTGCCTAATAGTAATATACTATCTAATTTGGCCGTATGAAAATGCGTGCTTGCGCTCAAATTTTAGCTGTTTTATGCTAAAATTGTCAACATTTGGTCTTATATAACCTAATTTAGTAAGAAAATATGCGCACTGTGCAGAAACAATTTCCTTTTGATGCTAAAATTGTCTGTTTTTTTCTAATTTTAACTAAATTGAATTCTTTTCTTTTCCCTTTTTTTTTGGGGGGGGGGGGGAGTGGGTGGAAAATGGCCCCTCCCCCTCTGTAATGCCGCCACTGACCATGTCTATATATCTACAAGAGATCTGATCTGCAATGATCCGATCTTGCAGGGCACATTTCAATGATACAATTCTATCCACCCCAAGCAAGACACGCGCACTTACAGACTTTTCCCCACAATGCGTCAGCTCCTAACACAAGCCGACATTGAGCAACAATTGACTCTAGATTGAGATCAGTACTTCAGGGTCTGAAGTAGCGCTGTTCTTTTATGTAATTGTAATGTTGTGTTTTTATAACAGTACCTTTTTACTACAACAGGATCTAAGTAGGTTGATTAGGACAGGTGTGGTCCCATGTTAGGCCTATAGCCTGTATTTTTTCTCTTTTTTTAAGTTTTTCTCTCGTTTGAAGTTTCAGCTTTTGTTTTTCCTCTTCAATTTTTTTTCTCTTTCGGAGTTTTACCTTTACATGGTCCCATGTACGTAGGCCTATAGGTCTTTTTTCACCTTTTCTAAGTTTTTCTCTCGTTTGAACTTTTTTTCTCTTCTCTTTCAAAACTTTGGGAGTTTCAATTTTGTCCCTCTTTTTGGAAGTTTCAACTCTTTTTTCGTTTTCAACTTTTTCTCTTTCGGAGTTATACCATTACACTGTAAAAAGAAGCGTTTATATTTCTAATAACACTTAATAAACACTTCAACACATTTATTTTTATGTTTTACGTGTAAAGGTATAGGAGGTTGCATACGATAAATGTTTGCATAAACACTACAACACATTTATAGAGGTATTTGTTGTATAATTATTAACAACCCAACATGTTTCTTATTGCTGATATAAACATTTTGGTGTGTTAATAAATATTACAAAATTACCTCTATAAACGTGTTGTAGTGTTTATGCAAACGTTTATCGTATGCAATGCCTCCTATACCTTTACACATAAAACACAAAAATAAATGTGTTGAAGTGTTTATTAAGTGTTATCAGAAATATAAACGTTTCTTTTTGCAGTGTATGCCATGACCTAAAAAAGGGTGATGCCACCTGCAAAAAGTTAACTTATCAAATACCGATGTATTTTCAATGGGTTAAACAAAAATGTGGCTACTTTTTGTTGTGTGCAAAGGCTTGGACGTCACTAACGCCGCGATTTGGGACAAATTTAAATTGGCAGCACTGCACCAACCCCACCCTTAACCCCACCCAGCATACTAGACTGGGTCCCCGCGTCCTTCTATTTGGCCGCCATCTCTAAAAATGCCGGACCAAAAAGGGGGACTGGGAAAATAGTACGTCCAAAAAGTGTGCAGTTTCTCGTGGAACTCCATGTATATATGAACATGATGAATATGCAAACCATTCACCGAGCATGCGCATTTGTGCCGAGCAACATCAGAAATACCACCTGATTGGTCTAATTCAAAAGCAGTGCGTAGAAAGATCGTCACGCCGCACCACGGGAGGCAAATTGTGTGTCCTATTGCGTCACACGGTGTACAACGCTGCATTAATCTACCGGCGCACTGTGGCGTGATGGTGCGTGAATAAGCTCGTGTATATTCAGCAATTTATCTTATCAGGGCATACTTTTGGAACTGTATTTTTCCAGTCTTCACATTTGAGCACCCTCGCAGGGACTGTGTGTAAAATAGGGAAGACATGAAGGATCAAGTCTACCAGCATACTACGGAAGAGGGGAGGAGGGATAATAACGGTAGCACTCTCCTTTCCAAACAAGATATCATTACAAAGGATACTTGGATACTTAAAGACTATCTATCTCTCTTTTCACTCAGCCAAAAGACAAAAGTGCAGTGGCCAGCGGTCCTGTGTTCATAAGAAGCAGGTTTTAGTGACACCCTGTACTCAGGTAATCAATGACGTAACTAGGGTCTTTATTTGGGGGGGGGGAAGACGGGGACAAGTCTGTGATTGGGGGAGGGCATATATACATAGAGTTTGTCATTTCATTTGGGGGGGGAGGACATTGGGGGCGAGCCTTCTGCCCCATGCCCCTCCAGTACCGCCCCTGGGTAAAGTGATTAGCAGTAAATCTGCAATGAAGGAGGGGTAAATGGTGGCACCCCTTCTTTTCCAAACATCCCACATATCATTCCAGAAGATATTTAAAGACCATCTCTTTTCTCACCCAGCCAAATGACAAAGTGCATTAGCCAGCGGTCCTGTGTTAATAACAGGCAGGTTTTGTGACACCCTGTACTAAGGTATATCAGTGCGTGGCGTAACTAGGGTCTTCAATTTAGGTGATTGGGTGCATGGGGGGGGGGGGGGGGGGAGGACAGGTCTGTGATCAGGGGGAGCATAACCGACTATTTTTTTGTTAATGTAAAGGTTATTATTTCATTGGGGGGGGGGGGGGGGCATCGGAGGGGGGCAAGCCTTGGAAGCCTTGTAATTCACTTTATTCCGTTTTAATATGGATTAAAGCAACATTCACTGTATAAAATGATTTTTTAAACAAATCAACTGATTTCACTCAACTCAACTCATGTACGATAAAAATTGCAGCCAGTGGTACTGTGATCATAAGAAGCAAAAACTTGACTTCCGACAGCAAAGAAAATACAACACCATCAAAAGCTGGCTATCCTACACATTCATAATGCTATGGACAAGATTCAAGCTATGTTGTTCAGGAGCTTTTTAAAAAGTCTAGATGCATGAAATGTACGAAATGCATGCATACGTGTGACGATTTCATGATTGACCAATCAGGATGTGCAGTCTTTTTTGAAAGCGTCCGGAACGCATTTCCGAGCTAACGCCTGTGCGCATATGTACCAACACACATGGATTGGTGGAATTATGTCGATAGAATCATGACGCTGACTTATAGTTCACATGAGTTCAGGGGGTGCGGAGCCAACAGGTCCCCGACTTGTTTGTAGCTGCATTATTTGTCAATACCTGAAATATCAAGATAGGATCTATACACTGGAAGGCATCGAGTCTTTTGTGTCCAAATATTAAACATCAAACCGACTGGCACTATATGGACCTTATAGTTATACCCTCATCATTATGTAGCTTACAATTTCTTTGGCATAACACCAGTTTTTGTGAGTTTTATAAAGCGAGAAAGTTGGCTGTCTAGTTGGCTGGCTGGGAGGGGGGAAAGCACTCAGGTCTTTGACCTCTCAACTTACAATAGATCGATTGTGATTATTTTTATTACACGATAAGTGTGACTGATATGAAATGTTACTTGAAGAGAAAGTATAGTATTTCGTACTAGCGTAACAAATGCTGTTATATAATTTTATCAAATGCATCCTTAACACTTTCCATGCGGCTATTGGTTTTACTATATATAAACAAAATTGTACAGAAACCAATCCTAACATTCAAGGTCGATCTCGAGGATTACTGAACCAATACAAGGCATGTTGGTACTTATTTTAAGTCATTTCTCAAGGTGATTCCAATTATAGTAACGAAATTCAATAGTTTCAATATTTTTGATTTTTTTAAATTTTGACACTGCACCCACAAGAAGCTAGTGTCCTAATGAACAATTCACATAGTTTTAAAAACCGTTAATCACTCCATTATTTTAATTTTGATAGAAGTATGGGGACCAACAATAGGCAAGAAATTGATCTCCATACTAAATACATCTTTGATCAATGACTTGTCTTAACAGTTAATTAAGTGTATAGCATAGTGGCCACGCTCTAGGGCTCCCAGGCAGGTTTATTGGTTCGATTCCTCAACAAAACAACATAATTATATGTTGCTGCTTTTGTAACATAAATGTTCATGTAGCGCTCATAGTTCACCTCACCGGATGCGGAGGCTGCCAATATCAGGCTGCCAATATGAGGCTAAACAAAAGTCTTATCTATTTTATATTTCATAGTATTATGGGATAAACGCTTAAGCTGCTGTGGAGCTTTAACCTAAACTCATACAAAAAGAGTTCAAACCAAATATGGTGATCTATAGTCAAATCAGTCATGGATTATTTGGGACGAGGTGGCGCAGTCGGTTAGAGCTGCGCACCGTAGTTCTGTTGGTGGATCATTTGAGCGTGAGTTCAATACGATACACCGACACAGCCTCGTCCCCGTGCAGACTGAAGCAGTAGCGTAGCCAGACAGGGGCAAGGGGTGGGCAGAGTGCCCCCCCCCCCCCCCCCCCCCCGAAGAAATTGGGAAGATAGCGGAAAATTGTGAAGGCAAAGGGAGGGAAAGAAAGGAAGAAGAGGAGAAAAAGGGAAGGAAAGGGAAAGGAGAAAGGAGAAAGGAAGACAGATTAGTTGGAAATTGCAGTTTTTCACGCCGGCATGGAGACACAACGCTTCTACCCCCCCCCCCCCCCCCCCCCCCCCCTTCTCCAGGGTTACATTGTGCGAGTATACTCAATAAGAGGTTTATGCACAGTATAGGTAGATGATGATGATGACGATGAAGTAACAAACAACACAAGGTATAGGAGATCGATCAAGATGCTTAATGCTTAAATGGTATACAATTTCTCATCTTCGAAAAGTGGTTCAAACCCATGAAAAAAGTACACAACAGTCAGCAAAGATTCCACATGCAAGGTCTTTGACCATGTTCTACTAATTGCTGAGGTCAAAATGTTGCGAAAAATTGTGGGAAATTGTTTTGTTAATCCACACCCAAATTTGACACTAAGATTTGAGTGGATTTCTAAGAGTTTTGTTACAGTAAAACAAGGGTTTTTTAATGAAAGCAAGTTGACCACTGGCCATATTTTGTGGTTGACCATACATTTACAAAAAGAAAGAAAAAAGGAGCATTTATTAATTGTACAAATCATGAGCACTGATGAGGTCAACTTGCGAGCCGCTCCCTTCCCTCAGCTTAACTAACATTGAAAGAAAACAAGAAAGTGTTACGGAATTAGCCAATCTTTAAAGTTTCTATTCTTTTATGAAGTTGGCCTAAGTGGGGTTTAAAAGCTCAGTCCCTTTTCTTTATCTCGGATTCAAAGCATTTCAATTCAATGATGTCGCAGGAGACTTTCGGCACTCGGACAATCGTGTTGCTGTTATTGTTGCTAGTTAATTACGAGTCATTTAGCACCGCGGTGAGATGTTTTTGGCTCTCACTTTTTTCCTTCCATCTTGTTGATTCTCTTTTTAGTACCTCACATCTTCGGGCAATATGTACCCTGTATACTCGCGACTATTGTGCCTCGTTAATTACAAGTTACTGGTTTCCGACTGATGTACTTCTGTGATAAGGCTAAGGTTAAAAGAAACCTTGTTTCTCAGGAGGCCCTTTTTTTCTTTCCTTCACCCCAACTCCCCTTAATACTACAAAATATTAAGTTCAAGCCTATCTCCAAGCGCAATTACGAACCGTTTTCGATGACGTAATCAACCGAGCCTATATAAGTGAGCGCAGTTTACTTCGCGAACAAGTATCTGAGAGCGGTGGTTTGCCTATGGGGCCAGAGTTTTGGTCCGGAGGGTCCCCAGTTCGATCCCCGGTAGGGAGCAACAATTTATTTGTTAATTTCATTTCCTAAATTGCTATACCGGTTAAAAACCTGTTGAGGGGGTTAGGGTTAAGATGGCAGATTTGTCTAAGATGGCAGATTTTCATGACAGGAAACCCTTTTGTTTGCCGAGTTAAAGCAATTTTTAAATATTGTCTATATAGTTTCTATTATTTCTTGACGCGACAGGGTAACATCTTCTAGACTATTCTTTGAACTCTCAAGATGTAAAAGGACACAATTATATCTGTAATGAACTTTTTTCATGTAAACAAGTAAAAGAAAAAGAAAAAAAGGAGGCGGCCGAAAAAAAGGAAGCCGATAGGGAAGAGAAACTGTTTAATTTTTTAACTTGGCCTAACAGTTGCAGTTGAATGTCTTCTGGCTATGCACTCATTTCTCAGACCAGAAACTTGCATGGTTTTTACACTTGGGACAAACTTAAATGTTATTTTACTAGTTCTGAACTGTTAAAGGAAAACAAAAAACAATCATGTTTGCATTTGCCCCAAATGATGTTATACTTTATTTTACGAGTGTCTAACATGGGAACACTGGTCACAATAATAGTATTTTATGATAATAAAAAGTTGTACAATTGGCAAATAATAGTTTGGTCATTGACAAGTAAGACACTGTGTTATTGTTAAACTTAGACATTTTGGTAACACCAGGGAGACAGTTTTGACATGTTTAGATTGAGTGGCAGTTCTTATTCACAAGCATCTAAAAAGCATTGTTGGGTAAATTGTCAGTTTGTTTTTTGATTGTCTGAAAAACGTGGAAATCACTGTGAAACTTGGGAAATGTTAGTGTTATAATATTGGACTCTCTAGAGGAATAGGAACCCCCCTAAGAACCTCATCAACACGGAGGCCCATCCATCAGTCGATATTCACTTAAGGCAGATGGGTATAGATAGTTGATGGAACAGTGGCGTAGCCAGAGGGGGTGGGGATCGCCTCCCTCCTCTCCCCTGCCCCCATACTCCCCACCTCATCTTGGAACTGTCGGTTCACTAACAAGGGGAATCATGGAATTATGATGGTCAAAGTACAAAGATAGCAATAGTTTGCACGGTATGCGTGCATGTGCCAAAAACAAATTATTTTAGTTATTTAGAAGCAGGCCTTGAAATAGTAACCTGCCCATAGTGAGGTAAATTTTGCGTCTGCGGGTGAAGATGCATAAGTACCTGAATAACTGGCGGATGGGTAACCATTTTCAAAGGGTAAGTGAGTTATACTGGCTGGTGACTTTTCTGTTGGGCAGGTATTTTGGTGAGTAACCTGCTCGACTGTCTGGTTGGAAAAAATCTGAAGTTTCAGCCCTGTTTAGAGGCTTATTTTAAGTCAAAATGTACCAGGCTCAACCCAATCATGCCAAAATTAGTGTAGGATAGCATATGTTTGCCCTATTATATATATTACACACGCACTTGTTTAGTCAGTAAAATCTTGTCAGTGCATTTTCAATCATTTCTTGCCAAATTTAAAAAAAAACCTAGCTATACCACTGTGATGGTAACAAAACATAAGATTTTAAAAAACCAATTAGGCATCAAGTCAACAACCCGACACATTTGAGTGAAGACAAATTCAAGACAAATCACAAAAATATAAGCTTTGGTCATATTGCTGGAAATTAACTATATATTCATTAGTTATGTCACAATCTTACCATGGTTAAACTTGATTTAACCAACATTGTGCTATTACATTTGAAATCCATACACCCTCAATGGGGGGGGGGGGGGAATTTGAACTGGAATAGCCCATTGACTTCGACATACATTATAATGGTACTCCCGAGTCGAGAGCAGCAGTCCATCATGATGTCCGGCCACACTTATTTCCAAAACACATATTTCAAGAATGATGAAATTGTAAGGAAACATTAATGCAGAGTTTGCACACAAAAAAGGCTGTGAAATTCTACAAGTGTATAATACACAGGAGATCCTTGACTGGCATATGTCAATCACATAAGTCCCATTGTAATATGTGTTAATCTATTGTTGATTGTCACTACATGCAAACTATTTCACATGTTTGTGTGAACTTTTAACATCTTTTATACACATTTCCCCAATGTTCAGGTAGCCCTCACATGTTAATCAGGATGTAAAGTGTGGCGTACAATTTGCTTGTGAGGGAACATTCTAAGGTCTCAATGACTCATGCAACACTGTAAATTATGCCCCCCCCCCTCCCCTCCCTCTCCCACATGTCAACCCCTTCACAACCCCTTCATAACATTTTAGCAAGACAGAGAACACAATATTTCCGACGTTTTTTTCTAAAGTTAAATGATAGCAATATTTCACGATTGAAACCTATATAGCCTAACCCATGGTTTAATTTTATAAGATCAACACAAAATGTTATACACAATAATTCATGCAGATTGATTGAAAAGGGAGGAGGCTTACTCTTAGGCACATAGAACCAAGGCTCAAGATAGGCGGGCGCTGGCGATTTTTACCTCTCGGCCCTCCTGCCATAGCGCCCGGTAATGCTGAAAAATAGGGACAGCGGTCCCAAATAGGTCGTCCGTTTATAGGGTAGATTAAAAACAAGGTGGATCTCAAACCACAGGCATCTAGAAAGAAAGAGGTTAGACCACTAGCGGATCCAGGATATAAAAAATAAAATAAACATCCTGGAGTTTGGTTGCAATTGTACTTCACCTGTTTAAATGTAATTAATTTTACATATGCAGCTAATTTTACATCTTGACCTCATATGACCTTTGACCTTGGTATGTGACCTTTGACCTAATTAACATATGAATGTTTCCATGTTGCATCCGTGACCCAAGTTTGGTTGCAATTGGTCATTGTATGGAAAAATGAACAAGAGACAAAAAAAAAATGAACAAGAGACAAAAAAAAAGTGTACTAATTTTTACATCTTGACCTCAGATGACCTTTGACCTTTCTATGCGACCTTTGACCTCATTAACATATGCGGGTGTCCATGTTGTATCTATGACTGAAGTTTGGTTGCAATTGGTCATTGTATGGAAAAGAAATGGAAAAATGTAATCAATTTTACATATGCAGCCATTTCTACATTTACATCTTGACCTCAGATGACCTTTGACCTTGGTATGTGACCTTTGACCTCATTAACATATGAAGGTTTCCATGTTGTATCTATGACCAAAGTTAGGTTACAATTGGTCATTGTATGGAAAAGAAATGGACAAATGTAATCAATTCTACATATGCAGCTTGACCTCGGATGACCTTTGACCTTGGTATGTGACCTTTGACCTCATTAACATATGAAGGTTCCCATGTTGCATCTATGACCGAAGTTTGATTGCAATTGGACATTGTATGGAAAAGAAATGGAAAAATGTAATCAATTTTACATATGCAGCCATTTCTACATTTACATCTTGACCTCAGATGACCTTTGACCTTGGTATGTGACCTTTGACCTCATTAACATATGAAGGTTTCCATGTTGTATCTATGACCAAAGTTTGGTTACAATTGGTCATTGTATGGAAAAGAAATGAACAAATGTAATCAATTTTACATATGCAGCCACTTTTACATATACATCTTGACCTCGGATGACCTTTGACCTTGGTATGTGACCTTTGACCTCATTAACATATGAAGGTTCCCATGTTGCATCTATGACCGAAGTTTGATTGCAATTGGACATTGTATGGAAAAGAAATGGACAAAACAAAAAGTGTATACCAAATTGTAACAAAAAGTGTATACCAAAAAGTGTATACCAAATTGTTGACACACCCCCACACACCCCACACACACAGACTACACACGAAGGATGCTGCCATAAGGTCTCTTCCTACGGACGACCTAAAAATAACAACCGAGCGTTGATATTTTGTCCAAACCAGCGCCCGTTGATGATCGGTAAGCTTCCTAAGACATCAAATTTCAATTGACAATACGATTTAATGAAAAGTTAGCTCCCGGTAGACTGAAAGTAGCTCCTGGTTCTCAATAAATCCCATGATCCAGGCACTTTGAAAAAAGTAGCTCCCGGTAAAAAAAACCCTGTTATCTTGAGCCTTGCATAGAACTGTTTAAAGTCCAGCACCCCCTTCTCTCAAACTGTTTCTATGTGCCTAATACAGACAGCCCCTTTATAGAGTTCATGGTGATTTAATAAAGTTGTTTGAAAAACAAGTCAACTAATTGATTTGTTCTTGGGGTTTTCCAAAGAATTTGTTTTTTGTTTTAGGGATTTGGGTTTCTCTGACAAACAAATTGTGTAATTATTGAGAAAACATGTCATGTTGATTGGCACATTAACCGGATATTGGGATTCAACTATTTCTCTTGGAGTACAAACATGATAAGGTAAATTTCAAAGTTTGGTGAGGACAATGAAAAGTATAATTGCTCTACTGAAGGCAAATCAGTCATTCCTCGGAGTAAAAAATGGGCTATTTTATCTGAAAATCCATACACCCTCTATGGACAACATGGCCTTAATCTTCCACACAGGGAGTGTAGATTTTAAACGGAGTCATCCATACAGATAACTCCCATTTGAAATTCACACTCCCTGTGTGGAAAATAAGGTTATGTCTTCCATAGAGGGTGTATGGATTTCAACTGGAATAGCCCAATCCGTCAGTATTGGATAAGAGCAGAGATCGATGAAAGGATTCACACTCCCTGTGTGAAAGATAAGGTCATGCCTTCCATAGGGGGTGTAAGGATTTCAACTGGAACAGCCCAATCCGTCAGTATTGGATGAGAGCAGAGAGCGATGAAAGGTTCATCTCTCCATCATTCCACCCCACTTTAAATTTGATACACATTCCCCTATGGGTTGCCTAAAACCCCTTACTAACCATGCAGAGTAACAGATAATGGATAGGGCGTGTAGCGCACATCCCACGCTTCACTCTCAATTATTGACTCAAGACAAGAAAAAAGCCTATCATGGGAGGGGTCAGTCATATAGCCGGGATTAGAGCTTTCAAGTATGTTTGCCGATCCTTCAACAAGACCTTTTTCCGGGGTTTAAAGTCAACTAAGTTTTCTGCAGGGGACTCCACTTGATAAAAATGCTGTGTGTTGGGAGTGGCTACTTGAAATGTTTCTTACTTGAAATGTTTCTAACTGTAGAGCTGATCATTGTAAATATGGTTACAGTTTGGACAAATAGAGTTGCCAGATTTGATGTCCCAATATGGCAACACTGAGAGTTTATGAAGTTAGGCTTATTAGATTTCTTGAAAGTAAGAGTTTTCATAACAAAATGTCTATATTTGCTATATTTTCCCCTATCAGACTCCGCTCAGTTGGTAGAGCGGTGGTCTACAGATTCAGAGGTCCGAGGTTCAAATCCTGGATGGTCAGTGAATATTTTTCACTGACTATCATTAGAAATGTGTGGAGTTATTAAATTACTGAAACTTTATTCAAAATGACCTGGTTTTGGAAAAGGCAAGGAAAGTTTTTTACACCCAGTATTGTCACTACTAACCATGTTATATTAACAACGGGTATAGATGCTTCTTATTCATGATATCATACAATCATTATTTCACTTAAAGGAAGTCATTTTCATGTTAGAATAATTGGGTTATTTTTTATGATGGTTGGTTATTGAAATTTAAAATCATGGTGCTTTGTTGTGAATGATGAGAATGAAGAAATCAAATGACTATGTGGATGGCTTTTGTTTGCGTTCATGAAATTTAAAGAAAATTGTTTTTTTGTGTTTAAATGCAAAAAATAGATGTAAGTTTCTTTGTACCTGATGTATTGTGTAAAATGGGTAAAAATGGCTGAAAATATTTCTGAATAATTCATGTTTAGTTCCATTCGACCCACCACAGCAACCCTCCAATCACACAGTCAAGTATGTTTACCAAAATTCAAAATATTTGCGGACGGAAGGACTAATTTGAATTGTATCCACACTCCAGCCACGTTTTCCACGGCACGTACAGAGTTCAAGCACTCGTTGTCAGGCTCAACGTGGCTCAGTTGCCGGGGCTTACACCCCATTAGCTAGGTTTACTCTGCTAAGGGGAGAGACCCTTGACTGCGTGCTAACCAACGCTCTGGTGCCTGCCAGACCCCTACTCAAGATCTGAATCAATTACAAGGGGTTTATGAAGCACCCTCGTAATCTTTCAGCAGATTGTATCAAGATGGTTGAGTGGTTGAAAGTTTGCTTGTGGTGTACAATAGCCTGCTTTGGAGAGGTGTTGCCAAATTGAAGGAGTTACACTTGGATAGATTTTGTCGCTCCTGATTTTTTGAACGCTATAAATGTGGCCAAAGGTTCCTTTGTCAGACTTCCAAGTGCAATTCTCTCGCTTAACTTTGGTGAAAAAGAGTTGCATCTGATGTCTAAAGTTACGTGAAATTGAAAATGTCCTCAAGTTGCAATAAATTGCGCTAACTTGACATGCAACTTCATCATGTTCATAAAAGTTTGAACATTTTTTGGCAACTTACCACAACTTCGAAGATTGGAAACTATGACAGAGCTCAGTCGAGGGTCAACTTAGTGTAAATTTTTGGAGACTTTTTGAAACTTAGTAGTCCTTGCAGGGGCGGATCCAGGGGGGGGGGGGTGCTGTGGTGGCTGCAGCACCCCGGGGTATGAAGAAGAAAAAAGAAAAAAAGGGGAGAAAGAAAAAGGAACGGGGGAAAAGGAAAGGAGACAAAAAAGGAAAGATAAGAGAAGAAAAGGAAACGGAAAAGAAAGGCAATATTGGGGCTATAGAACAAGAAAAGGGCCTGATCAATTGCATTTTTGGGGGATTGTCTTTTCACAGCACCCCGGGGTGCGACCATCCTGTATGCGCCCTTGAGTCCTTGGGCCAGTGGCGGATCCAGGGGGAAAAGAAGAAAAGACAGGAAAAGGGAAAAGGGAAAAGAAAAAGAAAAAAAGGAAAGAAAAAAGAGAAAGAGAAAGGAAGAAGAGGGGACAAACGAAAAAGAAAAGAAAAGAAAAGGGGGGTACGAAAAGGCAGGCAGGGAGGCATCCAAGGGACATAAGAACGTTTGGAGTTATTGGACGTCGGTCGGGATATATACGCTTACGTTGACGAGAAATCTTATATTTTGGAGGTAACTAGTATAGCTATCGAAATACTTTTTAAAGTTTTTTTGAACATAACAATTTTAAATCAAGAATATTATCCGTATGCACAACTTCTTTCTGGCATAGGCTTATATAAAAAGCCAATATTGATTGGTAATAAAGTGATTGCTTTTCAATAAAATATTGATCAAAAGTACAAAGCAAATCGCACCAAATGAGTTCGAAAATTGAAAACAAATGGGTGGGTTGATAGCGGTTCTCAGGTTGATAGCGGTTCTCGGATTGGTAGCTAGAAAGAGTAGAAGCATGTAGACTGATATTGGGTTCGATCATGATTTTAGGAATAATTTAGATACCTTTTTCGAACAATTGTGTTTGAGCTCCGTAGCTTTCGAGGTCATCACGACCCCTTCATTCAGCGTAGTGTCTACTTCCCTCCGTTTGTCACATGACCACCTTTTGGGCGATCACTTGACAGCAGGTCATCGTATATGGCGGGTAGGTCGTAGCCGGTGTCTCGGTTGAGGGTCGGTTTCTGTGTCCTGATTTCAATTGCCTCTTTGATCTTACGTTTCCAAAACTGATCTTCTCTGGCGATCACTTGGACGTCATCAAGCTTGATAGTGTGCTTGAAGTCTTTAGAGTGTTCTGCCACTGCTGTGAGAGGAGTGGTTTTGTGGTTCGAGTGTTCTTTGAACCTGGTGATCGCCCAAAAGGTGGTCATGTGACAAACGAAGGAAAGTAAACACTACGCTGAATGAAGGGGTCGTGATGACCTCGAAAGCTACGGAGCTCAAACACAATGGTTCGAAAAAGGTATCTAAATTATTCCTAGAAAGAGTAGGACTAATAACACTACAGAGTCAACTCCAAAAGTCTTAACAATTTCTTCAACATACATGGAGTCTAATAACATGTCATCTTAGATAAACCACGATCTCAAGAGTGTCTGTTTATGTATACCGTGTTTGAAAAATATGAAAAATATGAAAACAACATTGCAGTCCCAGACTATAATGTGGAACGTGTTTCCTATTTACTCTGTTAATTTCATCAAACCTCTTTATCCGTTCTGATATGGCATGGAATTACAGAAAAATCAGTGAAAACCTGTTTTTCGCTTTCAGCGTATTTTAATTGATAGAGCTCAAACCAAACTTCAAAACGGCTGCTTAAGAAAGTTTGATACACATCACTCAAGCAGAACAATTCCTTCGCTCCATTCAAATATTGCTTCATAAACAGTTGATATCTATTAAGGTTGTAGTTGTTACGTGATCTAGTATTAGATTTATATACGTAAATAAACAGACACTCTTGAGATCGTGGTTTATCTAAGATGACATGTTATTAGACTCCATGTATTAATACTGCGCATGCGTGATATAGGCGCTAGATCTGTTGATCTATTAATACATTATAATATAGGATATGAATCCTGTAACATCTCCCTTCCTTTATGGAAGTAGATTTATAGTCAATGCATTTATATATAATATGATTATGATGTAATCAAGTAGATATCAACTGTCAAGTTATATGAAATAAACAGTATGCTTCTTTGTGAGCACATGATTGAACAGTCTGATGTTGAATCTAAAGTTCAGATAATAATCCATATTATTGTCCATCTTCCTCTGTTATGAAAAATAAGAGGTGGCTTTATTATTGTATGTAGCCTTTTTTATTGGTAAAAAAGAATATATTTTTATAAACAAATGTTGCAATCTGCTAAGGCATCCTATGGCCTATTATATTATTTCAATCCAGATGTTGCAATTATCATTTGTATCTTTTAGCAGCTCTCTCGTTGAATCTCAGCAGAGTTAGTATTTATATCAGTCACTCACAGCATGGACCTCTCGAACATTGTCATTTTGATTGTGCAGCTTTCTGTCAGCGAAGTGAAACATCATCGACAAGTTCTTTTCTTATATTATTTCTCTACGTCAAGGCTCTGTTTATCATAACATTCTCGTAGACTATTTACTGTTCATAGAATTTATCTCACCATACCAGTCTTTATCAAGCGTCGTTGCTGGTGTTTCATTATAAACTGCAACTATCATCATCGTTGTACAGCTTACATACCAATCTATCGCTTATCTCAGCTACGTTGCATTCTATCGTTGAAGGGTTATATATGTAGCAAAGTTTCTCTTTTCTGGAATTACATCCTGAACATTCATCGTGTTGGATGGCTTACCAGATCCTGGGCTTACATTCTAAACTCCTTTTGGCTGAATGGCTTACCAAGAACTCATGCTGATAATCGCAATTCTTATTTATAAAACAGTTATTTCTTCACACTCACAGTCTAACAATCAGCCTTTATTTTATTTAGTCCTTCTCTTGCTGGATCATAATTCTCTCTGTTATTCTCTGCGTGTATATATTAAGTTTGAAGTATTTCTCACGAGTCACGACGAACTATCATAAGTGTCTTCTGTTGTGTTTCATCATCGCCGGTCTCGTCTTTCAATTCAAGCAATCGCCAAGTTTTATTTACATTCGCTAAAGTGTTATTTACAGCCTGTAGCCCAGCTGCGTCAAATCCAATGCGCAGTGGCTCGTGTAATCTTTTCTCGTCTGTCACTTGCGAAACTTTCCTTCTGTTTAACGCCCACACGATGTTGCTAAAATCGTTTTTTCTCAATGAATTCAGGAATCCTTGGCATCAAAACCTGGTTCAACATGGGCGGGAGCAATAAACAATGTCAAATCCCACTCTGACACCATGTTACGTGATCTTGTATTAGATTTATATACGTAAATAAACAGACACTCTTGAGATCGTGGTTTATCTAAGATGACATGTTATTAGACTCCATGTATTAATACTGCGCATGCGTGATATAGGCGCTAGATCTGTTGATCTATTAATACATTATAATATAGGATATGAATCCTGTAACAGTAGTGGCAATAAAAAAGGACAAAGAAAATGACCTGTATATCATTTAAATTGAGCTTTGTGCTGAACATGGTCAATTATGTTATGAGTTTCAAAAAGGTAATTTTGATCAAACATGGAATTTACCATTTTTGCAAAAGAGTCCATATTTTCTGTCAGAAACGTCCGATTTTTAAAGGTCAAAATTCCTCAAAAAGCTAAATGATGTAGATGTTAAAATCATAAGGACTTTGACCAATAACAATGGTATTTATGGCTAAATAACTGCACCTTTCCTGGTATAAATCATTCTGGGACACCCTGTATGATAACCTGTGTCTGATAGCGCAGCGAGAAGTATGCGCTTAGGCCTAGTAAAAAAATAAACATGTTTCCCGTCCCCGCCCGCCTCTTTTTTGGCTATTTACTATTTCCAAAAATTCTGTGTAAAAAAATAAAAAATAAAAAATAATAATAATAATAATAATAATTCTTTTTTTATTGATCCTTTGCCCATAGGAATGGCAGGTGTAATGTAAATGTTGACATGGCTTCTCAATTGAAATAGTACCATGGGGACCAATACATGTAGGCCTACATCCTTTCGATCAATGATATTTTGTTCCCATTCAATCTGAAAAATGAAGAAAACATATAAAGAAACAATGTGTACTTGGCTCTATATATAGGTAAACCTTTTCATATTTGTATTCCTCTGGCGATTACAGTGGAAAATCCTGCTTAGAAAGAAGTGTCTGCAACACAGTCAGTTGGTCACTTTTGACTTGGCGGCCATCTTGAAAAAAATATCAAAAAATGGGAAAATAGTAAATAGTAAGACCCTCCCTCCTCCTTTTTTTTAAAAGTCCGGACGGGAAACATGTAATTTTTTTATTTTACTATGCCTTATACCAGCCCAGCAAGTGTAGCATTTAGTAGTTCATACTTGGGAACGTCAGAATCAGAGGTGCCAACATACCAGGACAGATTAGCGCTAGATAAGCCTAGCTTTCTGATTGAAAATCATAAAAAAAAGTTTAGAAAAGGAAAAAGAATTATAAAATGTTCGATACAAGATTTTGCACTCAGCTACTGTCACACAACTGGCAACCCAGGCACACATCTACAGAGAGGAGTATGGGATATCCTATTCTATTATTGACTCAACCATATAACACTGTTACACTCCCATGTTGTTTCAGACTAGTCCTATTTGTTTTCTTTATTTAATCTACCATTTGCAAACCACTAGAAAACCTTCCATCTCACCCTCTAAATCTTGTCAAAACTTTTTCCCAGCTTGGTTTTCCCATGCCCCTCTCTGAATCGGTGGCTTTTATGCATGCAAGGCCTATTTAATCTCCACTTTATAAGAGTCCAACTCCTTCGTCACTTTTTACGCTCTGCTTGCAAATTGCCTTTACTTGTCTTGTGAAAACAATCGGGAGAGTGAAACAATCCAAATACTGGGTGAATTATATGTTTGGTATGGGTGGGGAATGTTAAGGATTTAGTGGGAGTAGGGGCGGCTCATAGCCAAGCAATGATTGCCGCCACCCAGTAGCGTAGCCAGTGGGGGGGCCGGGGGGGCGAGTCGCCCCCCCGGACACCTAAAATGGGGACGGCGAAGCGGGAAAATGGGGACGAGAAGAAGGGGAGAAAGAGAGAAAGAAGGGGGAAGGAGAGGAAGAAAGAGAAAAGAAAGGGGAAGAGAGGGAGAAAGAGAAGGGAAAGGGGAAGGAGAGGGAGAAAGAGAAGGGAAAGGTGAAGGAGAGGGGAAAGAGAAGAGAAATGGGGACGAAAATTTGTTCATGTAGTACATTTACTCTGCGATTTTTTTTGGACTGTGCGAAATGTTTTGCTAAAATGGGGACGGTGAAGCTAAAAAATGGGGACGACAAATTGTTACTGTGCGATTTTGTTTGACTGTGCGATATTTTTTTGGACTGTGCGAAATTTTTTGACACCCCCCCCCCTCCCCCCCCCACTTACGTGAAATTCACGAGGTAAGTTACTAGAAAAAAATTTGGGACAACCTTTTACGAAAAACAATTTAGGGACATAAAAAAAAAATAGGGACGATATTGATGCTTGCCCCCCCCGGATGAAAATGCTGGCTACGCTACTGCCGCCACCGCCAACTTAAAAATTGACAACACTTTAGTTCAATGACACTGGGGTTACATGGTAAGCACTTAGTCTTTTGAACAATGTAATGAGATAAAAGCTTCAAGATGCAACCAATTTTGAGGTGATATGTCATTCAAAGTTTCAAATATCTGCATTCCTATTTCTTCATAACCCCCACCACACACACACACAATCTGAATATCACAAAATACTTCTTTTGAGCCTTTCTCTGAGCTCTTGTGCGGACGGTAGTGAGCTCGGTATACTGGGCAAACGAGTAGCTGAGGGCCGTGGCTTAGTGGGTGGGATGTTGGGCGGATGTCCTGAGGTCCCCGGATTGATTCCCGGCAGGTCCCCGGCAATTTAGTAGTTGGTGATTTCTATTCGAAAAGTGTGATCCCGTTTAAAAACCCTAAACCAGTGTTAGGGTTAAATGTTGGCTTGCAATTATGGCTATTCCATTTGAACCCCCCCCCCCCCCCCCCCCCCCCCCCCATGGCAGGCATGACCCCTAATCTTCCACACAGTTCGCGTAGATTACAAATGGAGTTACCCAACCTGTTTGAAATACACACTCCATGTGGGTAAGATTAAAGGTATGTCTTCCATATGGGGTGTATGGATTTCAAATGGAATAGCCTATTGAAATCATGGAAATCTACTATTTATATGTTGCAATGTAACAAATCACTCCTAATCTGGTAGGCAAAGGTCTACTTACATCTAGTGTGGTGACCAAGTCACTATTATAAAGGTATATTATGTGATCTTTACCAGGGGATGCCCTCAATCCTCGAAAAAAAATTGGAAGCAGATTTTCTTGCAGATTTACTTTTCTGATCATCAATCATATATATATTGGAGTTAATCTGCTAGAAAATCTGCTTTCATAGTAAAAATCAATGATAGAGGGTGCTACTTGGAATAGATCACATAGGCCTAATATGCCTATAATCTGGAATCAACTTAGCTAAGAAAAATGAATTCAATCAAGTCAAATCTTCACAATTGTTTTCATCAAGTGAAGTTGTCAAATTCAAGATCATTTCAAGTCATGGCAAATCATTTGCCATGTAAAGCATTTTCCTCCCCATCCAACTCTTATGATGTTATCCAATGCTCTTGTGATTCTTCATGTTGATTATGCCAGCCCAGTATGGTCCAATTGTTCAAATTCATATCAAGCAAGACTTCAAGTCTTACGCAACCGTTTAGCCAGAACAATATTATCTGCTGATATCAGAACACCAATAAATGATATGATGAACTTACTTCAGTGGACAAAACTAAGTGATAGGTGGAAAATTCAAATGCTTATTATTGTATTCAAATGTTTAAAAGATATGAGTTCAACATATTAATCATCCAATTTTGAATGTGTACATAACTATCACAATCATACTTCCAGAAATCATACAAGTAGTAATTTAATCATTCCTAAGGCCCAAAACAATACATGGTTTGCTTGTCCATAGATGCAAAAAAAAAGTTGGGTCGGTAGGTCGAATTTTTATTTATTTTTTAAATCCTGTATCAAGTATCAATATGAACACTCACAAATAACAGTACATACATATATCTCAATGTAAAAAAAAAATGGTGTGTCAAAACATGTTTTTCATCAATTTTTATGATATTTTTTTTTTTCACCAATGAAAAAAGGTGATTTTATTTTTTGAAAAAAAAGAAGAAAAAAAGTTTAAAAAACGTCACTCACGGTCGGGACAGTAGGAGACGGTCAGTCGGACGAGGACAAGCAAACCCCCCTTTTTTTTGGGGGGGGGGGGGGGGGGCTAAGGTCAACTCTTATTCTGGTATGCACACTTTTCTTTTCAGATCTGGTCATCTGTGGAACAATGTATCACCATCTATCTTACTGATTTGGAAAATATGTGACTAGGTCAATTCAAATCCTATATTTCCAATCTGTCATAATTGAATAATATCATAATTTGTATTATATTTAAACACTGTAACATTTGTTATTTGTATGTATTTATGTATGTATCGAAATGAGGGCCTGCTTGGAAAAGCAGTGCAAGTCACTGAAGCACAGTACCCTCAATAAAGAAAGCATAAATATATAAAAATGGTTTGCCTCATAATTAATTTCTGTAAAATGAGGTCTATGTTCACAAAGTTCAGTCTAACATGAAATCTTGTTTTGTTAAACTCAATATAATATGACCATTCAGCAACCAAAACAAATGTTGACAAAGTCATCTCCTCACCACCATAAATCAATTAATTTCGATGCATAAAATAACAACAGTAAAACACAATCCACCTTCACCAACTATTGTTTGTCATACATTTGAGAATTTGTGAAACACCATTGTAATTCATGTGGTTTTTTCTGTTCTGAATACAATTGTACTTTTAGTTACTGAGTCACTCTCTCCCTACAAACCATAAAGTACAATATTCCAATTTATGTGAAAGACAAATGATCACCAAAAGTTCATAATGTAAAATAGACTGGAGCACAATGCTGTTTGGCTACAAAAAGTTGCTCTGTGGCATGCGTGGCAGAGGCAGGCGAGGGCTTGTTTTCTGCACAGTTTATAGTGCTGAGTAAGTGTATTGGGTGGAGTTATGCAAATGAGGAAAACTTTTTTGTTTGTACAACAAGGGAGTACCTATAGAGGGCAGCAACACACATTTATGGTGCCTTATATTATTATGTGCTATACAGATTAAAGTTACTGACACATCAGCAGTGTAATCACTGTTACATGTAGTAATAGGTCAGACTAGGCTGGGTGAATATGGCTATGACTATGAGTTGGTCCTGCAGCTAAGCGTCTCCCACCAAAATGTATTAACGAAAGAAGGAAAAGATAGTCTGTAGACTGTCCCTAGAAAAGGTAAAGCATGGAAGTCCCCCTCACCCAACCCCAAAGTTTTAAAAAACATATAAAACAAGCCGTTTCAGGGTAAAGTAAGTAAGTTGTCTAATTTTCAAAGTCCAAAATGAACTCTGTATCGTTAAAATTTATTAATAGATAAATAAGTATACAAAAAATAGCGTCCAATTTAAGAAGCAAACTAGAGCGGTTCTCGGGCTTCGCGGTTCGCGGGTTTTGCGGTTATCGGGTTGCATGGTTTTTGGTTGAGCGGTTTCGGTAGACATGTTGGTACTTTAGGATCCCAGCGGAACCAGATTCGATGACTGTCACACTCACATTGTTAGCGATGTGTTGTTATAATGGATAGTTTGATTCTCGAAATGTCTCTAAACATTTGATTTGAAAATTATCCATAATTTCATTCATCAAAATAATAAACAAAAATAATAAAAATAAGCTTACTTAAAAACACCTTTTCGGCTAAATCACGATTATTTAATGTAAACTTATATTGGAGATAAAATTTAAAATGCGAACATCATTTGATACGTCAAATGTGTTGCGGTTTGATCAGTTCATTATACACATACTTTACACGTAGCTCAAAAAGTGAAATCATATCAAAAAAATCAAATCGGGACACATTTTATGGTGTCCGTCATTTTTTAGGCTAAATTGCCGGAATTTTTTTCTCCATCAAATTTGTTGCGGTTTGACCAGTTAGCTACACAGACTTTATACGTAGCTCATAAAGTGAAATCATATCTAAAAAATCAAATCGGGAGACATTTTATGGTGTCACTCATTTTTTAGGCTAAATTGCCGGATTTGTTTTCTCCGTCAAATATGTTGCGGTTTGACCGGTTAGCTACACAGACTTTATACGTAGCTCAAAATGTGAAATCATGTCCAAAAAGTCAAATCAGGACACATTTTGTGGTGTCTGTCATTTTTTAGGCTAAATTGTCGGATTTGTTTTCTCCGTCAAATGTGTTGCAGTATGACCGGCTAGCTACACAGATTTTATATGTAGCTCAAAATGTGAAATCATATCCAAAATATGAAATCGGGACACATTTCATGGTGTCCACCATTTTTTAGGCTAAATTGCCGGAATGTTTTTTCTCCGTCAAATGTGTTGCGGTTTGACCCGTTAGCTACATACGCAGCTCAAAAAATGAAATCATATCCAAACAATCAAATCGGGACACATTTTATGGGGTCTGTCATTTTGTAGGCTAAATTGCCGGAATTATTTTTTCTCCGTCAAATGTGTTGCAGTTTGACCCGTTAGCTACATAGACTTTATACGTAACTCAAAATGTGAAATCAAATCCAAAAAATCAAATCGGGACACATTATTATGGTGTCCGTCATTTTTTAGGCTAAATTGCCAGATTTCTTTTTCTCCCAATCAAATGTGTTGCGGTTTGACCCGTTAGCTACACAGACTTTATAATGTAGCTCAAAAAGTTAAATCATATCCAAAAAATCAAATCGGGACACTTTTTATGGTGTCCATCATTTTTTAGGCTAAATTGCCAGATTTTTTTTTCTCCGTCAAATGTGTTGCAGTATGACCGGCTAGCTACACAGACTTTATACGTTGCTCAAAATGTGAAATCATATCCAAAAAATCAAATCGGGACACATTTCATAGTGTCCGCCATTTTTTAGGCTAAATTGCCGGAATTTTTTTCTCCGTCAAATGTGTTGCGGTTTGACCCGTTAGCTACACAGACTTGATACGCAGCTCAAAATGTGAAATCATGTCCAAAAAATCAAATCAGGACACATTTTATGGTGTTTGTCATTTTTTAGGCTAAATTGTCGGATTTTTTTTCTCTCCGTCAAATGTGTTGCAGTATGACCGGCTAGCTACACAGACTTCATACGTAGCTCAAAATGTGAAATCATATTCAAAAAATCAAATTGGGACACATTTCAAGGTGTCCGCCATTTTTTAGGCTAAATTGCCGGAATGTTTTTTCTCCCTCAAATGTGTTGCGGTTTGACCCGTTAGCTACACAGACTTTATACGCAGCTCAAAATGTGAAATCATGTCCAAAAAATCAAATCAGGACACATTTTATGGTGTCTGTCATTTTTTAGGCTAAATTGTCTGATTTTTTTTTCTCCGTCAAATGTGTTGCAGTATGACCGGCTAGCTACACAGACTTTATACGTAACTCAAAATGTGAAATCATATCCAAAAAATCAAATCGGGACACATTTCATGGTGTCCGCCATTTTTTAGGCTAAATTGCCGGAATGTTTTTTTCTCCGTCAAATGTGTTGCGGTTTGACCCGTTAGCTACACAGACTTGATACGCAGCTCAAAATGTGAAATCATGTCCAAAAAATCAAATCAGGATACATTTTATGGTGTCTGTCATTTTTTAGGCTAAATTGTATGATTTTCTTTTCTCCGTCAAATGTGTTGCAGTATGACCGGCTAGCTACACAGACTTTATACATAGCTCAAAATGTGAAATCATATCCAAAAAATCAAATCAGGACACATTTTATGGTGTCTGTCATTTTTTAGGCTAAATTGTCAGATTTTTTTCTTCTCCGTCAAGTATGTTGCGGTTTGACCGGTTAGCTACACAGACTTCATACGTAGCTCAAAATGTGAAAAAAATCCCAAAAATCCAAATCGGTACACATTTTATGGTGTCCATTCATTTCTTTAGGCTAAATTGCTGGACATTTTTTTTCTGCGTCAAATGTGTTGCAGTTTGACCCGTCCCTTATGAAAATCGCAATCAATTCTGCAACCTTGCGCAAGGTTAAATTTGGAAAAATACAACCTTGCGCAACCAGTTTGGTTGTTCTGAAAAGGTTGCGCAACCTTGAAGCAATCATCCACAACCTTTGTGCAACCTTGCGACAAACTTGTGCAACCTTACGCAACCGTGCGACAACCTGTGACAAACTTGTGCAACCTTACGCAAACGTGCGACAACCTTGTGCAACCTGGTACCACCTTGCTGCAATCACATTTTGGTGATTGCATTTTCGTAAAGGGAATACAGTACACAGACTTTATAAGTAGCTCAAAATGTGAAATCATCCAAAAAATCACATCGGGACACATTTTATCATGGTATCCATCATTTTTTAGACTAAGTCGATATCCCGGGGCCCATTTTGGGACCCGAGATTCCCAAAATGTCTCTAAACATTTGATTCTGGAATTATCCATCATTTCATTCATCAAAATAAAAATAATAAAAAATAATAATAATAAGCTTATTTAAAAAAAAATTGTCGGCTAAATCACGATTATTTAATGCACATTTAATGTGGAGATTCATTTGAAATTGATTTATTTTGTATTTAATCTGTGCATTATTTTTACTCTTTCGCTAAAATGTGATTCTTCGCCGGGTATTTTCATTTTCGTAACTGATGTAAGCTCTAGTTTCGATAGATTGGTACCAAATCTATAATTTGGGTATCGGGTAAAAGTACAATGTTGGAAGGGAATCATTTTTATGGCCCACTTGGTCCCACCGTCCATGGACTCACTCACATTTTTGGAGACTCAAACTTGTCCTTTTATGTTCTCTTTGGAATTCATGACATTGCTATGAAACTAAGAGCTAGCAAAAGTGGTTCAGAAAAGTCGCATTGGATCTTTTTATTTATGACTAGCAAGTAAACAACTGTGGTATTAATACAAAATCCTGAGAGTGGTATACGTACTAGTCTCAGACAAAATCTTCGTCGGCCATCTTAAAAAACAATAATCACATTGGTAATTTTGTTTTTCTGTGTAAGCATGTAAGGCTACCGGATTGAATTTCATCCGGTCCGATATGTCCGTGAAAAACCGAATTTAGACATTAATTATTATGTTAAAATTAGTCACATGATAGCCTTGTCTTTTTGGTATGGTTCCCCCTTATTCATTTGCCTGAAGAAGTACTGAAAAGGACTACGTGAGCTCATGGTATCAATGAACTCACGCCAGCCGATTTGCTTGAATTATAATTGACTATAACTATCCGCATTCATTAACGTAGGCAAATAACCTTATAAATAGCGTATAAATGACAACAAACACCAACATATTATGCCAGTGAGAAGAATGAGAGGAAAATGATTGATGAAATACAATAAATACAAACACAAACCACATTTTAATTCCATGTAATTCGGGGTCTACTTCTTTATGCGTAGAAACTATCGTAGGGGCGCATCACTGTACATCCTAACACATATACCTAAATGTGAAACAGAGAACGTGCCTTGGTTACGGCCCAAAAACATCTTAGTAACGCCTAATTCTGGACCTCAAAGATATGCTCATGCAGTAGGTATCAATATAATACACAACTTATCAAAATTTCCTTCAACCAACGTCCTTACTTTTCAAGATTCTTGTGCCACAAAAAATACGATAAAAAGCCACGATAAAAGGCAGTAACTGGTCTGGGATAACACAACACATACGGACAAAACCCCCTAAAAATGGCTACAAATGGCCATGTTCAGATTCATGCTACCGAACACAGTATTCGAGACTGTAGTCATCTCATAAATATGCCTTAAAAAAAGTCTTGTCAATAAGTTCCTTATAGATTTATACAACTTGACTTTCAGACGATGCAGTATTGTGAGTTATGACATTTGAATGTACTCCTGCATACACCACAACTAGCTGTAAAATACCACCACACTATGACCAGCCAAAATGCTATGCAACCATTCAAACCCATTTCATTTTATGTTAATTTAGTGGTTTTGTGATGAAATTGCGGTGGTTTTGGGGGTTAATGACTCATTTCTGAAGTTACAGACATGCACCAAAGGACATGCACTATATGAAATCAATAGGCATGCGCAGATTAATTAAAGGCCATTCATTGCAGAGTCCTAGTTTTTCCTGGAAAAGGTTTTGAAAATATTGACAAGGCGACTTCAAATCATTAATTATTAACTATTATCTTTAGTCAATTATTTCAAATTCAAACTTGATATATTGCTACACCGGTGCCAATGATGTTTTAAATACAATATACCTTAAAAACATTGTTTAATTTTTACAGCGACGGTCAACAGCATGTTGACAGTCAACAGCAAGTTGATGGCAACAAATAATTATGTGACTCATCGCGTTGGAGTTGTAAATGGCTAGAATTTTGAAACCCTTATCCATGTTTTTAAACAGGCCTTTTAAAAGACCTTTTCAGTAGCAGATTTTTATAGGATCTTTATTTAGGCCAAATACAAATAAAATCTAGCTTCTCATCCTAACTTTGGTTTTGTGGTGGTTTTTTTAATAAACAATGAAAAAGCACCATAAAACCAGCATGGTATTGCCTGATTGGTTGCGTAACTTGAAGAGGAAATCTTTTTATTTCATGGTTCTAGGGGGGTGGTTAACACAAAACCTGCTTTAAAATGCTCATTGGACTAAACTAAGTAAATCTATTACCAAGACGGTCAGGATTTTAAATATTTTAACAAAAAAGTCATGGAAGAAATAAAGAAGAAGAAAAAACCATAACAGAATTCCTGAAAAAGGATGCGTGAGGGGACTAGAAACTAGAAACTACTTAATTGTTTTACTTAACGTTATATTCCAAAAATGTACACCACACATTCTATTCCCCCATACTTGTGCCTACAGATATTCAGTGGCGGATCCAGGATTAAAATTTACGGGGGGGCTGACACAAAAAAAAAATCGTAAAAGGTCCCCAATTTTTTTTTGCCGTAAGCTCGTGAAATTCTAAATTCTGCTAAGTGGTGTGGGGGGGGGGGGGGGGGGGGGGGGGGGGTAGCGACGTGGTAAAACCTGCCAAAAAATTGCAGGGTACAAGTGGCAAATGTACCCACGGAACCACCCTATGTCTCTGAAAAAGGTAAAGTGGTACACAAAAAAGGTATATTGTCAAATTTTATGGGCGCGTACACAAAAAAGGTATATTGGAAAATGTTACAGGGGGCGCCCGCCCCCTCCGCCCCCCCCCCCCCCCCCCCCCTGTATCCGCCACTGATATTTGACTTGTGCCTATGTAACTGTCACTGTAGTAATAAGGGACACACCATTGACCTTAAGGGGTAGGGAGTTTTTGTAAAAAAAAACACTTCACCCACTAAACAGGGGAAAAAAATTCACCCACTGATGAGTAAAAAAAGAAAAAAAACCACCTTTGCCGACCTAACTCAATATAAAGATAAAGGTAGATAATAAAAAAAAATTGCCACCTTCAGCAGCAAAAAAAAAAGGAAAATCTTCGGCGGCAAAAAAAAAATCTACCCGACCCCAACTTCCTACCCCTTGAAGTCTTATAAATGGTGTGTCCCTATAAGATCAAGCATATAGCGAAAAAAGTAAACTTTTTTAATATATGCCAGACACAAGTCATAATACATCATGTCTCAGGCCTTTTAAACCGATTTCAATTCTATAAATCAACGAAAGTGCATTGCGGCACAGTTACAAAAGTGTAGAGTTATGTGTCGAATCGGCTGTAAATAACTTTCATAGTTGCTCTTTTGTCCACACCCTCATAGCTCACCAACCACCAAAGTCCTTGATTTTGGAGGAGTTTCCATTGTGCCAGCAGCCAGTCCTGAGTGGTGTGTGGCTAGAGTGGTGTGGCGAGCGAGAGCAGTCACGATCCCAGTGAGGTCACACGCCATCATCTAGATACAAACAAGAGCGTAGTGTTTGCCAAGCTAACAGAAAATCGTGCCGACTAACACAAGACCTGGCAAGGTCCAGGATAAACATAATATATATTGACAACTTTGTACAAATCATGTCCAGGATTAGTCCGGTAATACACAAGGTTAATAGTTTTAGACCAACAAATATAATAAGATAATTTAAATAATGATCCATGGACGACCATGCCTATGTGTAGAGCTTAAGGATTTCCTCTGAATATCTCTCTCCAAGACTTAATCGGATGAGAGTGGACAAACTTTTCAATTTGGTATGTGACGGTCAGTCTGTCTTAAAGAAGGACATTACAGTATTTAAAGGGGTATAGGTATGTGCCGGGGGGGGGGGGGGGTACTCAACTTTTTTTGGGTAGGGGTGTGCCGCACAGGGTCTCAAAAATAGGGTCTAAGGAACTGGTTTTTTCAAAAAAGTAGGTCTTGAGAACTGGCCTATAGTTCAATTTTGATCAGCAAGAATGCAAATTTTTTATTTGTTTAGGTTTTAGAATACAAAATGATCAAAGAATTGGGGCTTTGGAACGCAAAATTTCGCGATTTTTGAATTTTCAATAAAATGTGGGTCTTAAGAACTGATGCAGGCTCAAAAGGGGGGTCATAAGAGCTAGCAGCATGGAGGGTGAAAAGGGGGGTCTTCAACGCGGCACATACCTATACCCTTTTCCAATGTTAGTGCCCCCCCCCCCCCCCCGGGGGGTATGTGCCGCCCTGAAGACCTCCTTTTTCACTCTCTTCTGCTTAGAGAATAATGACTGCGTGACAACTGTTTTCGTGAATTTGTTTTAAAATCAGAGGTTTTTGTTCTGGTCTGAGGAATTGTACAATTCCGAATGACCAGAACAAAACCCGAGGATTTCAAAACAAATTCACGAAAACAGTTGTTAAGCAGTCATTATTCTCATTCATTACTGAAAAAGATGCATATTTTATCCAAATCGTTGATTTGTACCGATATAATCTTGCTAATAATTAATTAGTTTTCTGTTTATTTTGTCCACCCCTTCTTAGTTATTGAAACAGTCCAAGTCGGGTCATCCCCTCATTAACATTTTTATCATTCAACCAATCAGAAATAAGCTTTAATCGTGTTTCCTCATAACTCATTGAATATTCAGTTTGGGGGCGTTAGGCGTTAATCTGATTGGTCGGTCAGTGAGCAAAACAATGGAACACTTTGGCGCAGTACTTTCGGGCAATTATTAGTAACCCGCGCTCGGTGTGCGCGTTCTCATCTAACGATTAGTTTGATAGAACGCACTTGGTACGCAGCTACCGCGATTATTCATGAAGTAATGAATCGCTCTTAAGACCCTCCTCTTTTTTTGAGCCTGCACCCCCATTTTATTGAAAATTTAAAAATCATGAAGATTTGCATTCCAAAGCCCCAATTTGTTGATCGAATGGTATTTTAAAGCACCAATTTTTTGAAAAATTGGTGTTCTTACAAAACAAATTTGGGAAAAGGTCAGTTCTTATGACCCTACATTTTGGAGAAAATCAGTGCTTGATTTGCCCACGTGCATTGTATAAACTTGACGTTATCGACACAGGACTTTCGATTGCCGCAAATTTTAAAAATTGCATGTTGAGAGATGGCAGTTATTATTCGTTTTTGTCATAAGTATGATGTTTTGTTCTATATAACTATGCCATTTGGGCTCGAAAAATTATTTGTCTAACATATAATGTTATGCTTGTGGGACCCCTCCTTTAATAGAAATAGTTCATGTTTCATTTATGATACATGAAAAAAATGGCAATTTGTTTTCTGGAAAAAATGACAATTTGTTTTTTAATCTAAATTTTATGGATAGACATTTACAAAATGCTATGCTGAGAAATATTCAATTAAAAGTGATACACTCGAACCCTCACTCAACCCTTTTGATTAATCAAGTATATAGCCTATTGTTACCTGTTTTCCCATAGAACACCTTTATACTAAATGTCAACATAAACTGGTGGGAAAATCAAAGTCGGCTCAAGTACAGGCTCGTTTGTTGGAAGTGTTTTCCTAATATTTGTACAAATGAAATCCTCTCAACATTTAATAGACTTATAATTTGCCTGTTTTGTCAGGTTACTATATAATATAGGATGTGTACTCAAAATTACCCTGTGTGTGTGGAAATATTGGATCAACGTTGTACACAAAGACAATTGTATACAAAGACAATTAGTCCTACACTTAAAAGTAAGGGCAAACATCCTATATTAGCACAGTTAGAGATAATCTCAAGTCCCAAAAATATTTTTTTGTATTATCTTTGATTAAAAAGATCAGTGAAATCATGGAAGGTGGTTGGTTGGGGTTTTTTTTTTTGGGGGGGGGGGGGGGGGGCAGTGGGTAGCAAGGTATAGATAGGCCCTACACATTGATTCTTAATGGATAGAACAGATGGAAGTATGTCATATGTTGGTGTTACCTCTTTTTTGTGTGAGAGTGGGCCACCAAATCAAGAAAAGGCTTTTGGATGTTATTGACTAATAAGTAGATCAAGACATCCATAAATAAGGCTAAATAAAAATAAACATGTTTAGCTTCTCCTCCCTGTTCCATTTTTGGTTTTCTTCAATTTCCTTTTTTTTAATTTTTTTTTTTATTCATAACTTTTTTTGTTCGGGTGTTTCAGAGTTTGAGATGTTTGTAACAGCTTTGCTTCTTTCTTATGAGCATTTAAAGCAAGTTTTGTGGTGACCAACCCCTCAGAACCATGAAATAAAAACAATTTAAAGAGGCATCCTTCTTTTTAAGGTTCACGCAAAGTTTATTGCAAACATGGGGCCAGCTTACCCTGGGGCCATTTTGCACTAAAAAGGTGTTTTTTTTTTAAAAGGGCCTCAACTCCTCCTTCCTTTTTTGATAGG
Organism: Ophiura sarsii; assembly: GCA_035610835.1. Lineage (NCBI taxonomy): Eukaryota > Metazoa > Echinodermata > Ophiuroidea > Amphilepidida > Ophiuridae > Ophiura > Ophiura sarsii. The sequence continues at coordinate 45,512,410 of CM069446.1, forward strand.
CAAAGAAGTTTATATGTTGTTAACAGCTATTTTCTAAATTTTTCTTTTCATTGGTTTTGATGTTGTTTTGAAATGATGATTTATTTAAATGTATTTGTTTTGAACCAGACATGCCAGAGAAGATATCCTTCAATTCCTACAACTTTGTAACATAATATCATCACTCAGATGCATCACACTATATTTCAATAAATGACACTCCTTACTTTGAACAGGTTTACAATTGTTTTGAGAATAAACGCAAGCTAACCATGAGTTGACAATCAAGAAATGCTCTCTTAAAATGCCCATTCGATTTTTTTTCTCCAATCTTTCGGTCTCTAATTATGGACAAATCTGTAAAAAATGGGAAAATTCAATCATTTATGATTGAAAGTTTAAAAATTGTACCGATTTCCCCTAATTACAGTCTGAAAGATTGAGCAAAAAACCCAATCGGGCAATGTAAGAGAGTGTTTGAAAGATCTTTTATGGTTTCTACTATTGGTAAAACCAGCATTTGAAGTGAGTTCAGTGCAGCCTACCATAACCCTAACCCTACTACGTCTCACAGAAACATCACAGCCAGCACCACTTGGCTTGCGCGCGCACAAGTTCTATCTCACGTAGCACTAAAATACGGCTATATATGGTCTCCGATTTTTAAGCCTGTGAAGCCCTCCCCCGTGGCTGAGTGGTAGTATATCTCGCCTGTCACACGGCCGACCCGGGTTCAATTCCCGGGGCCGGCGGACATAATTTTCCCCATTTTTTATTTAACCCACTCCCCCTGCTTTTCGTTCCATCCCCACTGCCACGTTCTAGGGTTAGGGTTAATACGACACACCACAGTGCATTTCTATAACCCTATAACCCTACTTGGCTTGTGCGCGTACAAGTTCTATCTCATGTAGCACTAAAATACGGGTAAATATGGTCTCCGATTTTTTAGCCTGTGAAGCCCTCCCCCCGTGGCTGAGTGGTAGTATATCTCGCCTGTCACGCGGCCGACCCGGGTTCAATTCCCGGGGCCGGCGGACATAATTGTTCCCATTTTTGAGTTAACCCCCCCTTCCCCTGTTCTTCGTTCCATCCCCACTGACACGTTCTAGGGTTAGGGTTAACGGTATATTATGTGATCTTTTCCAGGGAACATCCTCTATCCTCGGAGAAAAAAATTGAAGCAGATTTTCTTGCAGATTTACATTGCTGATCATAAATCGTAAATACATTCCAAGTTACACGTCGATATGAATCCTTATTACTTCAAAATCATGGTTTGAGTGAGTGAAAATAAACTGTCGGGTTAACCCGACAGGTTATTTTCACTCTAAATTCACTCTAAAACCTTGATTTTGAGGAAATTAGGAATCGTATCGCTCTGTAACTCGGAACATATTTATGATTTATGTTCAGAAATATAAATCAGCAAGAAAATCTGCTTCCAAAAAAAATTCTAGGATTGAGGGCGTCTCCTGGAACAGATCACATAATATACCTTTAAGATATAGCTGCATATATAAAATGTTCCCACACATGACACTGTGGGAAAATGTACTATGTCCACACAGTAATTCTCAATGCACACAAATCAAGGAAATCCAACTCAGTTATATCTATATATCTTTTCTAGATTAGCGGGGTGATATCAAAGAATGCTGCTTCATTATCACCCTGACACATAGTTAATTGATCTACTATGGTTTGTGTTACATCATAAAGTAACAAGGGGGGCTTATATCAAAGAAACAAAGTTGACACAAAGTATAATATTAATAATATGTGTGTGGATATATGAAAAGTAGTCACTCATATTGGTCATACACTCTAACAAATATCGCATTTGTTTTGATTAGGCCAAAAACATTTTTTGTTGTGTTGCCCTCAAGTGCAAAAATCTTGAAATTGGGTCGGTCTGTTAATTTTCCTTCTTTTTATATTTTGCAGACAAATATTACTGACAGACCGTGGTTCATGACAAGACAAAATCGGTAAATGTCAATTTGGCTAATGTTTCTTTTGTGATAATAATTCATAAGCAATCAATTCAAGCAAACTTATTTATTTCAAGTAGAAAATAGTACCGGTAATATTTTGACAAATTGGGTAACATTTAAATCTTAAACACCCAAATAAAAAAAATTGCGACCCTGATTTTTGAGATTTTAGGGTTGGTTGCTGAGGGCAACCATAAAAAAAAAAAATGGTCTTAAACTCCAACTAAAAGAAAAAGTTTTTTTTAAGATAAAATTGAATCAAAATCATGGGGGAAAACTTTACTTTACAATTTTGGTTTGGATTTGATAAGAAAATGGTATAATATCTCCTTAAATAAGATGGATCAATTTAAATTCATACAACTACATTTCTTGCAGTAGCCAGTTTCACCAATTAGTTCTTCATCCAGCATTAGGTGGGATGGAGTGCAATTCTTTTGTTTAATTCTTAAAATCCACAATGCCACAAAGGTCTTTTTTAACCAGAAAACACAATGATACCATTGTTCACTATAGTTTGATCAGTTCGAAATTGGCGAAGCCTCCTTACAGTAGCAAATGAATACAGAGGACGAGGGCACGCATGAAGGCAGCACTCGCACTGTGCATAATATGTGTGTGAACTGATTAAACTATAGGTCTTTAGGCCTGCCTCAATTAAAAGTATCTATTTTGATTCAATGATGGAACAGACACAGATTGGGGACAAATCCTGCGTCTGTCCAGGATCAAGAGGAAACATGGATTAAAAATCTAGAGATGTTTTGCATGACTTGTTGATCAGATGATAAGCAACGCCATAACGCAATGGTCGCTATGGTAACCTAACCTTGCACGAGACAGACAGTCCTATCTTTATGGCAGCTCGTGCCACAGACTAAAACCAGAATGGTCAACACGCCCCGGTCAACACGCGACTGTGATTGTATGCGGTCAGATTCTCATGCTAATATTTGGGTTGAGATAAAAGGACCTATGACATCTTTCTGTCAAGCCGTTGCTATGGAGATCCGAAATCCTTGACAACACTTTTTGACGCTGAAAATGTGTCACAGATTTGAGTGGAAGTCAAGGATTAAAGGTTTAAAGTCTGACATTGTTTCTGAAAGGTTCCTTGTCTCAGAGCTATGTCAGTCCTGGAATTTGTTAGTTTCCCCCTCTAATGAGTGCAAAATTACACCTTACTGTAAAATACTTTCCACGGGGCAGTTCCAAAAGATCACAAAATGTGTCAAAATTATCAAAATTATTGTATGTCATCACCATAGATGGAATCAACATGAGAAATGCATTCAAATAAGTACATGCATGCCTAGTATTGGTTCAGTCATTCTTGAGATACGACGATTTTGAAAGTTGGTTTCAGAAAAATATGTTTTGTATATGGAACAACTAATAATAGCTCTCGTGGAAAGTGTTAAGGTTGGTGCAATTCAATTGAATGGGGTGCAAATTCAGGTGCATGCAGTTTTTATGGAACTAGAAAATAATTCTGACATTTTTGCATCATACTTTGAATATTTGATGGCAATATACATTATTTTTGGGTGCAAATGACAGTATGGTACCAGTGGAAAAGAGTTTTCAAACAAGGGTAATTTTTTCTACAGAATGGAGGAAAAAATACTCCAATATATTAGCACATCCTAAAAACCTCTTTTATCGAGTGTGCCCCTTGAAAGTCTACTTATTTACGGGGTGTTACAACATTTCAACCTATTTTACAAAAGAAAATGTCTCATTTGCTCCATTTTTCTCGAATAAAAAATAACACCTGTTTAGTTTAATAAACACAAATCAAATTTCTAAGCAAATATGTTGTCCTTTTTTTTGTGCCTTAAATCAAAGATCATAAAACTTTGAGCTATTTGCGTACCTGGCGACACACAAGTGCCGTAATATCTCTACAGTTATGGCTTAATAAGTAACTTATTGTTGGTTTTGGGTGGACAATACTCTGAACATTTATGGGGCAAAATTGTACCATTTCAAGAGTTTTATGGCACTTGACACCATACTACAAACTGCTACAGAGAAGTTAGAGTTGACTTGATGATAACATTATCCCGTACTTGGCTAGTCATAAAATGCTTTATTGTTGGTGCAATCAGTGCAATTCCAGTGCATTTATGGAAATGATTTAATTGCGACGGAGACAACACCAGACAATGGGCTGTTCTAGAAATGAAACAGACACCCCTCTTTTCGATACTGGACATAAACTTGGGAATAAAGTTTGAACAAAGTTCCACACGGTGTATAATTCTTTCATTCAATTTTTTTTTATAGAAGCTGGGAAAAAGTTCCATTCTTGGAGATACTAATTCTTCTCAGATAAAACTTATGGATATGATTCAATTAAATCAGAAACACTCCATCAGACAATGTGCTGTTCTAGAAATGAAACAGACACCCTCTTTTTCGATACTTGGAATTGGATATATATATATAGACTTTAGAATAAAGGTTGAACAAAATTCAACATGGTGTACACTTCTTTCAGTCAAAATTCATATCAATAGAAGTTGAGAAATTATACCATTCTTACTGTTTGGATGAAATTTGAATAATATGGTGGTTTACAAAAAATTCATGCAACTGCCAACAGCAGTTGACTAAACGGACAATGCGATTTTCCAGAAATGAAACTCACTCCCTTATACTTTAAATATATGACTAAGTCAATTTTGAGTGTAGTGTGCTCTGAGAGCCTTTTCTAAGCTTTAAAATGACACAGAATTGATCAAAATTCAGATTTTATGAGTGAAAATGACTCCTAAATTCTTCAGTATTATTTTCTATAATTTTTCTGTTCGTTTTCATCTATATCTTGAAAAACACACAGCCGCAAAGCCCCCCCCCCCCCTTGTGATCTGCTGCATCACATTATTTGAAAACTCTATTACTTTTTTTAAAAATCCTTTTACAAAGATGAATAAATATGGCCACTGTTTCGATAAAACAACACCTAATTTTGAATGTGTACCACATTGAATGAAAACTGCTGTTCACTGATGTTATTTACAGAATGTCTAATCCTGTAAACTTCATTTTTGGATACCCTCTTTATGTTCAGTAAAGTATGATGCATTCAACCATAAACATGGACGAATATCCCTGGGGATCTGCGATGTATCCCCCTCATCAGATTTGGGCAAATTTGAACCTTTTTTTTCTTCTTTTTTCTTTCCAGCAACTTTCGATCTATACTGGTACATTCATCCTCAAAATTGTTGTCAAGAAATTTGTCTCACTGAACATAGGTCCTGTTATGAGCTGTTATGCACTTATCAATTGCATCCCCGGCCCCGGGTACCCGGGGATTTAGGCCGGGACGTACAAATTGCAGAGGTGATGTCCCGGGGCACCATTTTTTGTACGTCCCTGCTACAGTCCTGGCCCCCCATAGCCGGGACAAAGTGAACACCCCGGCTACTGTCCCTGTGTATACATTTTGTGTACCTTAGCCTAGTCTAGTCCCCGCTATATATGTGTACACCTAGCGTACGCCCCGCTACACTGCCCGGCCATTCCCCGGCTTATTTTTTCCGTGATGTACGTCCCCGCTACACGTCCGGCTAGCGGGGGCACCTTTTATACGTCCCCGGTACACGTCCCCGCATAGCCGAGCAACGTTTTTGTACGATTGCGTATGGTCCCCGCATGGTCCCGTATGTCCCAGGTCCCCCGGGGCCAGGGATGCAATTGATAAGTGCATTTTGACCTGTGATCATGATCACAAGGTATAGTAAGTAGGGGGGTCAATATACAACATATTTTGGATTTATATTTATATCCCCATAAAGTGTTTGCTTACAAACAGCCTGACCTAGGTACTTACCAAGCCAAGTGATGAGATCAGGCAGGGGATTTGAATGCCAAATAACACATCTCTGGTAGAAACAATATGATGCTGGCTGCCATGGTTTCTTAACAAGATTCAGGTGCATGATGGGTATAGTGTGATAAGCAGGGCCTGTATCAAATACAAATTGATAATAACCATTCATTAAATTAAAGGAATCAGGAAGGAACTCTATACCATCAAGTGGTGGAAGGAGGCAGGGTCAGGGGCACCCCCCCCCCACACACCAGAAGGCCCCCCCCCCCCCCAATGATGAAATAACAAACTCCTTATATATATACAAAAAATAGTCAGTTATGCCCCACTCCTGATCACAGGCCAGCCTTCCCTTCCCCACTCCGATTGTCCCCCACCTCATGCCCCCCCCCCCCAAACATTTCCCCCTTCATATTAGGGGTAGGGCATCTCAGTCAATTCAGCTGATGATTTTGTATCTTTTTAATAATAATAATTATTTTCAAATTTATTCTGTGTTTCATAATTGTTTTTAAGTTTCATGATTCATTGTTTGTCCTAGACCAACTAAAATATATTTATGTACAGGCTTTAAAGATGTGATATCAAACTCTCAATTGTGATGGGAAAAATAAAACACAGAAGTAACCAGGTCGCCCTGTTGCCACAGGCTGAAAAAGTAGGCAATACGGAAAGCTCCTTGCAGGGAAATTTGAGCATTTGGAGGGAAATTTTGGCATTTGGAGGGAAATGTTACTCTTCAATTAAGAAATGCATTCCATTTTGGAGGGAAATTTGGAATCTCTTGCCGGGAAAAAAAACATTTTTTCAGGCCATGCCTGTTGCCCACCTTTAACAACATTACGCAGATATCCCTATTTTCCCCCAAAAAAACTCCTTTGTTTTTAATATCTGGTTGTTATGACATTGAACTTGCTATCACTGCTGCTTGATTCCCTGGTGCCATGTACTGCCTCACAGAACCTGGGGTACAAATCCCAGTCAATCAGTAGCAGGCCTAAGTTACTCAGGCCGCCTAGATCCCTTAAACCCACAAACCTGGTAAAAATCACTGTTTGGCAGCGAAATGAAATTAATTTGGAAAAGTTAATTGAGTGCTAGATTCGATGTGGATTTGAATTGATCTGCTGTGGATGGTAAGCTCATTCCCATTATTTTGTGAAAATACCTTGTAAATCTACCAGCTACTGTTTTGAATATTTGAGGAGTGAACTGAATGTCCGAAAAAGCATTTAAAATATTAAACATATCTTTGGAACATCCTTTGGAACACCTACCTTGGAGGCTTGATACATGTAACAGACATCCAAAAAGCTAGTGTTTAAAGTTAAACTTCTACCCGATATTTGTACACTCTTAGGAAAACAGGGTCAGATTGACTAAGTACAGTGTCAAATATGCACATAGCTGAAAAGTATTCAAATCCCAGTAAATCTGTAGCAGGCCTAAGTTACTCAGGCCACCTTAGATCCTTTAAACCTAAAAACCTGGTAGAAATCACTGTTTGGCAGCGAAATAAAATTAGTTTTGAAAAGTTAATTGGGTGCTAGATTCGAAGTGGATTTTAATTGATCTGCTGTGGATGGTAAGCTCATTCCCATTATTTTGTGAAATACCATGTAAATCTACCAGCTACTGTTTTGAATATTTGAGGAGTGAACTGAATGTCCGAAAAAGCGTTTAAAATATTAAACATATCTTTGGAACATCTTTTGGAACACCTACATGTACCTTGGAGGCTTGATACATGCAACCGACATCCAAAAAGCTACTGTTTAAAGTTAAACTTCTACCCGATATTTGTACACTCTTAAGAAAACGGGGTCAGATTGACTACGGGGTAAGTTGAGCCACTGGGTAAGTTGAGCCACCCCCTGTATTATGGAAACTATTGACATTCCTAATTTTACACTGCCCTCTATTGTTAGATGACATCACTCAAACCTCTTTGGTGACAACCTTGCATCGTGTGCACACATGGTAAGAAAATTGAGCTAGAAAGTTGAATTTGGACACATCTGAGTAAATTTTTGAAAAAAATGGTAATACATGGTTTCTATCTTAGAAGTGCATAGATTGTATTGGTGCAACTTTGTGTGCTAAAAGGGTGACATGTGCACTTAAATTTAGTAACATGTTGAAAATGTCATTAAGCTTCAGTAGGGAAGGGGGGTATTTTTTCATAAGTTGACCGTCGCGGGGTAAGATGAGCCATTTTTCACGGGGTTAGTTGAGCATAGGAAATAGCCATGATAAAATAAAATGTGTCAACATTTAGTACGAAAATTGTGGGTAAGTGTTTTAAAATTCCAGTTTGGATCAAAGTATTAACAATTATGAGTATATTTCACTTTTACCATGAATAAACCAAAATTTCTGAAACTTATTTTCTGATTTCAAATGTCCCATTGATTATTGTGGTGGCTCAACTTACCCACACTGGTGGCTCAACTTACCCATAGTCCGGGGCAAGTTGAGCCACTTTGCCAAATTTTTTCAAGCATCTCCCATGAATAAACAATAGCAATTGGTTCAATTATTATGTTATACTAAGTAAGTCAACACTTTAAAGTTTTACTTGCAACACTAAGTTTGAAGGTCTGTCTTTTAATATCTGCACAATAGGGCAAAATGTGAAAAATGGCTCATCTTACCCCATTCTCCCCTACAGTGTCAGATATGCAAATAACTAAAAAGTATTAAAATCCCAGTAAATCCGTACCAGGCCTAGTTACTCAGGCCACATAGATCCTTTAAACCCACTAACGGGTAGAAATCACTGTTTGGCAGTGAAATCAAATTAATTTGGAAAAGTTAATTGGGTGCTAGATTCGAAGTGGATTTGAATTGATCTGCTGTGGATGGTAAGCTCATTCCAATTTTTTTGTTAAATACCATGTAAATCTACTGGACTACTGTTTTGAATATTTGGAGGAGTGAACTTATTACGGACCACTAAATCAAAAGAATTTACTAAAAATCCACTGATACCTCTCCAGGGTTCCCTACCATAATATACTATAAAAGTGGCAATTTTCGCACATGTAATTGTTCGCGCTTGGCATATATTGAAACATTTTGCTTGATTATTTTTGTAGATATACCTACATACAAAATGATTTTTTTTGCACTTTTTTATTTTCGCGCTTGCTTATTTTAGCGCAAAAAGCGCAAAAAAATCCACTTTTACAGTACAACATCAGTTTAGAGTTTAATGTATGGTCCCCATGTCATAGGGGGAAACAGAGCTTTAGATTCGGCAGACAAAAAAAAAGTTGGTTTGTTTTTTCTTCTTTCTTTTTTTTTGGGGGGGGGGGGGGATTTAAAAAAATTAATTAAAAAAGTTCTCTGTAAGCTTGGATCAACAAATATATATATATATATATATATATAATACCTCATAGCTTTTTTTCAAAAAAAAAGAGAAATCGCACATCATGGAACATACAAAGTAGCCTGTTGAAACCCCTGATCTCAGGATGCAATTGTTTTACCTGCAACCTGCCATTATGGATACTAAGATCCGAAGTTTACCGCTTTGTAACTGTCGAATTCCATGTTTTTCCGCTTTGTAAATTTGTTATTTTTCTGTGATGTAATTTTCCCCAAGAAAGCTTAAAATTTACGATCTATAAAACCAAAATAAACACACTTTACAGAAAAGCACATCATTTTTGAGTTTTATTACGTATTGTTTTTTAATATTTATATTGTTTTATTCAAGACTATTTATAAATTGTGTGTTTTGGACATTTTTTGTGCATTTTTTTCCTTTTTTCATCAAAATGTCGTTTTCCGCGTTTAACCTCAATTCCGCGAAAATTCCGCAATGTTCCGCAACGCGTTAAACTTCGGACCTTAGGATATACCATAGGATTAGCCTGAATGCTACCTATCAATCAATGGATACATTATCCTCCACCCCTCCTCAAAAAAGTGAGAAATGTTGTTTGAACATTTGCAAACAATTCAACAACACGCTTAATGTCCCTTTAAATAAAAATGCCGAAACATAGTAGGCCTAAGTGAAGTTTCGTCAAAACAACTGCCATTTCCACATGACACGTCTTTCCGACAAAGAAGAGATATCATAGGTGGCCACATTCTTGTTTTCCCTCAGCGCATTATCTGTTGTTGATTAAAATAAAGGGAAAATCACAAGAACAAAAATACAGAGGAATGTCAAATAGCGAAAGAATGCCCCCATCATGTAAGGCATAAAACACCTTTACAAAATGTGTTAACACATTTGATCAACAAAAACAACCTAACAGGCCTTTTAGTGTGAAACTGAATGTTAGAACGGTGGCCTACTACTTGACTTATATCACCTTATTAGGGCTATTCTATTTGAAATCCATACACCCCCTATGGAAGACATTACCTAAAGGCCAAAAATAAGAAGTTGGATTAGCGTAACCTGGCCGTCCCTAATTTACCCCTGACCCAAATCTTTTTCTTTTTTTGCAAAATAAAAAAATAAAAATCAACAACCACAAACAACAACAAAAACCCGATCTATGGTGCTCCTCATCAAAAAGGAATATAACAAAGTTGAAAATTGCAAACTGACCTCATGATATATTGTGATTTATTTGACTTTGCGCGAGATCAAATTAATTTTTATAGTATATAAACAATTCAAAATATTCAAAAAATAAATAAATAAATAAATCTGCTCGCCCTACCTACCCTAATTCTCAATGACATGTTACGCCAATTGTGCCTAATCTTCCCTTACATATAGTATGAATTTCAAATGGGGTTACCTGCATGGGATGACTCCATTTAAAGCCTACAATGTCTTCCATAGGGGAGAAAGGACTTCATTGGAATAGCTCTCCCACCATGTGAGGGGGTTTCCTTACCTGTGCACAGGTAAAGAAAAGTAAGTATGAAATTCTTAAATAATTGACAGGACTTAATTGGGTTAATTGAACACAAGAAAGGGTGTCTTACAACCTGAACCTGTTAGGTGTGGTTTTGGGACTATAGCTATCTGGGGGAAAACTTGCCAAATAAGGGGGATGGCTCCACAGGCACTGGGAATTGAACTCAAGTCACCTGCGTAGAAGTCTCGGTCCTGTTTAAGCAAGCCATATAGTCTTCTTATAAGATCTTAAGATTTCTGTGTGCATATAATAGCCTACGATGGTGCTACTAGACTGGGGAAGCATGTGATACCAGCATAGCTTTAGAAAAAAGAAACCCTGTTCTACCTGTAAACGAACCGCTCAGGTAGGGTCGGTAGGTCTGGCTTATTTTTTCTTTTTTTCTTCTTCTTTTTGCCCCTGTAAATAAATCAAAAGAATCTGTGAATATTTTGTTGTAATTATTTGTTCACCAATATTACCAAAAAGGTTCATAAGGATCGTTGGTTGTAATCTGATATGGAATGTTCATTTTACTGATCCAATGTAAAAGGTACTCACGTGTACGTTTCGGATACGACTGTATCCTTTGTCAACACTTTTGATTGTGATGATCTTGACGACTCATGACGCTTTTTGCAGTCTTGGAGTTGCCAGTTGAACGTGGTTCAAGAACCATGAAAACCTACCGAATCTCCACGGCCATGAAACCCCACTGCACTGTACGCAACCAGTTGGTACATCCCAAGGATAAACGTGAGCCTCATACTATTTCGGACGCGATATATGACATTCCTTGCAAAAATTGCGAAAAAAGCTACATCGGCGAAACGGGGAGACAATTCGGTACAAGACTCAAAGAACACAGAAAAGAGGCAGATAAGGCAAACAACACTACGACCACGCGTGCAGGGAGAAAGGCATCTCTTACAAATGTTAACAAATCCGCAATCACAGACCATGTTGTAGACTCTAATCATGTCATCGGATGGGATGAGGCTAGGGTTTTAGGCACGGAGCAAGACCGATATAAAAGATGGATTAGAGAGGCAATCGAGATAAGGAAACGAGGGACCTCCACGATGAACCGCGACGAGGGGCAGTACTTCCTCACTCACGTTTTTGATGATCTGTTATCATCTGGTAAAAAATCCCCAGATGATAAATCAACTGGCAACTCCAAGACTGCAAAAAGCGTCATGAGTCGTCAAGATCATCACAATCAAAAGTGTTGACAAAGGATACAGTCGTATCCGAAACGTACACGTGAGTACCTTTTACATTGGATCAGTAAAATGAACATTCCATATCATATTTGTTCACCAATTTCTAAAAACAATTGGTCAGTCGGGCCGCGCCCGTAGAACAGTGTTTCTTTTTTTCGTCGCCATAGAGTAGTATTTTCTAGCATTCATGGCTGTTATAGGGTTAAGACCACCTTTAATACACCATCACATCAACAGTCCAATAAAACCCTTTTAGCATTACCATTGGATGTACTATGTGTGGCACATACCTACCTGGCTGCCGACTTTGAAGTTACGATTATACCACAAGGGAGCACGCACCACATCACATGTGACATCGCTACACACTCAAAAGGCTGCTGTGTGATAAGTGGTGATTACTACATGCTTTCACACCTTATAGGTGTATATACAGGTGCGAGCATATTTTCATAGATGTCAATAATTATCGTTATGTATGTGATGATCAGATCCCGGATGTGACCCTGTTTTATAGAAGCATAACTAGGAAGGTGAAAGCAACATTTGTAAGGCATTTCATGTTTTGAGTGGTTTATAAATGGGCTCAGTTGAAAAAGAGTTCACCTTTCCAAATCGCCATCCTTGGACATAACCCTAACGACCCTTACCCTTATAACTCTAATCCTAGTCCCTTAATAGCCTACAGCTAAACCTAATAGCTCTTACAGTTTAGGCTCTCTTAAGGATTTGAGCTTGTGTCGATTTGCCATTTTAGTGCAAAATTGCCAGGTCATTGGGGGGGGGGGGGGGGGGGAGTACTTAGTGGATATGAGGTCACGGATGTGCCACCAAATAGGGTCCAATTTTTCACCCATTTGGTGAATGATAGCTTACAGCTTAACCTTATAGCTCTAACCATTTAGGCTCTGTAAAGGATTCTGAGCTTGTGTCGATTTGGTCATTTTAGTGCAAATTGTCATTGTCCTTCTGTTGCTTTTTACATCAGAACCCCTTGAAATGTTGTTAGACCCCTTAAATTTAGGTTTTGCAAAATTCAATAGGACTCCTGACATTTTTGAACCAGCACTACTCCTGACAACCAACAGTCGTAGTGTGCACTCACCCGGGGCGGGGGGGGGGGGGGGGGGGGGGGCGGGAGTACTTAGTGGATAGAAGTCACAGGATGTGCCACCAAATAGTGTCCAATTTTTCACCCATCTGGTGAATGAATGACCTCTTTTCATAGCCATTTTTGGTAAATTTATGAGTCTAAAATCCTTAATTTTGCTGTTTGTCACAGAAATGTTAGCCAAATCTGTCAAATATGTGTAAACAAAGGAGTCCATTTTGCCCCAAAAATGGGTAAATGTTTGGGTCAATTTTCATTTTGCTGGCCGGGGAGTCACACTCACAGCATAATACAACATGAACCATGCAAAAACTTCTCAAAGACTGGGATCAAACAGGATCAATGAACCACAAGACGTTCCGTTACACCTAGGCTGTCAGCAATCCAACAGATGATCTCTTAATCCGCACATCATATCCCCTTTTTTGTATACTTGACCAGATGATTGATACCTAAAGATGTATCAATATTTTTGGATATTTGTGCTTTGTCCAGGTGCTCGTGCCCCCAACAGGGCTCGCTAATATTTCCTATTTATACGGATCAAACGATGACAGATTCCTTAAAGATGTAACAATATTTGGGATCTGTACCGTTGTTTGCCGCCATAGTTGCAAATCCGGTCAGGGTAAGGTTCTCAAAAGAAGGCCGGCTGAAGATAATTAATTTGAAATTAAGGAGTTAAAGGCAAGCTTTGGGGCATTTGGGGTGTTTTCTTTAGGGATATGGATTTGTCTGGGATGCTGGGTTGACTGGAGCTGGCAAAGGTCATATGAAATATCACAAAAAGTACAAATGTACTATTTATGTACAACTTATGTTGTATTTCAGCGGTATGACTGTGGGCTGGAATGGAAGTAGATGTGGGTTCTAGCCCGGAACCACCACTCCAAAAACATTCAGGTACCCATGCTTGTGCTTAAACGAATTTAAAACGGCCACCATTTGTGTTTCTCAGTAAAAAAACCACCTTTTTCACACAGAAATTTTAATTAATTTGAGCTAAAATATATTATCCTTTTTAGTAAAGCCTTTTTTCTTAAAATTCACCACCCTTTTCAAATTAAACATGTAATATATCAAATTCACTCAGTCATCTTTATGGGCAGTTTTACACCATCTATATATAACAGAAACTGTATTCTAAATGCACATATTCCACATAGGAGATCAGGGTATTGATGCTATATGCTAGAATAATTTATATTTAATGCAATATCGAGTGAATTATAGAAAATAAGTAAATACCAAGTAAATGTAGGAAACAAACAAGAACAAAGAATATAACAAAACATAAAGATTGATATTTTACTTTTTATATAGGCAATATAGGCATTCTAATAAGAAATGAAACAGAATTGTGATTTTGCCAATTTTGTGCTGCAAAATGATGTTTTAAATCAGATTGTGCTTAAAAAGGAATCAGTATTTATCACGAATTTTAGTGTCTACCTAAATTGCAAAAGTAAGTACTGTCAGAAAAAAGAAAGAATCATGCTGATCTACCTGTAGGAATTGCTAATTAGACCCTAAGAAAATGGCAATCTTATTCACGTAACGCTCAGTTTTGAGCGCAAGCCATCGCCATTTTAGCTTTAGACCATCTGAAAAGAAATATTAACCTCTGACAACAAAGATGATATAATATTCATAGCTATTGATAAGGATATCTATGAAATCAATCATTATCAATAACATTCAATGTAGGCAAGAAAGCTTGAAATTGAGGGAGGGATACCTGGTTTAGTACCTACGGTCTCCATGAATACAGATACCATTCTAGATAGTCTATGATTGAAGGTTGAATATCTACAAGTGAATGGTTAACTCATGAATGGGGTTTTGTACTTTTTACAACAAAAAAGCTTTAAATGTTTCACCTTGTAAGCTCTTTGTAAATCACGAAAGTGTATTATTTATATTAATCACTTTCAATTCCAGTATCACACTGTATTGAACATGAATGAAGCTTTATTAAACGGTTAACAATGATAATAATCGGCCACATTTACTGCATGGAGAAACCGGACGATCAATTCAATGTTTTAAAGTCTGAATACATCGACGACCTTATCGGTTATCCTTGAAGCTCTGTGAAATACATGTCTGAACAAATTTTGAGGATTAGCGTTACAATAGTCTGCCATTATCTTATATTATCCCCCTTATCATGCTTATCCCCTTATCACGTCTAACTTATAAAGC
>CM069446.1:45527739-45609524 GCA_035610835.1 Ophiura sarsii
TCTTGAAGAAAATGCCACATTTTTACACACAGTGCATTCTTACGACCTCAATTCTTATATGTAAAAATAAGCAAGTCATTTTTCTCATAATTGGTCATTTGTGACATCATTGTCACTTAGGCCTAAATTAGTCAAAACAATGTCTTGAAGAAAATGCCATATTTTTACATGCATCATATGACCAGTTTTGATGTCTGGTGTAGGCTTACTCGCGTATTGTGATCAAAATGTGACCCAATTTTTTTAGCTTTGGTTAAGAGTTGACACTACCCTCAGTCAAAATGACCACATCATTTCAAGAGTGTAGGCCAGGGGTTCTCAACAGTATTCAATGAAGCGCCACAATTATGAGATAAAATGTATGATGAAGCGCCAACTGCACCCATTTTCTTATGTATTTCTTTATATTTTTGAGGAGTCCAAGCACCAACCACCATTGCTCCAAGTGCCACATTTGACACGTGTGCCACCATTTGAGAAGTCCTGGTGTAGGCCTATACACTGATAACATAAACTAGTCAGGCACATGCTTGGCTAGCTTAAAACTAGTCAGCGAGGCTAGTCCAGAGTGCTTGACTAGTTTATTCTAGTCAAGCGGTACTTCAAACTAGTCCAGATATCGGAAAAACTAGTTGAGCATGTCTGACTAGGTTAAAATCGGTGCTGAACTAGTTTTTGCACCAGCCTCGACAAACTGGTAAAGCCGGAACCTGAAGACTGATCAGTTTAAATCTGAGATCCCAACTGCACATGCGTTGATCATAGCCTCATCGAGAGAACAGCAACTTTTCCGAGTGCTTTTGAGGAGTCCAAGCAACCACCACCATTGGTCCAAGCACCACATTTGACATGTGTGCCACCAGTTGGCCTATTCACTGATAACATAAACTAGTCAGGCACATACTTGACTAGCTTAAGACTAGCTTAAAACTAGTCAGCGAGGCTAGTCCAGCGTGCTTGACTAGTTTATTCTAGTCAAGCGGTACATCAAACTAGTCGAGCGAGCTAGACTGGTTTCAGATATCGGAAAAACTAGTTGAGCATGCTTGACTAGTTTAAAATCGGTGCTGAACTAGTTTTTGCACCAGCCTCGACAAACTAGTCAAGCGTGAACCTGAAGACTGACTAGGTTAAAGTTAAGATCCCAACTGCACATGCGTTGATCACAGCCTCATCGTTGCGTTGATCATAGCCTTATCTTTTTAGCGGAAATATGTAACAAACATGGAAAGATTGATAAAGGTGCAACACCAAACTGCACCAAAGGTTCAAAGGAATTCAGAGAAAAAATCCTGAATGAAAAGCAGGTGGTAGCGCAGGTGCAAAATTCGGCACCCGTGCGTCTCTACGACAATGGCGAGTGCCGACCATGTCAAAACCACCAAGTAGTTCGCAGAATTCCAAAGTGGATGAAAATAATGGGCCGTTTGGAGTGATTTTTCTTAACTCAGAGCAACCAGCAAGATCAATTTCAACGCATTATACTTCATGGGTCTGAATTTGATATAGATAGAGGTCACGCTATTTTCCCTTAGCAACCTATCAGGATGGACTAGCTTATGCTAGTAGAGCATGACTGACTAAGTAAAAGCTAGTCCAGATGGGCACTATCTGGACTAGGTTTTTACCTAACTAAAAAACTAGTCGAGCAACTAGTATAAACTAGAACTGGAATCGGCCACTCGCGGAAATATAATACTATCAGATGAGCGGCGTAAGCCGGCTTCGCCGTTTGAAATCAGTGTACTAAGGCCGTGAGTGACCGATTCCAGTTCTAGTATAAACTAGTCGAGCTGGCTTGACTAACTAGGCAAAAGCTTGTCGAGCGACTAGCCTAAACTGCTTGACTAGGTAATAACTAGTCCAGCTTTTACCATCTGTGCTTTTACCAGGCTTACCAGTTTAGGTTTGCAGTGTGAATTTGTTTCATTATTTTTTTGAAACTTAAAAAATCATAAATGTTTAAGGGATTTCTATGTTCATATTCAAACTCATATTTTTATACCAATTTGTGGTATTTTATAGATTTTTAAATTAAAATCAGCTTTAAAACATAACTAAAATGCAAATTTGACAAATGAAATAACCTTGGACACTAGCCTGTACGTTTGAGAACCAGAATAGTTCCCCAAAGTGAGTTACCCCTAAAAGTAGTTCATTTGCTAACCATCTTATTTTTCACACCACATCAAGTTTCCCCTCCTGTGAATTAAGTGTACCAGAGTTAACCCAGTTAACAACAAGTTAACACTTTCCACGCGGAAGGTGTCTGCGGTCGACAGTTCCAATATTTCACAAAATGTCAACATTATTGAATTTCGCCACCATATTTGGAATCACCATGAGAAATGTATTGAAATAAGTACAAATATGCCAAGTATTAGTTCAGTAATCCTTGAGATAGACTTTGAAAATTGGGAAATGTTTCTGAAAAATCTGTTTAATATGGTAAAACTATAGCCGCGTGGAAAGTTTTAACAAGAGGGTTGCCCTTGTGCACTTTTTAAAACGCCCTGTACTATTCAGAATCGGTGTCACACAAAATATTAAAAGCTTTCACAAAATGCCTGAAAAGATCATAACAGCTAGGGGTTTGCCGAAAAATCAATGGGATAAAAAACAGGGGCCGGAAATGACTGACAAAAGAGCACTTACCCTTCCCACCATATCTACGAATGGTACACCGTGGGAAAAAAATCCAGGAGATAGCACGTACCAATTCTTGGGCCAGATTTGTTAAGGGGCAATCATAAATGCAAATATTTGTTCCAATTAGGGCATTTTCTGACTGTAAACTTACAAAATGACATTCAAGGCATGATTTGTCTTGAGGAAACCAGTATCAAGCCAAGATCTACTGTATTTGGAAACTAGAACTAATGGCTGCCTCATAGAGAACCAACCTAATATGGAGAACCAGCGCATGGCTTCCTTACAGAAACTAGAATCACTATAGTTCCCAATTGGCGAGAAATATTCGGTTTTTATCTATCCACGCACAAAAGTAATCCAATGGCACGCACACGATTATGGACACATGCACACAGTTTTGGTCGAACGCACGAGTCACGCATATGATGTACAGTGGCTAGTTACCTTCATGCGCGCCCTTCTGTATTCATTCGCTGTTATTTATGGAGGCTTCGCCAATTTGGAACTGATCAAACTATAGAATCGTAAGACATTTTAATCCTAACCTTCCAAAGTTGCCAGGCACTACATGTACAAACAGGCCTGGAAATAGCACCTACCCACCTGCCCATAGTGGGTAACTTTTGCGTTGGGTGGGTGATGATACAAAATACCAGCCCGACTGGTGGGTAGAAAATTTCAAATCAAAAGTGTAAGTGATTTACACTAGCTAGAGGAATTTCTATCGGGCAGGTATTTTTTATGAGTTCCCTGCCTGACTGGCTGAAAAAAAACATGAAGTTCCACCCCTGACTTCAAATCAGCAGCTCCTTCCATGCCAATGCTAGCAGACCATGCTCTCCACTCAATTTCATTTAGCAATCAAGGCGGGCTATAGGCCTACATGTTTATATCTGCAGGAATCTTAGTTTTGCGAGGCAATCACTTGGTCAATGGTGGGACCCCAGCCATGTGGAGGGACCACAGATGCCCTCCCCCCCCCCCCCCCCCATTGATTATTCTTTTAGTACACTCTGTGGGAGCAGTGACACTGAGTAAATAATATGGAGTAATGATACACAGACAGGCAATAATAGAGATATACCGGTACATAAAGTTATAGGCGGAGTAAATACACAACTATTTTATACCGTGCACAACTATACCCTATGTGAAAAGTGACGTCACAGATGAAGGAATAAGACAATGCCTAAAGTTCCTACCACTGATGGTGAATAACCCGCCAATAAAATCAAGCAAACTTTACATATTGGACACACCCTATAACTATTCTATTCTAATTCAAATACCGAACACCAGGTAAATCAAGTGGAACATAAACGTCCCCCAGGAAATCATGGGGAAAATTAGAAAAGAATAACGCCAACGCCATGATCCGATGCCGGCCCGCCCCGGGTTGTATTCGCCACGTTCATTGGGGTGAGAAAAATTTGTAACAGTGAATGATTTGGGTGATCGGGTGTGCACTCCTGCACAGTGCCCTCAAGCCTTTGTAGGGTTTGGTGACCGAGTGTTTGGTGGACCGATGGACACGGAGCCGTCCGTCCGCTGGCTGGCACGTGTAGGATCCACTTAATCTAAGCTGACAGGTAATCTTGCATGGCTTACATACAATTCAATTGGATTCATGTTACATGGTGTGTCTATAGGAGATGGAAGACATCAAACATATGGAGGTTACAGCCCAGGGGAGGGGGGACTTGCATCGTAAGTCTATGTAGGGATGTGCGGTGCTAAAGACCCCTTTTCGCACATATATATAGTTTCACCTTAGCCATTCACTATGACTCCCTGTTCAGCCTCAACCATTCCGATACTCAAAATTTCAGAACTTGCACTTCAGTCAATTTTGATTGAAATTTAGCATTTTGGGGGGTCTTTTAAAAAGAAGCTTATCACACCACCCCTACTTTTATACTAAACTAGTTCAGTAGTGTACCATTTCATCCTCTAGCTGATCTATAGAGACCCCCCCCCCCCCCCCCTCCCACCCCCCATTTCAGTGATGATCAATTCACTTATTCAGCGATGAGAATCGGCGCCGCACATACCCGTCCAAATAAAGTTGAGTGCCCCCCTCCCCTCGGGTACGCTTGCGTCTATATCTGATGGGAGACATCAAGCATATGGGGTTAACAGCTAGGAGGGATAATGAAGCCTGTAATACCCGCCTAGTGTCACATATCTGTAACATCAAGATGAGGAGGATTTTGGTCAATTGAGTTAGTTTAGCTATAGTTAGTTAACTTGGTATAAAGATTGAAACCCACTTTTACGAAATTCAACTCCAACTTTTTGAACTTGAGACTCAAGATATGTGGCGCTTTAATGAGAAAGTGTTAGTTTGTAATGAATGTCATTTGGTAGAAGTTTCGTTGGACAAGTTGAAAAGGGGACACCAAAGCTATAAATGGACCTATATCATCACTTGCCCTCTAAAAACAGTAAATATGAAAATGGTCCATAATCAGACGAAATTTTCCTCCCTCACTATACCTTCTAAACTGAACCTACTAATGTACCACAAAATGTAATGAAAAGGGGTAATTTTTACAATAAAATGAACTATCCTATTTCAGACATATCCCTGAATGGGCCTATAGCAGGGGTAGAATTTCGTAACCAACCGCGAGAATCTGTTCGGATTCTCGCGGAGGGATTTTGCGAGAATCCATGGATTCTCGCCAATTTTGAGAATCTATGGATTATTGCGAAATTAATTAAAATAATATAAAGAATATAGCTATAAGCTTGCACAACTTCCAAATTCGGCATGTTTGTTGACTAAGGGTCAAATACCAGTCATCTAAGGTCCTGTTTTGGACTTAAAAGAAAAAAAAGTTTAAAAAGTTTTAAAAAAAAAAATTAAAAAATCTTTTTTTCTCTTTTCTTTCTTTTTTTGCGCGAATCCACGTGGATTTCCGCGGTAGTGATTTTGTGCGAATCTTCACGCGAATCGATTCGCGGATTCGCGGCGAAATTCTACCCCTGCTATAGTCATCAATGAAGAGACACCCTGTACTTCTTTCAGCAATGGCAAAAATTGAGAGGCTCATCCGCGCACAAATCGCTTTTTGTTTCATGCATCTTTTGATGTAAGCTTCACACATATCATACATGTATAATAATTCAGCTGTATTTATTATGTGGTGAACTTTAAAAAAACATTGACCAAGAACAACCTATTTGCACACAACCTAATTTGACCCCTTTGTTTTTTCGTTGTGTGTATAAATTGACTCAGTTGTTTTAAAAGCAGGGCTGTCAACTCTCCCGCATTAGGCGGGAGTCTCCCGCATAGACACTCTTTCTCACGCACTCCCACCTAGCATATAAAATCTCCCGCCTCAACAAAATTACCTCAATTAAAATGTGCATCAACACCTTTATACTATTACTAGCTTCTGTCGGTACATTTGCGATTTTGACCATGTCATTTTCGTGCGGATTTGAGGAAAACATCATCGCTACCCCCCCCCCCCCCCCCCCCCCCCACTTAGCAGGATTTCAGCTGTTGACGGGGAAACAAATTGTGCATGTTTTACGAATTATTTTTTTTAGTCTGTATCTCTCCCTCCCAGCAAAATCCCAAAAGTTGACAGCCCTGTTAAAAGTGTATGTAGGATGGGAGCACACTTACGGCAAAAGATGGGTGTATGGTACGGAATGTTTGCCTGTAGATAAGAACAAGCCTCTCAATTGTTGCCTATTTTGATCTGAACAAAGTATAACCAGATAATACACCTGATGATCCATGACTCTGTTTGCATTACCCAATTTTCATCTCATATAATATGGTTCAATATTAAGGTCATTCCCCCCTCCCGGTTATTGCCCTCCAGCACCCACCCTCCCACTAGGTAATATGAAGACTAATTTAAGCCAATCATAATCCAGCTCTCATAAGCAAACCAATGGTATGAATTACAAATTGATTCAGCGATATGTTACAGATGGTCTGAATATGATCAATTTTTGCCTTTTTTGTTCTGAATAAAGTATAACCAGATATACACCTAATGATCCATGTCTATGTTTGCATTACCCAATTCTCATTTCATATAATATAAGGTCATTCCCCCTCCCGGTCATTGCCCTCCAGCACCCACCCTCCCACTAGGTAATATGATGCCTAATTTAATCCAATCATAAACCATCTCTCATAAGCAAACCAATGGTATGAATTACAAATTGATTCAGCGATATGTTACAGATGGTCTGAATATGATCAATTTTCATCTATTTTGTTCTGAACATAGTATAACCAGATATACACCTGATGATCCATGTCTCTGTTTGCATTACCCAATTTTCATCTCATATAATATGGTTCAATATACAGGTCATTCCCCCTCCCGGTCATTGCCCTCCAGCCCCCACCCTCCCGCTAGGTAATATGAAGACTAATTTAAGCCAATCATAAACCATCTCTCATAAGCAAACCAATGGTATGAATTACAAATTGATTCAGTGATGTGTTACAGATTGTCTGAATATAATCAAGTGTTGCCTATTTTGTTTTGAACAAAGTATAACCAGATATACACCTGATGATCCATGTCTCTGTTTGCATTACCCAATTTTCATCTCATATAATATGGTTCAATATACAGGTCATTCCCCCTCCCGGTCATTGCCCTCCAGCCCCCACCCTCCCGCTAGGTAATATGAAGACTAATTTAAGCCAATCATAAACCATCTCTCATAAGCAAACCAATGGTATGAATTACAAATTGATTCAGTGATGTGTTACAGATTGTCTGAATATAATCAAGTGTTGCCTATTTTGTTTTGAACAAAGTATAACCAGATATACACCTGATGATCCATGTCTATGTTTGCATTACCCAATTCTCATTCTATATAATATGATTCAATATTGAGGTCATTCCCCCTCCCGATCATTGCCCTCCAGTCCCCACCCTCCTGCTAGGTAATACGAAGACTAATTTAAGCCAATCATAAACCATCTCTCATAAGCAAACCAATGGTATGAATTACAAATTGATTCAGCGATATGTTACAGATGGTCTGAATATGATCAATTTTCATCTATTTTGTTCTGAACAAAGTATAACCAGATATACACCTGATGATCCATGTCTATGTTTGCATTACCCAATTTTCATCTCATATAATATGGTTCAATATTAAGGTCATTCCCCCTCCCGGTCATTGCCCTCCAGCCCCACCCTCCCGCTAGGTAATACGAAGACTAATTTAAGCCAATCATAATCCATCTCTCATAAGCAAACCAATGGTATGAATTACAAATTGATTCAGTGATGTGTTACAGATTGTCTGAATATAATCAAGTGTTGCCTATTTTGTTTTGAACAAAGTATAACCAGATATACACCTGATGATCCATGTCTATGTTTGCATTACCCAATTCTCATTCTATATAATATGATTCAATATTGAGGTCATTCCCCCTCCCGATCATTGCCCTCCAGTCCCCACCCTCCTGCTAGGTAATACGAAGACTAATTTAAGCCAATCATAAACCATCTCTCATAAGCAAACCAATGGTATGAATTACAAATTGATTCAGTGATATGTTACAGATGGTCTGAATATGATCAATTTTCATCTATTTTGTTCTGAACAAAGTATAACCAAATATACACCTGATGATCCATGTCTATGTTTGCACTACCCAATTCTCATTTCATATAATATGATTCAATATTGAAGTCATTCCCCCTCCCGGTCATTGCCCTCCAGCCCCACCCTCCTGCTAGGTAATACGATGCCTAATTTAAGCCAATCATAATCCAGCTCTCATAAGCAAACCAATGGTATGAATTACAAATTGATTCAGCGATATGTTACAGATGGTCTGAATATGATCAATGTTCATCTATTTTGTTCTGAACAAAGTATAACTAGATATACACTTAATGATCCAAGTCTCTGTTTGCATTACCCAATTCTCATCTCATGGTTCAATATCGAGGTCATTCCCCCTCCCGGTCATTGCCCTCCAGCCCCTCACCCTACCGCTAGGTAATACGAAGACTAATTTAAGCCAATCATAAACCATCTCTCATAAGCAAACCAATGGTATGAATTACAAATTGATTCAGTGATATGTTACAGATTGTCTGAATATAATCAAGTGTTGCCTATTTTGTTTTGAACAAAGTATAACCAGATATACACCTGAAGATCCATGTCTATGTTTGCATTACCCAATTTTCATCTCATATAATATGATTCAATATTGAGGTCATTCCCCCTCCCGGTCATTGCCCTCTAGCACCCACCCTCCCACTAGGTAATACGAAGACTAATTTAATCCAATCATAAACCATCTCTCATAAGCAAACCAAGGTATGAATTACAAATTGATTCAGCGATATGTTACAGATGGTCTGAATATGATCAATTTTTGCCTTTTTTGTTCTGAATAAAGTATAACCAGATATACACCTGATGATCCATGTCTATGTTTGCATTACCCAATTTTTATCTCATATAATATGATTCAATATTCAGGTCATTCCCCCTCCCGGTCATTGCCCTCCAGCTCCCCACCCTCCTGCTAGGTAATAGGAAGACTAATTTAAGCCAATCATAAACCATCTCTCATAAGCAAACCAATGGTATGAATTACAAATTGATTCAGCGATATGTTACAGATGGTCTGAATATGATCAATTTTCGCCTTTTTTGTTCTGAATAAAGTATAACCAGATATACACTTAATGATCCATGTCTATGTTTGCATTACCCAATTCTCATCATATAATATGATTCAATATTAAGGTCATTCCCCCTCCCGGTCATTGCCCTCCAGCCCCCACCCTCCCGCTAGGTAATACGAAGAGGACTAATTTAAGCCAATCATAACCCATCTCTCATAAGCAAACCAATGGTATGAATTACAAATTGATTCAGCGATATGTTACAGATGGTCTGAATATGATCAATTTTCGCCTTTTTTGTTCTGAATAAAGTATAACCAGATATACACTTAATGATCCATGTCTATGTTTGCATTACCCAATTCTCATCATATAATATGATTCAATATTAAGGTCATTCCCCCTCCCGGTCATTGCCCTCCAGCCCCCACCCTCCCGCTAGGTAATACGAAGAGGACTAATTTAAGCCAATCATAACCCATCTCTCATAAGCAAACCAATGGTATGAATTACAAATTGATTCAGCGATATGTTACAGATGGTCTGAATATGATCAATTTTCGCCTTTTTTGTTCTGAATAAAGTATAACCAGATATACACTTAATGATCCATGTCTATGTTTGCATTACCCAATTCTCATCATATAATATGATTCAATATTAAGGTCATTCCCCCTCCCGGTCATTGCCCTCCAGCCCCCACCCTCCCGCTAGGTAATACGAAGAGGACTAATTTAAGCCAATCATAACCCATCTCTCATAAGCAAACCAATGGTATGAATTACAAATTGATTCAGCGATATGTTACAGATGGTCTGAATATGATCAATTTTCGCCTTTTTTGTTCTGAATAAAGTATAACCAGATATACACTTAATGATCCATGTCTATGTTTGCATTACCCAATTCTCATCATATAATATGATTCAATATTAAGGTCATTCCCCCTCCCGGTCATTGCCCTCCAGCCCCCACCCTCCCGCTAGGTAACATGAAGAAGACTAATTTAATCCAATCATAATCCATCTCTCATGCATAAGCAAACCAATGGTATGAATTACAAATTGATTCAGTGATATGTTACAGATGGTCTGAATATGATAGGTCACTGCATGCTGCCCATTGTTTTATCTCCAGTTAATTTGATGAGACTTCTCCACTTCATGACTACAGCACTGCTGTCAATGGTTCCTTGGAATTTCAGTATTGTGATAACTCGAGTCAATGACTGGATTTCACACTATATTTTCGAGGGTTGAGCGCCAGAAGGCCGTTACTCACCTTTTGGGCAAAATGAGATTTTGGTACCAAAAATAATCCATACTAACCTAGATTTTCAGAACCCTAAAAAAGATAACTCATAAACACTCTTAATTTGACTAAAACTAGAGTTATAAGTTGGGTGCTACAGTGTATTTTAATGAGTCACGAATATCTTATGGTTGATTATCTCAGAATAGCAATTTTTGAGTTACGGCCTTCTGGCGCTCAACCCTCGATTTGTTGACTCGACTTGAATCGAGTCACTGAGATCCATGACTTGACTTGACTTGTGACTTGATTTCGAAACTTTTTATATGACTTAATATGACTTGATTTGAATTGAGTGACTTAACCTATTGGCATGACTTGATTTGACTTGACACATATTTAGAAAGACTTGGTTTGATTCAAGTCACTGTAAGTGACTCGACTTGACTTGTGACGCGTGGTTGGAATAAGAGTGAATATGTGCCCCTCTCTAATACAGCCCGTATGTCCCACACTGGCACTGGATTAAGGGGAAGGGGGGTAGGGTAGGGTTCAATTTTCTAATACCAAAAGTAGGGGTGTGTCACTGATGGAGTCAGAAAAAGGGGGAAAATAGTTGTTTCAAGATTTAGTTACATTCTGTGCGTACACAGCACATACACACACAGCATTTATTGAAAATCAGCAGTTGTACAAAAATGTCAGATTTGAATCGATGTAAGGGCATCATTATAACAAGTTCTCAGAGTGCTTAAATCCTAATCCTAGGCTAAATCTGCCGTCTTTTACACATGATACAACTTAAATAAACTTGTACAAAATGATTTAACTCAGTCGGTAAAAAATAAATTGAAAGGGGTAAAAGTTTGCTATAAAGCAGGTTGCGGCTACATCCAAGACTCCATAAGACGCCCTTGAAGTTAAGAGTGGTTTTTATTCCCAGCTAAAAAGTCAGCTTGCTGTTTGAAAGTAATCCTGACAATGACATTTATACAATTCCGTCTACCGGGAGACTAACATAACTAGAAGAAAAAAACACAATTTCAATACTTTTATATAAATAAGCTTAAAATTCAAAGCCAAGAGTAAGCCCAAATAAATCCAGATTTATACAATGTTATTTTTCTATAAATCATTAGAATTAAGTCAATTGTACAAAAGTTTTTTGATGCCTGGATCAGCAACCTTAACCAGGGGCCTCTCCTTAACACAATAAATCATCTTTGTTACAATTCTCACACAAAATACAATAAAATAGAGCACAGACTGTTTTAGTTTAACCAAATTTGTAACACCCTATTTGGACAATACATGTCCGTATTTGGTCACACAAGCCCATATTTAGACTTTTACAGACCTTATTTGGATACAAGGTGTGCAAACAGGTGTTCATTCTTCAATTTTAAAAAACCCTGCATTAAACCTTGCTTGGTGTAAAATAAACATCGGCAACACTTTAATAACACTTAAAAATAAAGGAATAATTTCATTTCAGGTGTGCGTAAATGAAGAGCGCCCCCTGGCTATTTATGTAACGTTGACCATAAGCCAGCGGCTACATCAGACTACGGGCTCTAACACCACGCACCTTGTGGGAATATGAAAGTCTGTAACAATCACATGTTTAACTGCAGGTTATTTCATCTGAGTGGAATACAATGACCACTTGTTACATGAACCGTAAGGCAAAAGAAACAATGCTCTACAGGCAACCAAAGTAGGGTCGGTCAGCATTTTTCCTTTCTGTTTTAGTGAATTTTCACAAATTTTCGGAGAAAAATCAAAATTATACAATTTAAAAAAAATGTAAATCCAAAAAATTTCAAAATATTTCTAAAAAAGAAAAGACAAATTAGTCGGTCGGGCTTGAGAACAGAGTTTTGTTGTTTTACCGCCTAATAGAAGATGAATTTGTTTTAACATTTCCACTTACACACATAAAATGACACTTATTATATACAATTTTCACATTACGTATCATCATCTTTAGTGATCTGGTTGAAATTTTCAAAAATTCCTTTAAGCCGAAAATCTCCATAATTTCCCAGGGAGAACATCTTGGATTTCCTGGATTAGAGCACGGATATCTGTGATTAAAGGAATAATAATACTGTTCTACCAATATTTTAATCTGAAAATCTGGATTATTTTGGATATCAATTGTACTATACAGTCAGGGGGTGTTACACATTAGTTAAAAGGTATGGTTCTACAGGATGTCACCGCACATACTATCATTCTGGATTAAACCAGAGAAGATGAGAGGATCTTCTCCAGTAAAAAAAATAAAAAACAACCCTGAAGGTTGAACCCAGTATGAAAATGAGTGCATGTTAATTTGCTGTACACTGATGCTGATTCTAGAGGCATCACAAGAGGGGGAGATGGGGTCAGAAGGCTTGCCTCCTCTCACATGATGACCCCCTCCCATGATGACCCCCTCCCAGGTGACTTTTGTATCTTCACCGCCTTACGCAAAAGTTACCCGCCATGAAGCGGGAGGGTGCTATTTCCAGGCCTGTATTAATCATCAAAAGTAGTCCGTTATGACCCCCTGATCTGAAAGTATTAACTTATATAACAATATAATCGGATGTCACAGAGATGTAAGCTTGAAATCTGATCAAAGATGGTTCTTTCACAAGTGAACAATTTATAAGCCTATCTATAATACTACAATACATACATATTCTAATAATATTTGTCTATGTATATTATAGGGAACTATTTGTACCCAATGAAAATGATTGAGATGCTCTGGAAAGGGCATGACAATATTTCTAAGACCTAAAAAGGAACAAAGACAATATCTGTTGATTACCTTTTCTCCCAAAATGCAAGTGAAAGCGATGAGAAAGGTTGCTGACATATTCGTATTGTGCTTTAAAAAAAAAATTATCTACCCTCTCTTTAAAAGATAAAATGTCTTCACGATAAAATGTCTCTTTTATTTCTTCCAAAAAATGTAACTCAGCGCATCAAATAGGGAGGGGACACTTTGCAGGTGAAGTCAATTTGAGTTTATTATGTATGGTCTCAGAGCATTTTCTTAGCTTTAAATGACATCAAAACTGATCAAGGCATTCAGATTTTATGAGGGAAAATGACTCACAAATTCTTATCTATTTCTTTATTTTTTTCTGTCCGTTATTCATCTATATCTTGAAAAACGCACAGCCGCAAAGTCCCCCTTTTGATGTGTTGCATCACATATAAAGAAGATAAACAAGCAGTAAAAACCAATAGAGGAAATCTGATATTGATAACCCACCAATCAATACATTGATACATCAAATCAATAGATTCCAGACAGAGAGAGATGTCAATCATTTGTTTTATTTCTGCAATCAAGATGCAATGAAGTGTATAAAGACTTGACAGGTATACAATAAAGCCCTACTTGATGGTTCCACACCTATGCACTTGACTCCATCACCTAGAGGGTTTATTTACACAATATTGATGTACTTTTGATGGATTCACTCAAATTCTTGCAAAGTTACAGAGGGTCATGGAATAGAATATTTGTCAGCTATTTAATAACATCTCTGTTACAGTAGGCCTATATATTTTTTATTTATTTATTTATTTATTTATTTGAACATACACTTTTACAACAGTGGCACCCGTCTACCCGACGGTGCGTTCATAATATATACATACAATAATTGACAAAACAGAATAGAAACAGGTACTCTTCAACAATTATCCTAAAATTTTTTTTTTTAATGAAATCATAATTCTATAAACATTGTGACGATAGAACTCCCATTAATTAACCGATCTTCATGAACAATGAATCAAATTAAAGAGAAGAAATTTCATTACAAGGAGCTATTATAGTGTTGGGACACCTTCCTGGTTGGACATGTTGGAGTTAAATGACACAAAGTAGTGTTAAAGATTTTTTTTTAAATTAATTTACTTCAGAATTGAAGATGAACATTAAAATTTATCGTTATTGTTGTTTCTTCTCACAAAAACACAGAAAAATGCTGATCGCGGTTCGATCAGCATTTTGGAATCAACGTTTTGTTTAACAAAGAGGGCTGATTTTTCTTAATCCATATAATAGGTGTAAATTGATACATGTAATACAATTGTAAAAATATACAAATCCCAGTTTTTATCATATATTTTTGTAATTGAGGGCGCTGCCTCCACCACATATCTTAATGCCCCTTTAATAGTGTTGGACACCTCCCTGGTTGAACATGCTGGAGTTTAAGGGGCATTGAGAGATTGCCGAGAAAAATGAAATTTGGAAAAAAGTAATTGTTTCAATCGATAAGTACATAGGAACCCTGAAGTGCAATGATTTATGGGAAAGCTGTTGAATAATGGCGCTAGATGGACATTTGATTGAAGCAAATTATGTAGCGAGTGGTGCTGATCATTTCAATGGGATCTACATCGAAATTACCAAATTGAGAAATTTTACATGATAGATGGCGAATTAAGGTAAACGGTTTCAGATGGTAGTTAGTATAATTATGCCTAAGTATTACGTAGGTTTTAAAAAAACTGATTTCCAGACAAATTGAGGGCGCACTCCCATACGTATCTCTCAGTGCCCCTTTAATAAGAGTACATTTATTACCTGGTCAGTTACTTATTTTGAGGACTGTATGCCAATGTTGGCACATTCAGATAGAGACCTCCCTATAATCAGTCAGCTGTAGCACGGGCCCCGTTTCAATTGAGGGCGCTCTATTTGGTGACGCACTGCCGTCATTTTTTACACAGCGATTCATCAAGTCGCCCGCCGTAATACGGACAAAAAACACTTTTCAATAGAGGGCGGGCTTGGGAACGGGACTACGTTTCCAAGGGAACGGCCTCACGTTACAGTAATTTCAAAATTCATAAAAAGCCGATTTTGCAGATTTTAAACAACGAAATAACTGTCTTATCACAGAGATAACCTTTACAAAGGCATCAATTCTGAATACTATAGGGCTTATTTTTAATGTAACAATTATCACACTTACTCGTACTCTACAAATTCTACAAAATGGTGTAATCTCGTCTAGAAAATGGTGGTCTCATCGCAGCACACCGGTCAAAAAATACATAATTTTAGCTTGTGCCGTGTGATGTTGGGGTCAAAGGTTAAATTAAATTATCGAACTGGATGTCGCAAGAAATTCTGGTAACTTATGCTGCCCTCAACTCGATGGATAGTTACTTTTTATGCAGACAATTGGGGGTAAAAGGCGAAAATTCAATCATTGCGCAAATTGACGGGTGTGCGTTACCTTGGTTACGTACACCCGTCCTTTTAGAGCGCCCTCAATTGAAACGGGCCCCGTTCTACAGCTGACTGATAATTATTCTCAAGCAATTGAAACAAGTGATTGCTACAAGTTTGATACAGATGAACACGCATCAGCTTTCCAGTGATGTGCAACACACTATAAACATAAGGCAAAATAGACAACCTGTTTAGCGTCCCCTCCCGCTTCCTTTTTTGGGGTCCACTTCAATTTTCTTTTTTCTGTTTTAGTCGTAACTTTTTCTTCAGGTGTTACAGAGTTTAAGATGTTTGTTACAAGTTTGTACCTTCCTTAAATGCATTTTAAACAAGTTTTGTAGTGACCAACCCCTCAGAACCATGAAATAAAACAGATTCAAAAGGGCCTTCTCCTTTTTTAAATTTTAGGTTCACAAAGTTGATCGCTGATTAGGCCTAAAAAAATAAATTGATTGGCGTAACCCGACCGACCCTATTTTTACCGCCGACCCTAAACATTTTGTGTGTGTGTGTGTGTGAGAAAAAGAAGAAAAAAACACTCAAAAAACAAATGTGTGTCAGAGAAACAGTGAAAATGTGTATTTGTGCCATTTGTTTATGTCTGTATGGTATATGTTTGCTGGTATATAAAATGTCATAGACGTTTTATAGATTTTAAAAAAATATAAAAAAATCCCACCTACCTACCCTATTTTGTTTCTATGTTACGCCAATCAAACCTTTTTTTTTTAGGCCTTAGGGCAATTTTGCACCTATAAGTGGTAAAAATAAATAAATAAAAATTAAAAAGGGCCTCCTCCTTCCTTTTTTTTGGAAAAAGTCAGGATGCTAAACATGTTTTTATTTTCATTTTGCCCAAAATGCAAGCAATTGAAATAAACAAATTCAAACTTTTTTGAGGTGTTTAGATAAACAAAATAACGTTAATAAAAACTTTCATGTCTGAAGAGGTGATGTTTCCATCTTAATCATCTCTTATGTTTCCTTTCAATTTGAGATCGTACCACTTCATAAATTAATAGCTCATGATCATGTTCAGTCACATGTTATCAATGGATCCATTCAAAAGTCACAATAAGCGTCTTTATTGATGAGCAAATGATGGCACTTTCTCAAGACAAATATGTCTGAAGAGCAGGATGTGTTAAGTCTGAATTGCCTCTTAGTTTTTTTTTGTTATTTCTCTTATTAAATAGGATTGCACCACTTACTATTTTATACCATTCACAGTTCTGTCTGGGTGGAGACAGAGTTAAGTCAGATAAAGTACTTCAAGATCTTTCTTACAAAAAGATCAAAGTTTAATTGAAGATGCTATTGCCATTTATAATTTTGTAAATTGTTTGTATATAATTTTCACTCTGTTTTTCATATTGTGTGTATGGACGCATTCGCCAAGTTGGCGGATGCCACTGTTCTGAAAGTGTATGTCCGAATAAATAAATAAATAAATAAATAAATTGGACATAAGATTATTTGATCCAGTGATCATTCGAATCGCAAAAAAAACCCTTTAACATGGGTCCCAAATTGTGAAAAACAAACAAACATGGGTCCCAAATTGCGAGAAAAAAAAGTAAAATCAGCCATTTTTAAAGGTAAAAACATCCCTGAATTGGGACTGACCGGACATGATTTCAAACTTCCAGTGGCACAACCCCTTTAAAAAAGAATTGAGACCCCCACCCCGAGGAGATGTTTCCACTAATAATCGCCTCTTATGTTTCCTTTCAATTTGAGATCGCACCACTACATATTTGATAGCTCATGATGTTCAGTCTAATTTTATCAAAGGATCCATTCAATAGTCACAGTGTGGGTCTTTTATGATGAGCAAATGATGGCACTTTCTCAAGACAATTACGTCTGAAGTGCAGGGACGTTCAGTCTGAATTGCTTCTTAGTTTTTGTTAAATTTCTCTTATTAAATATGATTGCACCACTTACTATTTTATACCATTCATAGTTTCTGTCTGGGTGGAGACAGAGTAAAGTCAGATAAAGTACTTCAAAATCTTTCTTACAAACAAGTTTAATGTAAGATGCTAATGGATTATAGATTATTTAATCCAGTGATCATACAAATAACAAAAAAAAACCCTTCAACATGGGTCCCAAATGGTGAAAAAGCACCAAAACGTGGGTCCCAAATTGCGAAGGAAAACAGAAAAATCAGCCATTTTTTAAAGATAAAAACATCCCTGAAGTGGGACCAGGCATGATTTTAAACTTACAGTGGCACACCCCTTGGCAAATGATTCAAGTACCCCCACCCCTAAGGAGATGTTTCCACTCATCACCTCTTATGTTTCCTTTCAATTTGAGATCGTACCACTACATATTTGATAGCTCATGATGTTCAGTCTAATTTTATCAAAGGATCCATTCAATAGTCACAGTGTGTGTCTCTTATGATGAGCAAATGATGGCACTTTCTCAAGATAATCAAGTCTGAAGAGCAGGATGTAACTGTCTGAATTGCTTCTTCGTTTTTGTTAAATTTGTCTTTATATGTTGATACCATTCACAGTTTCTGTCTGGGTGGAGACAGAGTTAGTACTTCAAGATCTGTCTTTCAAAAAGACCAAAGTTTAATTGAAGATACTTTAAAATAGATTATTTGATCCAGCTAGCTGAGACTAGAACTGGAATCGGCCACTCGCGGAAATATAATACTATCACATGAGCGGCGTAAGCCGCGAGAGGCCTGGGTAATCCACCAAACCCGGCCATGCCTAAGCATGGCGCAGTTCCCGGCCTGTCCAGATCATTTTGACATATTATTTACATGGGCCCAACCATATACTATTCCGCGCACATCGTAAACCAACGGAGCAATTCTAACGGTTGGTGTTAGGGCGGCAGCCTTAGATCTCATACAAGTTGATGGACACTAACACATGCTATCAGCATGGGGTGTTCCTTGCTGGTAAACAAATATTCGCGGTACTACTATTTTAAGTACTATAGAAGTGTTGAACTAACTAAACTGTGAATATTTATTTACTAGAAATTTTTAAATAAGAGGAAACTATTTATAAACGTCAGAACAATATTAAAATTAATTAAACGGAGAGTATTTGTTTATTTGGCTACTTCTCTTTGCACGGAGGCTCCCTTAGGAGTCATAAAACGTACAGTGGATTATCCAGGTCCCTTAAGGCTTCGCCGTTCAAAATCAGTGTATTAAGGCCGTGAGTGACCGATTCCAGTTCTAGCTGAGACTTGAATAGCATCTATGGTGATTTATCTGGTATTATATGTGTCCTAAGAACTTCCGAAAGCACCAAAACTATGTATTGGCTATAGATGAGTTCCCTTTGAAAATAAACACCTAACCAATACAAATGGTATAACTCCAGAAACGCTGAGCTTACATTGCTATCAGCAGATGACTTAAATTACTATCAGCAGTAGATAGCTTAAATTGCTATCAGCCGTAGATAGCTTAAATTGCTATCAGCAGTCGACAGCCTACATTGCCAACAGCAGTAGATGAAACTTACATTGATATCAGTATAGTAAATCACTTACATTGCTATCGGTAGAATAGATCACATTGCTATCAGCAGTTTATAGCTTACATTGCTATCAGCAGTAGATAGCTTACATTGCTATCAGCAGTAGATAGCTTACATTGCTATCAGCAGTAGATAGCTTACACTGCTATCAGCAGTAGATAGCTTACATTGCTATCAGCAGTAGATAGCTTACATTGCTATCAGCAGTGGATAGCTTACATTGCTATCAGCAGTAGATAGCTTACACCTTATCAGCAGTAGATAGCTTACATTGCTATCAGCAGTAGATAGCTTACATTGCTATCAGCAGTAGATAGCTTAAATTGTTATCAGCAGTAGATAGCTTACATTGCTATCAGCAGTAGATAGCTTACATTGCTATCAGCAGTAGATAGCTTGCATTGCTATCAGCAGTAGATAGCTTGCATTGCTATCAGTAGTAGATAGCTTACACTGCTATCAGTAGTAGATAGCTTACATTGCTATCAGCAGTAGAAAGCTTACATTGCTATCAGCAGTAGATAGCTTAAATTGCTATCAGCAGTAGAGCTTTCATCAGCAATATAGATAGCTTAAATAGCTGTCAGAAGTATACAGTCCTCAAAATAAGTTGAACTGACCAGGTAATACATTTGCTCTAAACTCCAACACTATAGCTTCTACATAAAAGTATTATTACATTATTAAGTGGTATGGAAATTTCCATCCTTTAATTTGAGATATTACACATGAAGATTGAATGAATATCCACTCAGTTATTTGCCTAAAACCAAAACAGAGTCCGTTTTCATTTAAACATTTTGTTCGCCTACACGCAGCCTTGGACTAGCAACAGGCAGGTTATTGATTAACCGGTAGCGACAACTCATGTGTCGATAGTAAGATGATGATTGGGGATGATTCAAAGCAGCCCATACGTACACACACCTGTCACACTGTCCTGCGAGTACAAAACACAAGTGTGAAAATGTAAACTGCACATTGTTCAATCCTTTGCAATGTTGCGTTCATAATTATTAACCGATCTTTGTGAACAATATCTCAAATTAAGGTGAAGAATTTTCTTTACAACTTCATAATATTTGTACGTAGGAGTTATAGTGTTGGAGTTAAAAGTATATTTATTACCTGGTCAGTATATTACTTATTTTGAGGACTGTAGATAGCTTAAATTGCTATCAGCAGTCTAGCAGTATATAGCTTACATCAGCAGTAGATAACATATTATGCTATCATCGTGATCATTGTCTTTGATTGGTTAACAACACAATGTATAAGCCGCCAATGCGTTTTAGCAACGTTACCTTTAGAAGTCTGTTTTAAACACCACAGAAAGCAACGTCGACCACCCCCCCCCCCCCCATAACAACTTTGAGCCTTGGTTACAATTAAAATTACTTTATTGATGAAGAAGCTCATAATATGAGCCAAATGTTTTTGAACTCACGGAGCCAAAGTGTCACTTTTATTCGATTGTAGACTATAATATGCATGAATCTTTACTTCAGCTATGAATCCCTGGATCAATTTATTCCTTCCCCATCCCTCTAATAGTAAACATGGTAGCAAAACTGGACCCTATGCTTCTAAACCCCAGTAGAATACTCCTATAAGTCCCTATGCGGCATATGGTCACTTATTTTTCAAATAAATAGATCTATGAACTTTTCTACCTTCCCCTCAATATGTTTCACCTCATATTACACCTTATAATAAATGTTTATACAAAAAGGAGTAGTCACTAATAGCTGCCGTTTGATGTTTATACTCTTTTGTATCAAAATCTCAAATAGATTATGTTAACATATAACATTGGGCAGCTATTGCTTTGATTACAGGTAAAAGACCTGAAGTCATACTAACCCTTCAAATCTCTTTCTAATACCTCATAATAATTACATACAATATAGCTTAAGGGGTCCTGCCTTCATTCAATCTGCGCAGTCCCAATCATAATGCCGCTATTCATTCTATGCGCCATCCGTGGGAATATTGGCCCATACAGGAGGTCAATCAGTTGGCACGTGCCATGTGCCCTAATAATACCCATGGGCTATGAACACACCTCACTATAAGCATGCTATAAGGGAATGAACTTGCGCCACACCGCTGTCCACTGACAGAACGACCGACAGAGCATTGTCATGGTGTTTGGCAACGTCCCATGTATGTAATATGACGCGCAAGAATGTTGGCAGCAGATTTTGTAACTTTTTTGTCAAATTACTTGATTGTGGTAGGTGGATATCGATGAAATTAAGAACGTGGAGGCGTACACTGTACACTTCATTTCTCAACCTCCTCTTTTAAGAATGCTCTTGCACATTCACATACAGTATGTGTCTAAATGAATGTATGATGAGTCGAGTAGCAGAGCTTTCAACCAGCGCTGGAACTTCAGATTTTTTTCAACCAGCCAGTCGGGCAAGTAACTCCCAAAAATACCTGCCTGACAGAAATTCCACCAGCCAGTATTATACATGTAACATCCTAGCACTGTGAGTTTGAAAAACTAAACCCGCCAGGTGGGCAGGTACTTATGCATCTTCACCCACCCGCATACGCAAAAGTTACCCACTACGGGCAGGTGGGCAGACACCAACTACTATTTCCAGGCCTGCTTTCAACTCATTAAAGTACATTGAAATAAAATTGAAAGTATTAACAAAAAAAATTGAATAAAAAGGGAGAAGGGTGAAATTTTATTTTGTGATAAGAAAGAAACAAACTAAGTACCTGAGGGTAAAAACCTCTAAGCATTTGAAGAAAAGTTGTGATAAAATATCTTCAAAAAGATGGATGACACTCCCTAAGTCAATCATCCTGCTATAGGGAAAACAAAGAGAGAAAATCACGCTAATAACGCTCAATGATAACATATCGGGTTAGTTTTGACAATAAATAAAGAGTATTCATCGTGTTTATCTATTTGTTTATAAAGTCAGGCAGAGATTGATTCCAAAAGGGATTGATTCTCTCCCAGTTATTTGCTTTCTTGGGTGGTCATTGTGCTAGCTTGGTGATCATGGGTTGGTTTCCATCTCATCTTAAGATTTGGCATATTACAAGAGTTCTACAATTTCAACAGAATGTATACAAAATGGGTAACGTTTTAGACATCATTTAGTTAGAGATAGGAACATTTTGATAAAGTGACAAGTTGACAGACGAGGTGAGCCCAGCCTCCACCCTTTTAGAATTTACTGTCATAGTAAGGGCACATCAATTTTCTTCATAAAAACCCTCACCTTAATCATTTTCAAATTTCAAAAAAATGGTAAGCTTTTAATCCCTGAGCACCTATTTAACAAACATTTATGATTGGTTATAGATATACTCATTTGAATCACCAATTAAAAGATGGCTTCTGAGATATTTCACTCCAATTAGTACCAGGGTTACAATTATTCTAACATTGTCTCTGATTGGTGCAATAAATGATGTATTCATCTTTCTGACCAATCGGCAGGTAGTTCTCAGGGAGTTAACAAGTTCCTATCAAACTCATTTGAAACTACTGAGATTTGATCAGAATAAGCTCTTACATTTAGGATCATAGTTTCTAGTAGCCTGTGCCAAAGAACACAGGTTCTATCCAAAACCATCATTGGTAAGCCAGCAGCAAACTTCACTAGGCAGCTCTTTCTAGAGCCACCTATTCCGAGAGTTTCCGAGTAAACGAAAGTGGATTCCATTTAAATTAGCTATCTCACTTTTTGTGTTTGCAACATTGCACCCCACCGATCAAAATACAAAGTTGACAAAGTTAACAAAAATGCTATATATCTAAAATAAGAATATTATATGAGGTGATGTCACTCACTTCCCAACTTTAGCTGAAAATAGAGTGCTGAAGCCCAAAAATGCTGGCAGATAACCAAAATTTTAATGCAGGTTATTCATTGGATGACCATACTTTTTGAATATTTGTAGGCCTACTGTCGTTACTTTGGCAGACAACATTGGCGATAACCTGATTTCATAACATGGTTATCTGCTGGAAAACATGATATTTGTTCCTACATGTAATTTCAACACTGATAGTAAGAAAGGGCCACCTTTTACATCAAGGGGCAAGGGGTAGCCCCAAATGGTGGTTCTTCATAGACACCTTCTACCTGTTTTACTTATATATCAATTTTTGTCCCCCTGAAATATTCTCCGTGTTAATGACCTCTCATTTCGGTAATCCCCATCATTCATCATTCAATTTTTAGCTGACACCAAACACAACACGCTGCTTTATTATAAAAATCTGATTCTGTAAACTAAATGTGAGCTTCTATAAGATAACACCAGGGAATAGCTCAAATGCAACTAAGTAGTACAATTAATCTCCATCCTTCATCGTGTAATTTCAGGTCATCCTCCCGATTCTTTATTATGAAAATACAGTTTTGTAAACTAAATTTGAGATTTTACAAAATAACAACATAGATAATGGGTAGGGTGCGGGCGTTGAGACTGGCTGACTAGCCCGTGGCGGCAGAGGATGGATTGATATCTTGGGTGGTGCGCATCACTTGCTTGACTAATGACATAGGTGTGTGTTAGTCAAATTTACATTTGAGCAGTATAGCAGCAAAAAATATGTTTGCCGTATCAGACATAGAGGTTATCCGTTTTTAAGATTAGCTGTCATCTTGATGTGAACTGTGTTTTAAGATTTTCAGAAAGAAGACACGTCTTTTTCATAATTATGTAGGCCAATTTGGTAACACGGTTCAATGAATTGGACGTCATGCACTGATTCAATTGAATGCAGGCCGGATGCAATTCCTTGGCAGTCCTTTGCGCATGGCTGCACCACCTATAAACATACTATTATGAATGATGCAATCACTATACACCAGTGTTGGTGTAGAGTCGGCAACCCTACCCAAGTCCAAGACTAGTCCAAGTCCTTACCTCTTGAGTCCAAGTCAGAGTCCTTACTGTCCAAATCCGAGACCTTTCGAGTCCAAGTCCTAGAGATGTCCGAGTCCAAATCCTGAGTGTAATATAAATTTTGATAACATGTTATTTATTTCGCTATCCATAGGCAAACATATCAATAATGTCAACATAATAACACAATTTTAAGCCAATATTTACTAGACTCGCACAGGACTCGAGAGCACAATTCCAGAGTCTTTAAAATCATACCAGTAAACAGAACATATTTTTAACTTGGCCATTGAAAACGCTCTTGACTGGTAGTGGCATTGTCACTGAACCGTGTAGGTGTCAGAGGGGTTTTGTATTCATTGCTAAGCTATAGGGGGACAATGCAGGGGTAAATGACCTCGCAAGGGACATCAGTGCGGAAATGAACAGAACTATAACAGATATAGACAAACAAATGAATCAAAGAAATACTTTGAACTTGAAATTTGGCAATTCACTTATTGTGATACTTGGCTTCTGATCGGTTGTAGGAGGTGTAAGTCAGCGCTGCAGCCAGGTGTCAGTCCATCACCGCTACACTTCAGAGCAATTGAGTCTACAAACAGCATGATTGCATATAGGCAGGGACGCCCATATTTTTTCTTATTTTCCCTTGAAATCAAAACTTTCTGTAAACATTTTGCCGTTTTTTAAAAGCAAAAGACATTTTTGGGGTCGGTATTCATTTGCATGTGATACTTTTTTCACCAATCTAAAAACATGGGTCGGTCGAGCCTGCACAACAGGGTTTTTTCCTTCACCTAAGAACTATTTTAACACCAATTTCAACATCTTGATGACAGCAATTTTAAGGTTTCTTTCCTTGACAAATTTTGCACAGCACCAATTTAAAAAAAAGTTAAAATAGTGCATTTTTGTTTGCATATAAAGATCAAATGTGAACAATATCAAATAAATGAAGTCAAAAGTGAAATAATGCCGTGATAATATATAATTTATTGTACAAATTTTCGGTCATCGGCCTTCATCGGGTATGATGTGAACAATAGCCCAACAGAAATTAACAAAGTTAATGAACTGAGTGATTAGAAATCAAACTGGTAACTCTCTACAGAGAGCTCTGATGGGTCAATCAATTGGTTCACTGCACCAGTTTGAAGATGCTGATAGGTTTCTCAGTATCTGTGCCTGTGTTAGAACACACTAAAATGCTTTACTGCTGTGTCAGTTATTGTTAAGGTGACATAGTCTATTTCTCTTCCTCTGGACAGCAATATAACTTTACAGACACGTGCGTATGTGTCTTCTATCTTTACGTGCATGTGTATATACGCCAGAACCTCTACATGTACATGTAGTAGGAGCCCCGGGGTAGGAGCGCCTCTACATGTAGTACATGTAGTAGTAGGAGCGCCTCTACATGTACATGTACATGTAGTAGGCGCATGCTTTAATATGCTGCATTCAGGGAATGACGCAGTGATGTCACTCGTGGAAGTAAAATAGAAAATAAAGCTATACTTTGCAGTGGCGTAGCTAGGATTTTTTTCAGGGGGGGGGGCAAGAAATTTTCGTAAAAGGTTGTCCCAAATTGTTTGCAGTCAGTCACCTCGTGAATTTCACATAATTGGGGGGGGGGGTGGTGAGGTCCAAAAAAATGTGCACGG
Organism: Ophiura sarsii; assembly: GCA_035610835.1. Lineage (NCBI taxonomy): Eukaryota > Metazoa > Echinodermata > Ophiuroidea > Amphilepidida > Ophiuridae > Ophiura > Ophiura sarsii. Next base: position 45,553,622 of record CM069446.1, read on the forward strand.
TCACATTTTTTTCGCACAGTCCAATATACAGCACATTAAAAAAAAGGCCAATCTTCCAGGTTTTAAACAGCATGGCAGGTACCTGCCATGTAAACAGTTATTTCTATAACATTTTCATTTATTTATAAAAAGCAGGCGAAAAATTGTTATTTTTAGATAGTTATAACGCATATAAACACTACACCCGGAAAGTGGGGCGGGGGCACAAAGGGGGACGGGGGCACAAAAAATTCGGTCGGGGGGGGGGGGGGGGGGGGGGGGGGGGGGGGGGGGGGGGGGGGGGCAACTGCCCCCCTTGCCCCCCCCCCTTTCCCGAGCTACGCCACTGATGCTTTGGTAGCACACACTACACAAAATGCCTGTTTGAAAGCAAAATCATGGACAAATAAGTCTAACATTATCTTCATGACTCATTGTAATACATTGTTCATCTATTTGATTACTTAACCCAATAGAGAAAAGTAATGGATATTCAGAACAAGGAGTGAATAAAAATCCATTAAACGGTTTAAAAATGAGTGATTACTGTAATGTTACTATTATTGCTCCTTTTGAGTCACCCTGAAGCATTCCCTCCAGCATAGACCAAACCAGATCCAGTTTGTATCTTTGTATTCAACTTGTTTATGACTTTTAATTATTCTTTAAAAAAACACTTTGAACTTGAAAGATTATTATAAGAAAGACTTTTTCCTAGCCCTCTTGCCCAGCACACCTTCACTATCCTAGAGCGTTTCGGCTAGACCCCATAACACAGTCATATTGGATGGAAACTAATTGTTAATGTCATATGCAATTGTTACTAAACAACAATCTAGTTCTCTAATTCCCTAATGTGGTGTACATATCCCCAGGTATCTTAATAGAAATATAGCAGTAGGGGCCTACTCATTTAGTTTAGGTGACAAAAAAACATGTTCTATGGACCTGGCCTACCCTCTTTTTTTTGGAAATTTTTGAATTTTTTATTAACATTTTGAAAATTGTTTGCAATTTGAAAATGTTTGGAATTTTTGTTGCATTTTTGGAAAATGTTTTAAAGATTTTTAGAAATGTTTATGGGACTTTTTAAATGTTTGAAAGTTGTCGAAAATTGACCAACATTTTCAACAAAATAGGGGGAAAAGACCTGACCGACCGCCCCTACCTGAGAAGTCTGAACAGATTTTTTTGTTGTCGCCTTAAAAAAAAGAGAAAAAAACCGCTCTCAGACAACAAACAGTTATCCAATCATTGTTATTACTTGGCTCATAATCGGGTCTCCTCCATTCAAATTTTAGCCATTTCAATTGTTAATTGTTACACAAAATGAGTAATTGATATGGGAAATGGACTTTGATACAGTGTCCAGTACTTTGTGATGGATCGGCCATCAGAAACTTGAGACACTTATCGGGCTTTTAGCGAGCTTTTAATATGTTTTGATAAGCTATTGTCTATTATAATACAATGAATTGTTCTTTTTTATGTCTTTTGTTAACAGTTTAACCTCTGAATAAACTATCTTTGTGGAAGCCATTCACTGTTTTGATACATTGTATAATTACCCTTTTAAGAATCAATTCCAAAGTCACATAAAACTAAATTCAACATTTCTGAGACCTTATGGTCTCAAGATTGTTTTAATAACAAGCAGTGTGTTTTGCTCAAATACACCTGTTTATATATTCTCAGAGAATAATTGCGCTTGTTTTTGTAAAATGATAAATTATGGGTAAACTTGGATTTGTGCTTGAAAAAATAGAAAATATCATATTTTGTATATGTGTGTAGCAGTGGCGTAGCCAGGACATTGGAAAAGGGTATAGAGGTATGTGCCGCGCTGAAGACCCCCCTTTTCACCCTCTGCTGCTAGCTCTTATGACCCTCCTTTTGAGCCTGCATCAGTTCTTAAAGACCCCAATTTTATTGAAAATTTAAAAATCGCAAAACTTTGCGTTCCAAAGCCCCAGTTCTTCGATTTGCGAATTTTGCGTTCTAAAACCAAAAAAATCAAACATTTGCGTTCTTGCTAATCAAAATTGAACTAAAGGCCAGTTCTCAAGGCCTTCTTTTTTGAAAAAAAATCAGTTCCTAAGACCCTGTTTTTCGTCATAAATTCCACTCAGTTCAGTTCTGTAGCCCCCCCCCCTTTTTTGAGACCCTGTGCGGCACACCCCTACCCAAAATAGCATGAGTCTGTTGGTTGAGATTGGTTCTGTTAGGTCAATTAATCATTTGACAAGGGGAATCATGGAATATGACTGTCAAATTGGTTGTCGGTTAAGTCTTGTCGGTTCACTTTTATTTTTTGCCCCTCCAATATGAAAAACCTAGCTACACCACTGAGCTCTGGTACCGAGCTGTGAGCATTGCGAGATGCGACCTAGGGTGTCCCAACACTAGAGCTGGTCTATGCTACCAAGATATAGAGGGAAACAGTTTTGGGCTATTGAGGAGGCACGAGTTAAGTGCTACATGTTTGTTCTCATGATTAGGCAAAAAAAAAAAATTGTTTGGTTGTCCTCGACACAGCTGAGAGATGAGGTGCGGGCGGGCGGATTTTTTTAATTTTTTTATTTTTAATTTTAAATTTTAAATTCCATGGGAACTCAGAAGTCCCAGGTATTGTAGTGTTGTGATTGTTTCATCTCCGGCGTAGTCAATATCCGGCCTTCATTTTTTCTTCAGCTACAGCGGAGGATCCCGCGCGCATTTTTTTAGGCAAAACCCGAGAGGCGTACTAAAACCGCGATTCACAACCAAAACCGAGAAATGCCGCGAAAATAAACCAATAAATGCGAGAAACCGCGACCAAAAATGTGACCGATAATCACCCCCAAATATCACTCTTTAAAAAGTAAATAAGCTTACTTTATAGTCCATTTTTCTTCTCTGCGAGAAAATATATTGATTTCCAAATTTATCCCTGGCAGAGGGGTATCATAATTTGCGTATTATTCCAATTAATGTCCTCTGTTTTGACATTTTTTATACGGAAGAAATATTTGTTTTGAACACGCGCCGCCATCTTGAGTACATCCCATGTGGCTTCCAGTCGATCCTAAAAATTACTGTATGTTACCTTGAATTTACAAAATGTAGAGGGCGGCAGAGTCTTAGTCAATTCTTTATGAAACCCGTTTCCAGCAACCTAGGCGGCATCATTAATCATTACGTCAGAACACGTGCGATCTTGGGGGGGGGGGTGGGGTACCGCGCCATTTTGTCTCGAAGCAATGGTTATGACGTCATATTTGTGTCGATTTTCAGAACTCTTGTATTGGATTTACGTGCAAAAAATATGCCCTTGGCATCATACTTTCCCAGGTGTGCAGTTCATTTTAAATTTCAGATGTTCTAAAATGGATGGTTTTCTAAACAATTCGAGAAAGAAAATCGAACTGCACACCTCTGAATTGCCAAAAAAATGCTTTAAACAAGTCCACTTTTGTGCCTTTGAACAGAGTGTCTGTCGGGAATGTAGAATTATTAGCGCATTAACCCATGACCCCGGTGCATGTTCGCTGTGTATAACAGATCGTAACATGAATAATGCAACACGTTTCAGTCAAGCAATGATTGGGTAATGGTATGGACCTACTGAGTTGATGTGTGGTAGAGCATGACATTGTATTCAGTGAGATCATTTGCATACGTGGGACTTCTACACCATACCGCTACCAATGGTTTTGGACCGTATAAATAACGGCATTTCTTGTGTTCGAAAATGTCAACGTTTTTTACCTTTCTTTCAAAAATAAGGAGTATCATCACATTACAAACACATTTTGTGCGAGAGAAACACACACATTTGGCAAAAATGGCACAATAAAAATCCGTTCGTTATAAATAAAATAAATATGACTAAATAATAAAACTATCACAATTATAGTCATCGGGCTCTGTGGCGTGCTACGTTGGACGTGTCGTTGGCAATCGGCAATCGCGGGTTCGAGTCCCGGTTATTGCTTGTTATCCTTTTATTTTTAACTTGATGGTAGATTAATGTAACATCATTGTTATGTCAATTTTTATAAATTATAAAGACCGCCCATGCGTTTATAGTTGTCTTTTTATTTATTTATCTATCATTTTACTCTTGATTTATTTAACTTTGTATCTAAACAATTAAAATGCGTAAACAATTATATTATAGCTCGATAAATAAGTGGCATAATTAAGCACATTTAAAATGAATTTAGACAATTAAAATCCATCCGAGAGGAACTACAATATGCTTACCGTTGCTTATAGGTCAATAAATGCGTATGTGTTGTTTCGAGCGAAATTAGACAAATCAATGCACGCGCGCTGATGTTGAAGTGTGAATAATGGCACGACCCCGCAGGGGGAGTGCTATTGTGAGCATATCAACATTTGCGCAAGTACATTGATTTTTCTTATTTTTCGAGAAACAAAACATTCGCATGCATTGACCTAATTCATACACGACACTATACAAATCAAAAATCACAATTTAAGCATAATTTTAATCTATGTAAAAACGAATAAAAACATGTTTTCAAGCTTGTTAAACACCCCAGTGAAAATCCGCGAACCCACGATTATTGAACAACGAATCAAAGCAAAGCGCGCGGTGCGTGCATTGAACGGCGCACACACGGAGTGCACTGGACACTTTCAATGCACTCCGCGTATTTAAGTTTCTTGCTTTCTGATTGGTTCGACACTCATAAGAGTGTATGAATAGTTGTTATACCATTGCACTACGATAAAGTAAGTAAAAAGTAAAGAGTCCTGCCGAGCTAAGCTCACAACAAGCAGAGTGCCCATCTCTCTTTCCTTGGCATTTGGGCCAGGCACCTCCTTGTCATTTTTGCTGTCGTTCACCACTCCTCTCGCACAGCGAGTCTGTTTTACCTTCCCAACATATAATTGCTGGTACCCATTTATAAACCTGGGTGAAGAGAGGCAAGCGTGGTAAAGTGCATTGCCCTAGGACACAACACGCTGGCCGCAACGGGACTCGAACCCACAACCTTTGTATTGTGGAGCGAGAACTTATCTGCTGGACCACACGTGAACTCCGATAGGCCTAACCAAGTAAAGTCCAAATGCAAGCATGACGATAGGTTTTCAAATAAAATATCAGATAAAAAATTGTAGTTTTACCCAAATGTTAGGTTTACAAATTAGCAATTAGCAATATATATACAAAATATCAAAGGGTAACATTTTAGTATCTTTAATTTTAATGTCTATTTTGTCATTACCATCCCCTAAACCCCTACAACCACGCAAAGACATAAACCATGCCAAACAATTTATTTTGCAACCCTTGACTTGGAAAGCCAGCTACACATCTACATATCGCCCTTTGATTGTATGAACTTTTTGGACCCATTGAGTGAAACCACTTCCAAGGTGAAAAAGACTCCCGATAAATTTATTTGGGACGTTGGTAAAAGTCAAAGTTAAGTTTACACAACCTGCTTTGGTAATGAAGTGTGGCAAAGAAACTAAGCTTCACTATCCACGTGGCTATATTAGTTTGACCGTATCAAAACAGGATTTTTCATAAATCTGTCCCAATTTTCAAAGTTTAAGAATTACTGAACCAATACTAGGCATGTTTGTAATTATTTGAATGCATTTTTCATGGTGATTCCAAATAATATGGTGAATAAATTTAGACTTTTTTCAAACATTTTGTAAAATTTTGGAATGTCCTCTGCAGACAACTGCCGCGTGACACCTATATTGCCCTTTGATTGTATGAACTTTTTGGACACATTGAGTGAAACAAGGATCCCCAATAAATTCATTTGGGACATTGGAAAAAGTCAAAGTTGAGTTTACACAACCTGCTTTGGTAATGAGGTGTGGCAAAGAAACTAAGCTTACTTAAGCGTGGGACTAATAAGTGGGATTTACTCCGGCCTAGATTTAAGTACTTTACCTCATTTCGATATAATATCTTGGTATGCGGTGTTGCTGAGAAGCTTCACCCAGGGCACCTTAGATAAATATGGCGCAACTGGACATCAGCTCCTTGTACCGCCTGCATCTACAGCAACAGCAAAAACCTGTACTATGGGTACAGGACCTCTAGGGTCAGTCGGGTGTTTTTTGTATTGAATTTTCAAAAGATTTATAAACATGTAAAAAAGTTCAACATTTCAAAAAAAATAAAAAATAAAAAATAAAAAAAGCAAAAATGTTCAACTAGGGATTTTGGCTAATTAGCTTTAAAATGTTATTCTATTGAACTATGTATCTTTTTGGCCTGTTTTCATGATTTCTTGTTTTGTAGCTTTTTATGACATCGCAATCAGCACACACTCATTTTGTTGTCGTCTTGATCATAGAAAAATGATTGAAACAGTTCTGTAATCAGCACATTTTCAGCTTTCTTTGATATAAATATATCCAATATCAAAAATCCAACCATGTGGCGGGTTTTCACAGATCGCATCACAAATGTTCCCAAAATATTTCTAAACAAAATAAATTTGAAAATTTGAAGAAAAAAATAGGTTGGTCAGGCCCATAGAACAGGGTAGATTTTCCCCATGCCCGGGAGGGGAGGGGGGAGTCGGGGGGGGGGGGGGGGGGGGGGAGGGTGCCGCTGGAGATTCAAAACCTCTACCCATTTTTAGGGGTGATTTTGGGAAAATCGGTACCCATTTTTAGGGGTTTTGCTTCATTTTAGAACAAATTTTCGCGAATTATCGAGAAAATCAACCTATTTTTTGCCAATTTTTGCGAAAATAGACCCATTTGTAAAAAGTGACCCCATTATTAGGCATTTCCAGCACAAAATCATACCCCATGTTTAGGGATTTTGTGCCAAAAAAGCTACCCATTAGAGCGGCACCCCCACCCACCGTATACTGTCCCCCCCCCCCCCCCCCCCCCCCCGGGTTCCCATGGCGCCTTATAGACAGAGAAAGTGTGAAAGAAATAGTGGCTTTTGAGAAGTGGATATATGATAGTCATTTGGGAAAAAGTCTCAAATAGGGGCAGTGGAATCTAGGTTGACACAACTGTTTCCTAATGAAGTGACGATAAAAATCTAACCTATTAAACTATTTATTCTAATTTGGTGTAAAATCCCTAAGTGAACTTCATCAATTTACCTACAAACATGTATAGTGACTACAAATGACACAACAGAGGGATGGAGGTGTTAGGGAAATACTCCTGAGAGGTGCTGCTCAGAAAGACGGTTGTGGTAGAGTATGCCGATTTCTCTCAGCTTCCCTGGTTTTATACACCCAAATTAGTAAATACACACCCAGATTATGTCCACAGCGCCTATTATAATACTTTGTACACAAATCCTTAATTTAACGCACCCAGTTGTTGTTTTTGGCTGAAACATTTTTAGTTTTGAAATTATTTACACATTTTTGGCACTTTTTGGTCAATATTTTTAAAACTTAACAAACAAACAAACAAAAAACCAATCCTAGATAATTGACTTTAGATGATTTTTGTGAAATTTTTGAATTTTTAACCAGATTTTGTTAGATTGGTTGAACAAATTGGCGCCAAAACAGTGATTTTTGGGCAAAAATGTAAAAATCACTATTTGTTTGGTGAAATTTGATACCAAAAATGGATTCTCCGACTCATTTCATTTGGTTGACACTTCCCTTAAATTAGGCAAAAGTAGGCCTATTGCAAGGTATTGATAATGTAAATGAAAAGATTTCAGGATTTCTAAAGGCATTACACTTTTATTGTTTTTGATGTGATTTAAAAAAGAAACATACCCTTTTCTTGCAAATGGTTAAATTTGAACCCTGTAACATGCTAACACCTGTCCCGTAATGCATTTATCAATTGCATCCCCGGCCCGGGGGACCCGGGGATAGCGGGGATTAGGGCCGGGACGTACAAATTGCCAATGTGACATCCCGGGTACAGTCGTGTAACATTTATCAATTGCATCCCCGGCCCCGGGGACCCAGGGATTAGGGCCAGGACGTACAAATTGCCGATGTGACATCCCAGGTACAGTCGTGTACGGTCCCCGCAGGGCGGGGCACCATTTTGTGTACGTCCCCTCTACACTCCCGGCCCCCTATGGCCGGGACAAAGTGTACGTCCCAGTACGGTCTTGGCCCCCTTAGCGGGGACAAAGTGTACGGCGGCGACAATCCCTGCCCCCATACGGCCTGGAGTGTACATGTGTACCCTAGCGTATGCCCCCGATACACTGCCCGGCCATTCCCCGGCTTAATTTTCAGTGATGTACGCCCCCGCTACACGCCCCGGCTAGCGGGGTACACGCCCCCCCCCCCCCCCCCCCCCCCCCCGGGTCCCCTGGGGCCGGGGATGCATTTGATAAGTGCATAACACACCCAATCTAAAAAGACACCCGACGCATTCTTTGGGTAAAACATGCTTACAATAATATAGTATTCTGTCCCCTCCCCCTCCTCCCCCTGCCCCCTCCCCGAGATTTTGATCGGTCCTACATTACCCAGTGAGGTGAACCCACCCAGTTTTAAACGGCCTAGTTTTTGCATCTAGTCTCCAATTAGTTTACCATTTGTCTTCATCAATTGACACAATTATTTGATCAATTACCAGCCATACATTTTAAACTAGGTTTATGAACTAATTTATTAACAAAATTCCCACCTGATTTAACTTGTTAACATCCAATTATTTGGATATAAAATTTTGTGATTCTGGTTCTGTGCCTGGGGCTGAGTTAGGAGGATGTTAAAGTTCAAAGTTAAACAAATTGATGTCTTGGAGCAGCAGCTCACTTAGCACTTTCCACACGGCTATTATGTTACCATATTATACGAAACAGATTTTACAGAAACCTTTCCCAACTTTCAAAGTCTATCTCAAGATTTACCAGTGGCGTAGCCAGAGGGGGCGATCGCCTCCCCCCCCCCCCCCCCCTAATATTGACGTCGTGTCGGTTGAGATTGGCACTGTTGGTTCATTTGACCAGAGGAATAATGGAATTATGATGGTCAAAAGTACACAGATGAAATATTTTCGCGCGCTACACGCGCATATTAGGGTGCATCTTCTCCCCTTATGTCAATGGATTTGTCTGTCCCTAGTCTTAAAATGTTCCTATTGTCACAAAACTAACATGTGCCAAGTTTGAATTAATTTGGAAGTTGTCATGGGGGGCCACCGAGAACCTAAAGTTACAGTATGTGTTCTATGTAGGAAAGTTCGTTGACCCCTGTACAATTCCAATTAGAAGCCGATCCAACAATTTCAAGTAGCTGCCATATCAAAACCGTTTGGACTTAGAAGCTCAAATCTTGTGAGCTAATAGAACTGATAATCATCTTCAAATCTGCAACAACAAATAATCGCTAACAATGAGCATGTGTGGTTTACTGGCACAAACGCCCTCGCGATCCATAATTTCATGTATTTGGCATTTTGTGGTCATTTTTACCCCGAATTTGGCATTTTGTGGTCATTTTTACCCCTAATTTGAAAAATGTTGATGTCCTGATTGTGTTAACAGTATAACAACTTTAAATCAATGTATATTATCCACTTTCAGTGTGAAATAAGAGTATTATAGCACTTGGTTCACATAAGACAGACATTTCCCCCCAGAATATGGGCTGGGGGCGCTTTTGACAATAAAACACACATGCTCATTTCATTGGCGGTTAATTTTTATCGCAGATCCGAAGATGATTATCAGTTCTATTAGCTCACAAGAGTTGAGCTTCTAAGTCCAAACGGTTTTGATGGCAGCTACTTCAAATTGTTCAATCGGCTTCTAATTGGAATTGTACAGGGGTCAACGAACTTTCCTACATAGAACACATACTGTAACTTTAAGTTCTCGGTGGCCCCCCATGACAACTTCCAAATTAATTCAAACTTGGCACATGTTAGTTTTGTGACAATAGGAACATTTTAAGACTAGGGACAGACAAATCCATTGACATATTAAAAAAAAAAGGGGGAGAAGATGCACCCTAGCGCATATGTTACCCCAAAATGCAATATTCATTGGAAGAAGCTTGTTTAGAGCCAAAATGTATCTCAATCGTGCCAAAAATAGTTGTAAAGTCAACAATTTTCGCATGCTACGCGCGCATATCTTCACTCATAACAATCTTGTCGGTTCATTTTATTTCTTGCCCTCCCAATATCAATAACCTAGCTACGCCACTGAGATTTACTAAACCAATACTAGGCATATTTGTACTTATGTAAATGCATTTCAAATGGTGATTCCAAATATGGTAATGAAATTCAACAATTTTGACATTTTTGACACATTTTGTGAAATATTTGAATGTTGTCTGCAGACGCCTGCCTCATGGAAAGTGTGAACCAGGGTGTATCAGAATGAACTATACCGTGTTTCTAAAATAAATAAAAAATAAAAAATGATTATTAATTTAAATTTAAACACCTGCAATATAAAGGTGAACATGTTTACTGCATTATACATTAATTTCATTGACACATCTCTTTTTGTTCTTGTGGGCAAGACTTAATCGAAAATCGATGAAAAACTTGTTTTTCAATTTGTTATCTCAAAGAATTCACCGAACTTGAAGAGCCATCAGCAAATCTGATTAACGCATGGTTTCTTCTTATGCGTATTTTATGTCAACTACTTTTATTTTCTAAATTGATTATTCAGACCAAAATTTAAATCTACCATCTTTACCAGAAAGTCTGTATTTTCCATCAGAAATGTCCAATTTTCAAATCTAAAATTCTTATGAAAGCTGAGCGTTTGCGCAAGATACATATGAAAACGGTTTGAACAATATCGATCGAATTCATACTGTAATAAATCATATTGCCTTGGTATACACCTAGCACATAAAGTCCCTGACCGGGTGTTTTGAGGTTAGCTAATTCAAAATATATAATCGGTACCAAATATCTGAGATATACATTAAATGAGCAAATTTCTTCTCCGCAGCAGTTTGATACCTCATTCAACAAAATCGAATGGATACTTTTAAAGTTATGGCGATTTCAATGACCGCGCATAACAACAGCAAAGTTGCACTAGGTATTCATTGAATTGTGTGTGATTACTGTCATAACTGTCACACAAATCAATGATTTCCTAGTGCAACTTTGCTGTTGTTATGCGCGGTCATTGAAATCGCCATAACTTTAAAAGTATCCATTAGATTTTGTTGAATGAGGTATCAAACTGCTGAGAAGAAATTTGTTCATTTAATGTACAACTCGGATTTTTGGTACTGATTATATATTTTGAATTAGCCAAACTCAAAGCACCTGGTCAGGGACTTTATGTGCTAGGTGTAGTTCATTCTGATACACCCTGTATATCTACTTGATGCATTCAGTAATTGCCCCCAAGTAGTTGCCCCAAGGTATAGGTCCATGTCATCATCATAAGCAAATCTAAAAGCTTAAAATCTGCTGGGTTTTTATCATAAATATATAGGACTCGGAGAGAAAAGGCTGGAAACGCTATCATGATATTACGGGGATTGAGTGTTGACCAATAAACAAGTTTCAGACATTCTTTCTGACACAAACCAGTCATATTTAACACACATACCAGTTTTGCCTCTTATCCAATTAAATCTCCTCATCATCCTCATAGAAATCCCTTAAAAGTACGGCTCACCATGGACAAGCCTCTGAGGTTATATCAAATTTCTTTGACGCCCAAATCGGAGTTCCTTGCCGCCTAAAACTTAATTCCATTTTTGTGAATGTGTAGCCCAATTCTGGTGAGAACCTCTTTTGCTAAATTGAATGAAGATTAGTTTTCCTTCATTCAATGAAGGGAAGAGCGTACACCAGCACCTTCATTAGTTAATCTTCATTAAAACAAACATTTTTCAGTGCTTGTTAACCCTACCCTTCCAAGAACCTACGATTCACTATGTTAAAAAACCCATGTCCACGCGCATGCTACAGCATTCGATTCAATGACGTCATCAACCAGACTGATATGTGTGTACAAAATCGCTACCCGGGCGAGCCTTGGCAGGTTAGCCGAGTAGTTATGGGCGTGGCGCGGCGCAGTGTTTGGAGGGTCCAGGGGTTGAATCCCAGGGTTTAGCGGTGATTATTTGGGTGTCCACACAAAAACATAGCCTGGCTAGTTAGGGTTAACGCTTCATCAAATGAAGGGATTTTTGCTTGATTGTATGGGGTCTAAGTCATGAGCCCAAGTGGGTGGGGGGGGAGGGGGCAGTGGCGTAACCAGCAGGGGGGCAGGGGGGGGGGGGGGGGGGGTGGGAGCCCCCCACTTGGAACCCTTGCCCCCCCAAATGAAATCAAGTACGGCTGTAAATGAAATTTACAAACAAAGTACACACCAAATTCCCCCCAATAATGACATCGTGTCGGTTGAGATTGGCACTGTCGGTTTATTTGACGAAAGGAATCATGGAATTATGATGGTCAAAAGTACACATATGAAAAAATGTCTTCCCAAAATGAAATATTCTTTGGTACAAGCTTGTTTAGAGCCAAAATGTAGCTCAATCGTCCAAAAAATACCTGTAAAGTCGAAGATTTTCGCACGCTACGCGCTCATCTCTTGACTCAAAAAATCTTAGGAGCCCCCCCCCGTCCATTTCAAGTCACTGCCCCTTCTTGCCCCCCAAATGAAAAAGGCTAGTTACGCCACTGGTGGGGGGGGGGGGGCACTCAACTTGTTTAGGGTAGGGTTGTGCCATCCAGGGTCTCAAAACATGGGAGCTTCAAAGCTAACTGGAGCGGATGTTTTGACGGAAAATAGGGTCTTAAGAACTGATTTTCTCCAAAAAGTAGGGTCTTAAGAACTGCTCCCCCCCCCCCCCAATTTTCGAAACTGGGGCTTTGGAACGCAAATTGTTACGATTTTTGAATTTTCAATCAATAGGGGTCATAAGAGCTGATGCAGGTTCAAAAGGGGGGGGGGGTCTTATGAGTGAACAGAAGAGGGTGAAAAGGTCAACAAACAGCATGTTTAGATGAAGAGTGAAGAGTGAATAGGTCTATGCCATCCATTCAGGAGGATACATAATGATTCAAATAAACTGAAATAGGCCATTAATCACAATCAAAGGCATTAAGTTTTGGTGAAAACAAAATACACCATACAGCCCAATTGGGTTCTAAATATGCAAGCCTGGCAACTCTATTATCGTCGCTCTTTCGGCATCTGTCATATTAATATGGCAACGATGAAGAAAATAAACACTAGGAGCACTGCACAAGCTGCTCGAAGAAAAACAGATCAAAAGTTGATCCCCCTTAATCCGGGATCCAATCTCAAATTTTATGACATGGTCAAGTTGATGTTCAAATTGCGGACCGGTTTCTCCCTTCACAATAGTACGCACCTGTGATAAATGCCTATGGTTATGTCAGTATACTGGATATGGGAATATATCATTTGTCAAAACAACTTCTCCTGCCCTTAGGTTTTTATGAGGGGAGGGGGGATGAGGACTGTGGGGGATGATGTTATCAGATAATCACAGGTATTTACTATAATTTGTTAAAATTCATGCACATAATCATAGTGGGCGACAGGGCAAGATCAAAAAGTTAAAGCCTCTGCTGATTAGGCAAAAAAAAAAAAAATAGTTGTGTTGCCCTCATCCGGCCAGGTCAAAATTCTGAGAATGTGGGCCGGGTATTTTTTTTTCTATTTTTTTTTCTTTCAAGATTTTTTTTTTTAAGATCTTTTTTTAAGATTTTTTTTTTCAAGATTTTTTTCAAGATTTTTTCTTCTTTCCAAGATTTTTTTTCAAGATTTTTTTCTCAAGATCTTCCAATCTGTGAAAAGTGATGGGCATGAAACCAAAATATTCACCATTGGGTTGAAATTACATCCAGTAAGCGTTTTCCTTAGTATCTTCACACATGTTGACTGAAATAATATCATAGTATAAAATCATTGATTTGGTAAAATTAAAATAAAACAAATCCGGCCGGCCGTCCTTCCTGATTTTAGGCTTGTGAGGGCAACACAACTTGGCCTTAGGGCTCTCTTTGGACTCCCAGTGGGAGGGGGGGTATTCGCCTAATAGGGTTTACGGGGATGTGCCGCTCTAATGAGTCGCCTTTTTAGCAAAATATCCCTAAACATGGGGTATGATTTGTGCTGGAAAATCCCTAATAATAATGGGGTAACTTTTTACAAATGGGTCTATTTTCACGAAAATGTTGGCTATTTTGGCGAACATTTGCAAAAATGTAGTCTATTTTCCCGGTAATTTGCGAAAATTTGGGTCTATAATGAAGCAAAAAATCCTTAGAAATGCAGGCTTTGCCGTTTGAGGCGCGCGAGAGCGATCACGCGCCTAGTGCGCTCCTTAACCCATTTCTGGTCGCGCGATTTATTGCACTCCTTAATATTATTACTATACCTTACACACAGTCGAAAAACGTAAATAAATAAAATATTGTCAGTGTTGCTATAAAAAAATCTCCCCCTGGAAATCGCGTAAATTCAACCACACCCTGTACTAGTGTAGAATATCATTCCGGCAAGGATAGGAGCAAAATTGGGCGTGGTTGTCACTGTATTAGCACGTGCAAGCAGCATAAATTGACCGTACAGTTCGTGATGAAAATGCATAACATTTCTTTTTATTTTTGACGTATCAAAGCAGCATCAGTTGACCGGTCGATAAGTGCAAGCAGCATAAATTGACCGTACAGTTCGTGATGAAAAAGCGTAAAATTTCTTTTTATTTTTGACTATCAAAGCAGCATCAGTTGACTGGTCGATAAATAAATGCAGCACTGTTTTCAGTGGGGGATAACCAAAATAAAAATGGAGGCTACCGCGACCGCTATAAACAGGGAAAGCCGATCAGCGACATAATCCGACGTTTCACATTGGTCATAAATTGCTCTCCTCGATTATTCCGGGGGAGCTTTTAAAATGCTCTCCTAGTGCTCTCCTAGAGCACTTCAGGAGAGCGATTAAAAGCTCCCCTGCCAATTTCACACGGCAAAGCCTGGAAATGCGTACCGTTTTTTTCCAAAATCACCCTTAGAAATGGGTAGGGTTTTTAATCTCCAGCGGCACACCCGACCGACCAAACCAAACCAAATCCGAGTACCCCCCCCCCCCCCCCCCCCCGGGTCTTGGACTCTCTTGTAAGCCTGATTATGCTAAGGCGTGTCCTATCCACATATAATTACACTCAAAATTGTTTGCTATAGAACCCACCATATCAACAGTAGAAGGCAAGATCAAAGTTAAAGCCTTTGATTAGGGCTCTCTTTAAAGCCTGATTATGCTAAGATATTTTCTATCCACACATATAATTAGGCCAAGAAATTGTTAGCTTATAGAACACATAAGATCAATTATAGGAGATTGAGAAAGAAAGATCAAAGTCCAAAAAGAGATCACGGCTCTCATGTAAGCCTAATCACCTCAAATTGGAACACTTGGAACAACAACACTAAGATACAAAAACATAATCTCAAAAAGAGTGGGAAAGATCAAAGTCAAAACCTAGAGATCAAGACTCTCATGTAAAGCCTAATCACCTCAAATAAGATCAGTTGTAAGCCTAATTATACCAAGATACAAAAAAAACATAATCTCAAAGAGTGGGAAAGATCAAAGCCCCAAACAAAGAGATCAAGGCTCTAATGTGAAGTCTAATCACCTCAAATTAGAACAGTTGTAACCCTAATACAAAAACATAATCTCAAGAGTGGCAAAGATCAAAGGTAAACTCCCTGAATGCTTTTAGAAAGGCAACATCAAAGTTGAGGCTTTTCTGTGAGAGCTTAATCCAGCAATGTCCAGTGTTACTTTGAAACCATGTTTTCCAGTGTTACTTTAAAACCATGTTTTACCCCCCCCCCCCCCCCCCCCCCCCCCCCCCCCCCCCCCCCCAACGGGGCTTGTTTTGGACCCTTGAAAAAAGTGCACTTTTTGAGATGGGGGAACATTTTAGGCTGGTGAAATCAATTTTGGCCCCCAAACCATCAGAATGTTTTTATTAAGAAAACCTGCAGTTTTTTGGGGTTGAAAAAAACTGTATGTTAAAGCAGGGAGGTGTCAAATATTTGACACCTCCCTGGTTAAAGGAGATGTCCCGCAAGTACAACCTTGTGCATTACATGTTAGAAAAATAACTATCGAGCTGAACTTTTGTAATTATATAGAACAAAACACCACACTTATGACAAAAACGAATAAAAACCTCCATCTCTCAACATGCAATTTTAAAAATGTGCGGCCATCAAAAGTCCCGGTGTTGATGAAGTCACAGTTATACAATGCACATGCGCAAATTTGAGCACCAATAACCATGACGTCATCGACACCGGGACTTTTGATCGCCGCAAATTTTTAAAATTGCATGTTGAGAGATGGCAGTTTTTATTTGTTTTTGTGAATAGTATGATGTTTTGTTCTATATAGTGTCAAATAATGCTCAATGTTATACTTACGGGACCCCTCCTTTAATCAATTTTGCATGAGCGCGATGTGTTTTTACTGATTAGCTGATTGCGGTTTGCAGTAGCGATGGGCAATTGCTGGCTGTTGATGACCTCATTACTAATGCCAGTGAAAGGTCAAATCATGTTATCGTGCATACTTCTGCTTTCCACCAGTAGCGTAATCAGCCGGAACAGTACGTGATCTTACAATCCAGAATCTATTGCTATTTATCCTTCGTTTTGAAGGATAACAGCAGTTTTAGATTTGAATAACAGTAGCAGTTTTGAAGGATGATACCTTTTTCAATCCGGAATCTGCTGCTATAATGCACTTTGTTTCGAAGGATAAAAGGGTAAAAGGCGGCTAATTCCAGGGGAATCTTCACCAGTAGTAGCAGCCAAATGTCAGTTGAGGTGTGTTTTGACTAGAATATTGTAATCCGTTTATAACCAGCATATGCCACCTTTTTAATTCAGTAAAATTCTAAAACCTGTGGTCAAGCATACAGTCATCAAAAAAAGTAACTATACAGGTAATAAATGGGCTTCTAACTCTAACAATATATATCCTACCTAAAAATATTAAATAAAAAAAATGTTGAAAAATTTGTCTCCTTTAATATGTGATATTGCACGCTAGGATCGGGTAATTATTGATGAAGTGACACTTCAAAATGTAAGGGAAAGTCACAATTTCATTTTCACATTTTACATTTCAACACGGGGGAGAGTTTGACAGGTAGCGTGTGTGTGGCGTATTGATCCATCGGAACAATACGGCCGACTGTCCAACCTGCGCATGCATCCCCCAATTGTACTACCGGTAATCGATAAGGTACCCGTTAGATGGGTCCGCGTGTAGAAAATAAAAATGTGAAAATGAATATGAGACTTCACCTTACATTTGGGAGCGTCATTTCCTTTATAATCAACCGATTCTACAATGCAATATCGCATATCAAAGAAGATGAATTTTTCAACAACTTTATAATTTAATATTTTTAGGTAGGACATTAGAGTTAGAAGCCCATTTATTACCTGTATAGTTACTTATTTTGATGACTGTAAATGGGTTCAGGCAATTGGGCGCTTGAGGACATTTGTGAAAAATCACCTTGGCAACATTGGATAAACCCATAAGCTACATCCTCCCTGATCTCCAAAAGATCTCATTCTATGATTAAAGTCCTTCAAAAAGATCACATTCTATGATTAAAGTCCTTCAATTCTCTTTAGACACAAGAGTCATTCCAATTGATACATTGTAAATGGCATTGCTTCTATTATTGATCTATAATCAATACATGATTGGATGGGTGTTAGAATTAAAATTCAAGATATCATCAGGGAAGCCTCTTACCAGTTAATTGTCTCTTAAGTCCATCATCATTGTACCTTTACAAAGAACACCAGATGAAACCATGTAGTGTTAGCTGGTAAACTCAATGGGAAACACATCCTGCAAGTAAAATTACACAAAATATTGAGTATTTTCAAGTATTTTCAACAAAAACCTAAAGCTATTCATCTTTGTACCATGAATGGTTAGGCTTTGCCTCCCTGTTGTGTTTGTTTTCCCTTGGGTACTTCAACAACTTGGTTGCTCATCTGGGTGCAGGTGCAACATGACTTCAATAGTATTACAAGTTTACAACCATGGGAAATTCTCCCCAGACCTTTTCCCCTCCACACTTACCCCCCCCCCCTTCCCCCGTCAGCTCAAGCCCCCCCCCCCCCCCCCCCCCCCACCCCCTCCCTCCTCTGCCCCTTTTGTCCCACAACAATTTTGGGCCTTTTAAGGGCATTTTACAGATTCAAATCTGTAATACAAATCCCAATATTACATTCTAGTAATAAAGGGTTCAACAAAAGAAAGTATACCACTTTGTTTATGTCATTTTGAGTAACTTTCAATTTGTTTTTGTCCAAACAGGCTAAATAGGCATTTAGATGAATCTTTAAGGCATAATTTGATACCAAATTTCCCCCTAACAACAAAGATAAACCATGATTAGTGCCATTTAAAGGAAAATATCCCATTTTCAAAAGTCGCATTTTCAATACACAGCACGAGAAGAATAGGCCAATTGTTAACACACACATGCCGTATTTATCCCGTACTGATCACCGCGCATATCCCTCAATGCGCTGGCTAATTAAAATGTAAACTGATGCATGGGTGAAGGATTTGAATGTAAAGGAATGTTATGGATGGGGAGAACATGGACAGATTAACCAAATCTGCTCGTGCTGTGTATTGGAAATGCGACTTTTGAAAATGGGATATTTTCCTTTAAATGGTGCTAATCATGGTTTATCTTTGTTGTTAGGGGGAAAATTTGGTATCAAAATTATGCCTAAAAGATTTATCTAAATGCCTATCTAGCCTGTTTGGTCAAAAACAAATTGAAAGTTACTCAAAATGACATAAACAAAGTGGTATACTTTCTTTTGTTGAACCCTTTTGTAATAAGTATTGTTCTGGGTCATGACTCCTATTGCATACAGAAAATTCTGCATTTTCTCAAGTTTTCAACTCCTAAAATTGTTTTAGAATTCATAATTCAATCTTCATGAAATACAACCTTTGTCAAACTTTAGAAATGTGTCCAACTATATAAAACTACACTTATATAGGAGGAATTCTTTAAATTATTCTGAACTAGTTCAATAAGCACTCTTCTTCAAAGTCATAATTATGCAATATTGTCCAAGTGACGACCTCTATCCTTTATTTTTACTTTGAAAGCAGATTTTCTTCCAGATTTGCATTTTTGATCATAAATCATAAAGATTTTCAAAGTTACAGAGCGATATGATTCCTAATTACTTCAAAATCATGGTTTGAATCTAGGTTGAAATAAACTGTAGGGGTCTGCTCCAATGTTTTATATGATGTTACGTGACCCGGAAGTAGTATACCGATTACACTGTACTGTGACAAGAGAGAACGTCATCAACCTTAATTCGATCTTCGTTAATATTTGCTAATGTTATGTGTATGTATCTCTATCTTCGTTAGGTGTAATGTGTACGCTCTCTTCATTAACTAATGAAGATCAATTAATCTTCATTGAATGACGCGATTTTGTAGTGTGTATGGGGTCAAAGCAGAGGTCAAAGATAAGACACCTAATCTTTGCCTAGCTATATTTTTGAAGCGGTGAATCTTGAACTAATTTATATTTTGGAAAGGTGAATATATGGCGAATCTTCACCTACATTTTCAACTTCTCCCATATATCATGTATAAACTATAGAACAAACATAATGCACCGAGGTGAATCTTCACCCACAATCGCAGGAAAGACTTAGTCTTTCTTGACCAATTTTTCCTGAAGGAAGGTGAATACATGGTGAAGGGTTGAGTAGGGTAGGTTCAAGATTCAAATTGATGCCCGCATATTAGAGTTTAACGGGTTGACAGTTTTTAAATTGCCCGCACTGCGAACCCTTTAAACTCTTAACAAATATTATGAATACCTGTCGTAAAAGCCTATCTCACAATTATATATATCTTTGTATTTAATAAGGAATTCCATTTATTATTATTATAAATATAATCATTTATTTACATTACCAGCTGTGTCAGTATTAGAGTTTTAAATTTCAGAGAAGGAGTCCTAATTATCTCCCACAATTGATAAAAAGTCAATGAATGTCTAATCTAGATATGATATAATGATTTTATTGATCTCAAGATGATGATGTTTTAATTTAGTAAGATTAGACTTACAAGAGGACTTTAATCCAGTACTTCAACCTCCTAATCTTTTCTCTCTTTTAGGGATTATTGTTTTAGCTTAGTCTTTTTATATAGATTATCAATGTATTGATTTGTAGGTCTATTATACTAATCCATAATTAGTGAACCCCCCTTTCTCATCAAGGTTCAAGTAGAACTTAATGTGTTTTGCTCATTTTTCAATCCATAAAATAGAGAAAAGGATAAGCCCACATTTACAATGAGATACAATAATGGGAAGAAATGTCAAATTGAATGATGGACTTACTATAATACTAGAAAATTGGTCATTTGATCATAAAACTTAATTGTGTCAATTATTTTGATAGATATTTTTTTAATTTTTTTAAATTGAACAAACACTTTTACAACAGTGGCACTCGTCTACCAACAGTGCATTCATAATATATACATACAATAATTAACAAGACGAAAGAACATTTTAATAATTATTAAATACAATAATAATAGTCATGTATACAATAGTCTCAATAGACTCAATTTGAGTCCACGCATCTAACAGCCCACGCACGTTTAAGGTATGATTTGCAGAATTGGTCAAGAATAACATAATGCAGAACGGGCATCTTAAGTGTGTCTGTAAGGCGCGGCGTGGTAATATTAATCACTGTCACTGTATTAATTGGACAACCGAGCATTATTACACTTTTGATTCCAGATTACAGATAATAAATTCCAGCCAAACATCACTAAAACCATTGTTGTATAGGTTATTTTCGAGTTTGAGATATTCTACGACCCTATCTCATTCGGTGATCTACATGTAAATAAGAAGTGTCTTAAGTCTTCCACTGAATCATCATTACAAAGCATACATGATGATGGACAGTGTAGCTTTAATAGTAACAGAGATGTGGCAAAGTTGATAAAACATCATCTCTCTAGTTAAATGTGCAATGTTACTAACGTTGTCAGAGGGAAGCTTTCCGAGAGGCTCTATATATGATATTATTGAATCTTGTTGGCAATAAAACCATGCAAATATTGGTTGGAATTGAGGATATTATGGTTCACCAAATAGTGGCATATTTCAATTTTTGGATGCCTTTAGCAATGTTGTAAATCGTGGGAAAGTGTGCCAGAACTTCAGAAGTGTGCCAAACACTACTGAGGTATTGAAGATTACCTCATTCAATTAATCATCACCTGAGAGGGATGATCCCAAACCAGGATGATCTTATAGAGGGATTAACACTCATTATTATACTGTGATGAAATCGCAATAATAGATTTCTACGAGGATCCTTTACACAAGTAAAAAAATGATGATTTATTTTTTTGTTTTATAATCTTGTCAGGGCCTAATATCTTACTTTTTGGTCATTCAATAAAATACAGGAACTTATTGATGTCAGCAAACAGGCTCCGCATCACGCCAAATAGAGTCACTCAAACGAACGAAGCATCGCATCAACAAGTCTTTTTTTCGGCTTGGATTCTTGGAAATTATAAGCTTTCAAAAACATAATTTATATATTTTGTAAAATCAGATCAGATGTGTTAAGGCAATGAACAATAACAATTGTTGTTCTGTGTCCTATTGCACAACAAGTTTTAGATTCATCTTCAGAAGAGAGATTCTTCTTAAAACGGTTTTCAATTCCTAAAATTGTTTTAGAGTTCATAATTTCATCATGAAATACAAGCTTTGTCAAACTTTTAGACATTTTCCAACTCCTCTATAATATAAAAGCTCAACTTATGAGGAATTCTTTAAATTCTCCTGAACTGAACAAGAAGAGTTCAATAAAACACTCTTCTTCTTTAAGTCTGTGTAAGAAGAATTTTACCTTTTATGAAATATGGCTCTAGTTTCACATATCTTTGGACTCATCTCCCTGGGTTTTTATTTTGCAAATCTTTGTTTTGTATGTTTCTTCAATCTTCATCATATTCATGTTCATTCGTGTTTGTGTAAAATTGTTTTCTGAGAGAGAATTCAAATTAAAACTTTCCCGCTTGAAAAAAACCACTTCAACAAAACCCACTAAAAAATAAAATAAAATATTATTTATTTTAATTTTGTTTTAATTTTTTTAATTTTTTTTTTTAGGAATGGGGTTCTCTCTTTTATTCATTACTATTAGGAATTATATTTATTATTTTGGAAAATATAATCAGTAGTACACCACATTACCCAGCTGTATGTACCTACACTGGGTTTCAGAGATGGATGGAGATGGATGGAGTCCTAATTATCTCCCACAATTGATGCAAAATCAATGAATGTCTTATCTAGATATGATATAATGCTTTTATTGATCTCAAGATGATGCTGTTTTAATTTAGTAAGATTAGACTTACAAGAGGACTTTAATCCAGTACTTCAACCTCCTAATCTCTTCTCTCTTTTAGGGATTATTGTTTTAGCTTAGTCTTATCATATAGATTATCAATGTATTGATTTATAGGGGTATTGTACTAATCCATAATTAGTTAACCCTCCCCTTTTCATCAAGGTTCAAGTAGCACTTAATGTGTTATGCGCTCTTTTCAATCCATAAAATAGAGAAAAGAATAAAGCTTAACATTACAATGCAATACAATAATGGGAAGAAATGTCAAATTGATTGATGGACTTACTATAATTATAGAAAATTTGTCATTTTATCATCAAACTTATTTATATTCTTATTTATTTATTTATTTGAACATACGCTTTTAAAACAGCGGCACCCGTCTACCCGAGACGGTGCGTTCATATACAGAAAATCACAAGATTAATACGCAATTATATACACAAATTACAAAGTTTTACCATGAGATAGATTATACAGACACAAAGTCAATCGTGTCAATTATTTTGATAGATAATAGGGATAGGGAACTGTATTGTTCTGCCTGTATGATTTTTCCAAGAATTTCTTTGGTTGGATAAAGAACTATAACATTGAAAAGTTGACAAATTCTGCCTATCAAAAATATAAAGTTTGCTCAGGAATCGGGAAACTATATGATAATTTCTCCCGGGGGTCGGGCTTGCAATTGATAAGTGCATAACCCTCACAAACCACACCTTCCCATAAGACATACCGTCTCTTGTATCTTGGGGCATCGGCTAGTGCAAGCATGTGCAACCTTTTCTACCACACGGGCCGCATTGTGATTTTGAGATCTATTCACGGGCCGCAGTGATTGTCAAACATTCCAAAACACGTCCGGAGGAGGAGTATAGGGAGAGGGGAAGTCCATTGCTCATGGAATACACGCTTCTCTTCGTGTAATTTCCTCTTTTTACTCGCTGTTGCTGCTGCAAGCGCCATTTTAACCAGGGATTTTATCACCAATCACGCCTTGAGTTATATTTACTTAATGCAGCGCGTCACCCTACTAATTATAAGGAGCACACCACTAAATCAATCTGCCATTTGTGTAAAACTAGGGAGTTCCGGTTAAAACGGGCCGCATCAATGGGAATTTTAGGATTGCTTCGCGGGCCGCAGATTAGAGGTCGGCGGGCCGCAGGTTGCACACGCTTGGGCTAGTGTAAGGATTTTCCTAAAACTGCCTCAACTTTTTTACTTGACATATATATTTTTTAAATGCACAATTATTTTGTTGAGAAGTCCACAAACAATGAAAATCTTGAAATTAGAATGTCAGAACTCTCAAAAAAGGAATAGGTCTATTATTTTAGGTGCATTATATAAATAAATCCAAACAATAAACTGGACAAAGTTTGAAATTTGAACCATAAGAAATGTTAGCTGTCACCATCCATAAATTTCTTGAGTATGGGCCCCGCTTCAATTTTTAACAAATGTATTTCATTTTTTGCTCAGGTGTTTCAGCATTTGAAATGTTTGTAACAGCTTTGCTTCTTTCTAATCATTTCACATAAGTTTTGTCATGTTTGTGGTGAATCCCTCAGAACCATGAAATAAAACATATTTAAAGCAGCCTGGCCTCCTCCTCTTTAAGATTCACAAAGTTTATCAGTAACAAGGGCGATATCGCACGTAAACAGGCTCTTTTAAAGGACCTCCTCCTTCCTTTTTTAGAAAAAAGTCCGGATGCTAGGCCTGATCATGTTTGGGTTTTTTTCTTTGCCTTGGTCCTGGCCTTACTTCAAATTTGTAGTGGTAAAATATAGGAAACAAAAACTAAGCACCTTTAGTCCTGCTTAGGATTTTAAGCAGTATAAGCATTCTTAGTCCTGGACTAAAAGTAAAACCTGAAAGGACTAATCAGTGTTGTAGGACTCGGGACTCGGACTCGGACTCGAGTCCAACTCGAGTCCTTTTTTTCAAAGACTCAGACTCGGACTCGGTCCCAGTACTCAAAGACTCGGACTCGGACTCGGACTCGGACCCCAAGGACTCGAGGACTCGGCTTCGAGTCCTCATCGAATCCGGCAAAATTGGGTTTTTTCAGGTGTTTTATTTTCATTAATTTACCTGAATTTTGTTTTGCTGAGGGACTGAATTTCGCAGTCCGCCGCCGCTAGCAAAACAATAACTTTCATAAGTAAGCACAGAGGGCGCTGTCTGTACCAGACCAGCAAGTAGCGCTACCATGCAACGCATATTCAGAAGAGGGGGGTTGATCATGCGGCCACATAGCGCCAGATTATCCCCCCAAATGGTGCAGATACTGATGTTCCTGAAGTGCAATGAGCATCTTCTTTAAATTCAACATATAACATTAGGCCAACTCAAAACTGCTTTTGATGATTGATGAGGTCAAAACTCAGGTGTTGTCAAGCAATGAAATATTCAATTTTCTTCCCTGTTTCATTTTCATAGCCTTATTTTACTGACATCTTCTTTCAATGTCAGTAATCCCAGTTCCAAAGATATCGTCGATACTATTTTCCCTCAGCCTTCGGCATCGGGAAAATAGTAGGCTTACCGTCTCCAGATCACTTTGGGGCAATAGTTCACCCCATTTCCCTCATGAACAGTCCATATTTGTATAAATAAACAGTATAGAACTGAAATTCTGATTAACAAAACGTTGATATACGAGGGTCATTCAATAAGTTCTACCTCCTACCTCATAACTTTATTATTAAATGAGCCAGTCTTATCAAATATCACCCGATTTTAGCTTGGAACCTCAGCTCCAAATCCAATGTGAATTGATCTGAGTACTGGTTGTACTTTTCCGGACATGCAATGAGAACCAAACCTCGATTTAGTGTGGCGGAAACGGATGAAAAACAACAAAATATCGCCAAAGTGCTTTTCAATTGGCCTATTGTAAGAGGCAAAACATACCTATCGGTCAATTATAACGGTCCTAAATGTCAGATATCTCTTTAACAGACTGTAAATAATAAAGTTGACTGATTGGTTTGGACAAAATATGCCCTCTGATTAGCCAGATCCAGGTCAGGACAACCATTCAGTTTACCCCTCCCCTAGAGAACCCTGTAAAAGTGATATTTGACTTTCATGAGAACTAAGTGATCTTCAATATACCGAACTAAATAGAGGGATTTAAAGTCTGTCAAAGCGATAATTTTCTATCATTGACTACAATTGACTATTCTGAAGGTTGCACATAAGTAAAACTCTTAAAGTGATTATTATGGTATATATTTAGCATTCGAGACATCATTGTGGCTTTAGTTGTAATGACGAAAATTTGACTGATTCGCAGTATTCCGGATGCCAAAGGCATAGCAATACATTTGAGTTAATAGTACACTATTGGCAAGCCTACAAGAGTTAATATTGTTTACAATCTTATCTATACATGATAATACTGTAATATATTCAGATATCATTCATTCATTTCCAGTTTCAGTATTTAAATCATGCTCTTATATCTAACCATAAAATAAGAAAAACCACCCGAAAAACAAGTGTATATTTTTAAGGTAAATTTCTGTGTCCGTTGTCCAAAATCACTCTCTGGTTTTGACCGCGTCATAACAAAAGTAAAACAGATATAAATTATCATTTACTATAAATTTGTAGCTATGATTCGGAGCTATAATCATGACAAATGTCATGAGGTTGACATTAATATTAGCGATGTTATGAGGGAGGAGGTAGAACTTATTGAATGACCCTCGTAGTATTGGTGAACTGCGTCTTGAATCTGATACATAAGGACTCGGACTCGGACTCGGACTCGGACTCGGACATAGAAATTGGCAAAGACTCGTACTCGTTTTCTATTCAAGATTTTCATCTCCTGAGTGTGGGAGTAAAAGAAGAGTTGATACAGTCATGGAAAGTGTTGCCAACAGAGATATGGTAAAGGCGACAAAAATACCTAGTTCTACAGGCAAATGGACTGCTCAGGTAGATTCAGTCGGTCAGGCGTTTGTTGGTTTGTTTGTTGTGGGTTGTGTTTTAATTTGGTGAAAATGTTCAACAATTTTCTAAATATTTAAAACAAATTATAATTATTTTTAAAACAATTCCCATTTTGTTAAAAATCCAAAAGTTTCAACAAATGTCAATATTTGTTTTGAAAAACGAACACAAATCTAGCATTTGAAGAAGGAAATAGGTCGGTTGCCTATATGACATGTAAGAGCATGAAGATTGACATGATTGATATTGTACCAAACATAAGCATCATCTCACTGGTTATACAATACTGTCCATGTTGTCAGGAATGCTTTCTGAGAGGGCCCGATATTATTGAATCTCAAGTAATGGGCAAAAAAACCATTCAAAATATTGTTTGGAATTGAGGATATTGATATTATAATACTAAATAGGGTTTGCCAGATAGAGGCATATTTCAATATCTGGGTGCCTTATAAGCAACATTGCAAACTGTGGGAAAGTGTGCCAGAAGTGTGCCCATGACTAGGCATTGCAGATTATCTCATTGAATTAATCCTAACATGAGAGGGGATTATCCCAAACCAAGATGATCTTATAGGGATTAGCTCTCATTATTATACTGGGATGAGATCACATTAATAGATTTCTATGAGAATCCTTTACACAAGTAAAAAAATGATGATTAATTATTTTAATATTTTATTATCTTGTCAGGGCCTAATATCTTACTTTCCTTAATATTTTGGTAATTCAATAAAATACAGGAACTTATTGATGTCAGAAAACAGGCTCCAAATCACGCCAAAAAGAGGCACTCAAACGAGAGAAGCATCACATCGAAATATCTATGTTTCAGCTTGGCTTGGAAATTAAATGTTGACAAAATCTGACAAGTAAACAAGCTTTCTAAAAAGTTAAAGTTATATTTTGTGTAAATTAATACTTTGAAATCAGATTAGAGTGTAAAGGCGGCGAACCCCCTCCCCCTGTTCAACGGGCCAGACTGACCCAGGGGGTTTTCTTCACATTTTCAACAACAAACAAATTTGTTAAAAAAATTGTGGGGTTTTTTTAATGTTTTTTTTATTGAAATGTTTTAATATTTTGAAGAATGTTGAACATTTAGAAAATTGCTCAAAATCCACCAACATTTCCCGAGATTTATGAAGAAAAAACCCAGACCGACCCAACCTGAGAGGTCCGTTTGCCGATCAGGCCTAAAATTACAAATCTGTGAGGGCACTTATTTCAAGGCCAGTGCACAAGGGCACCAGAGGCCACTATATGCTAAAGAATGCTTTGAAATTGAGGGCACCAAGGCCAATTCAAAGGGCATGGAGGCCATGGAGACCCTGTTTTACATGTTCGGGCGGACGGACCTGTCAAGTAGGGTAGGTCGGTCGGTCTGGCTTTTTGTTTAACCTAAACTGTCACCAAAATCTGCAAAAATCAGTATTTGTTAAAAAAAAAATTGTTAAAAAAAATTGAGCAGATTTTCGGTTAAAAACGGCTGATTTTACATGATTTGAGAAAAAGTCATCTAAAAGTTGGTCGGTCGGCCCGTAAAACGGTTACCATCGCCTATATGGCTAATACCTTTTTGAAGTAGCTTCAAACATAATTGTTGGTGTTTTCTGTAAGATGAAACATGACCTTTTATGATATATATTGATTTTGCAGTGTGAAAGGTCATCATAATCCTGTCCATGTTACACTGAACAGACTCTTTAGTTTATTGGCCATAACATAGAGCATGATCTTTGTTACAATCCATTAATTTTGCATCACACACTATTGCAGTGATGTTCCATCTTACATTGAATGGAACAGACTAGATAGTAAATACTGTAGTATGGAAACTTTTAATAAATAATATTACATTTGATTTAGGCCTAGATACATGGCAGTTTGATTGGTATCAAGGTCTATTGAATAATACTTTTAAAATGTAGGTCTGTCATTTACCAAACTTGTTTATGCTTAAAAAATACACCAAAATAAGCCCCTGGATGCTAAATGTACTGGAAACTCTCCCAGTAGTATCCAGCAATTGCGAATTAATCGAGTGTGGAAACCAATCATCCACCCGGAAAGAATTCAGGCCTAGGCTATAATATATTAATATTAGGCTTTATACTATGGGAACGTTGGTACTATATTATACAATGTATTATACAGCCATTTGATAAAGAAAATGTTTATTTAAATTAGGGCCCTATTTCCGAAAAGTATTCTGTCAAGTACCTTTAGCAACCTCCAAGGAGTCATCACGCGCTGGTACCATTATAACTTTCCCCGTATTATGAATGCGGTCGCTGTTGCCTATTTGCCTAACTTTGTGATTGTGAAGTTAGGCAAATAATTGATATTTTGTCGCGTTGCTGTGGAACACTAAATTCTACAGTCTTGATTCAGGCAGAGATTCGTTATTACGAATAAGATTGGCATGAGGGACGTCAGTAAGAAGGAACTAAGTCCCATCTACCCCCTCCTCTGCCCCCCCCCACCCCCCCCCCCCACCCCCCCCCCCCACCCCCCCCCCCCCCTAAAAAAATGGGGGAAAAATGATAGAGAAAAAAAAGACGACAACACAGTCATTTTGGCGCGGTGGCGGGGATATCACAATCGGCCAGCAACACTGGGACATATCCTGGGGTCAATGTGCAATCTGCTCTGGCCCCGTATGTAGACCTGAATTTCGTGGGAAAGTATCCATGTTAAAAATAAAAAATAGGCTACTTTCAGGCTCCGTAAAAAAGCCCAAGATTGTCACGTCGGGGAAAGTCAAAAATGGTAAACTTTTATACCAATCCCAATAGGGAATAATGTTCAATCAAAGTTACCCCTTCATTTACATTTTTACTCTGGACAAACGATGCATGAAAACCCTAACATTTCGAGTCAGAGTTTTGTACTAGGCTGTTATCGAAAGAGAGGGAATGGTTACGAAATCGTACGGTATAAAACCATGGTAAAACGGAGCTATATTGAGATCCCGTTGAATATCTATCGAGCGCGTGGGCTAGATCGAGGTCTCGTGATCATCGAACAAAACATAAAACTTTTGCATGAATATTCAGATCCTACTTACAAAATTGATCCCAACTCGTGTCTTTCGTTTTCGCTGCAGTTTCACACGAGACTTACGTAGGCGCTATCTTTACTGCGGTATTGTTTACAAACAATAAACCTGTTGAGAAGCGTTTGGCATCGCCATTAAAATACCTCTACAATCCTCCAAGTAGGCGGGGTTTTCCCACAGTCAAAACCCGGGTACAACACAATGCATTCCTCTGTATTGGCACGTGGAAAGATGACACGATAATCCTTTGCCTTGTGCCCAATCAGCGCGTGTCACAGTAAGACGATAATACGAGCGGCTACAATGGCTACGCCAATCAACGGTGCGGAAAGTCACCGATTCACGGAATCATTGGCACGCGATTGGTAGACGGTCGACCCTATGCATGCCCTGTGCCGCCAGCCGCCGCTTTACGTTGTGTGTAGGAATGTGCATGCATGGTGTCCGTCTAGAATCAATTCCTGTCACAATTATTCTGTTACATCGCGATTCACACGTGCACGACCTCATCTCCCAATACATTCCAACCAACATCCACCTGTATACAGGACTATCACCTGGATATTATAAACCTAGGGAATATCATCATTTTGCACCACATTGATTGATCACATTTAACATGCCGATGGATTCTACATGTATTACCAATGCACCTATTGGTCAAGATCAACTAAAACCAAAGATGCCATCAGGAAGAAAGGTAAGCCATATGATTACAAATTGGAGACTTATTCTGCTTATAATATATTTATTAATTTATCATTGCATTTTGATAGTTTGGAATTAGCCTTTTATAAGTTACAACCCGATATTTGAGTTAGCATTTTGAGGGATCTTCTAATTGCGATGCGTGGTGGTCTGATTAATGTTATTTGTCATTGTCACAATGATTGTGTGTATACAGTGTATATGTCATGGCAACGAATATCAACGAAAGAGTGAATGAGTTCAGGGTCCTTCGGCACTCTATTTTATGTTTCCCAAAGCATAAGTTATTGTATAATTTTAATGTATCATTTTATGTATGTTCCTTTCCACGCCAGCGCGTAACCCGAAAGTGATAATTTTTTAATGTAAATCCCAGTCTTGCGCACACATGATATATAAAATATATTTTAAGACATGTCTTTGCATCTGAAAACCTTCCCCAAGTGCCCTATTCTACATGTTATTAATGAATTTATTGTCTTCTTTTTTCATTTCCAGTCTTCCAAGCCGCTAATGGAAAAACGTAGACGAGCTCGCATCAACGACAGTCTATGCCAACTCAAGTCTCTCATCCTGGAAGCCACGAATAAAGATGTAAGTAATATTAAAGTACCATGTCCTTCTAAACTTTTACATAACAATATGTATAGTATATACAAATGTTTCTGTTGAACGTGGCCTGCCTATGGATACAGGCAGAATACCAATGTATTTCCTTGACACAATTCTTTTTAATTGGATGGATGTTTCATGAAATCTAAATACAACAGGCTTTTATGTCATGTCAATGAACGGAAACAAATAGGACGAAGGTCGCTATCGACTTAAGCAATGATTTCATTTGCCAAAGGCTAATTCCCACCAACACGAAATCAAATAGATTACAATGCATGTCATTTTTATATCCTGCATTCATACTATTGAAGTTTGGTGAACTTTAAAATCCTTGATGTCACATTCTGATGTCATTGTTGATATTACCTTTATAAGCAAGGTCCATTTAAACTTGTGTTGCTGGGCAGACGACGAACCACTGCAACGCAAGTCATTTGGACCAGTTCTCAGTTCCACGGTGTTCTTTAAATCGGCCTTGTTTGTTACAAATACAAGTCCGATTGCCTATTTTATTTACAAATTATACAGTACTAGTATAGTAGTAGTAAAATTCAAATTCTGGCAACGAAAGGCGGGAAAATGTTTCACTGATAATATCTTTATGTAAACGGACACCCGTGAGATAATTAAGTGTGTGGGAATTTTGGAAGCCTGGTTCCCACCGCTGCCACCAATGTGCGCAACGATGACAGGTTTCACGCGACGCTCGAACGCCGCGGGATCTCAATTCCTCTTTTTCTCAAGGACTTTTACCGAAACTTTATAGTGGTCAAATGTGAGCATTTTGGGTATCATCCTCACAGTCATAGCCCCAGGCATTGGCTCTATTACAGTATGCGTTTGACCACAGTCCCCGG
Source organism: Ophiura sarsii (assembly GCA_035610835.1). Lineage (NCBI taxonomy): Eukaryota > Metazoa > Echinodermata > Ophiuroidea > Amphilepidida > Ophiuridae > Ophiura > Ophiura sarsii. The sequence continues at coordinate 45,585,257 of CM069446.1, forward strand.
TGTGACATTCATTGCGCGGCAATTTGAACCAGTTTATCTTTTTCTTTTTACTCATCTTCGTAATATTTCGTTCAAGTCTCGTGTAATGCCTTGTTTCAAAGTAGACTTAAAATAAGAATGCAATTGAAGATTTCCCAGAACAGAAAGCATCTTTAATACCACGGGCCCGGGACTCCACTTGAAGTTCTTATTAAAGCGTAGACTGCATGATTGAAACTTAAATGTCTCATTCTTATATCGCCCCATCCCAACTTGCTCCCACACCTCTTGATTTCCTTACAAATAAACTTAACCACGGGACTCCTTGTTAAGTTCATATTATACGCGCAGACTGGTTGATTAATTAAAACTTTCTTTTATAATATCATCATTGTTAATATACCTCCCCCATCTCGCATACCACGCTTTATGCTCCGACACTTCTTGATTTCCTTACAAATAAACTGCCATCTTATCCTTGAGTGACACCTGTTATTTACGAAATCATTCATTGTAATATCATATCAATTTGAATTCAAAAATGCTATTCAATTGAAATGGAAAGAATAACGTTTATTTGAAGAGCACTTGAGATCACACCCGACTCCTCCACTTGAAGCTTTCAAGTTCATGCACTGCACGTGCAAAACCAGACTAATTGATTGATACTTGATTTGTGCTTATTGTGTATAGTGTATCTGGGTGTATATCTATCTATTCATTCATTTCTCCACGTGTCCTAATCCGGTACTTCAATTCAAACGGGCTCATCCCACGCCGGTAGGGAGCGGATCATCTCCGACACTTCCGAAAACAATCGCACAATTATTATAGAGAAACCATTGGAACATAGAATACGCAAATGGTCTTCAAATAATAAGGATGGTAAATGTATGCTTTGTAAGGATGATTCAATGGAAGACTTAAGACATTTCTTATTTACATGTAGATCACTAAATGAGATAAGGGTCGAGGAATATCTCAAACTCGAAAATAATCTATGCAACAATGGTTTTAGTGATGTTTGGCTGGAATTTATTATCAGTAATCTGGACTCAAAATTGTATATAATGCTCGGTTGTCCAATTAATATCACCACGCCTTACAGACACGCTAAAGATGCCCGTTCTGCATATGTTATCCTTGACCAATTCTGCAAATCATACCTTAAACGCGCGTGGGCTGTTAGATGTAATATTATGAACTCAAAGTGAGTCTAGAGACTATTGTATACATGACTATATAATAATTATTAATGTTCTTTCGTTTTGTCAATTATTGTATGTATATATGAACGCACCGTCGGGTAGACGGGTGCCACTGTTGTAAAAGTGTATGTTCAAATAAATAAATAAATAAATATACAAATTCAAGTGATTTATGATCCACACCTGTGGTTGTAGTTGAGCTTCTTAATCTTACCGCCTCGAACATGTGACCTGCGCGAGACTAATTAATTGCCGTCTGATTGGCCCGAGGGTCCGCAAGCGCTCGCTGATTGGTCCAAAGTTTTTGTTTGGAGTTCTTCCACGTTATTAACGCGTTTATAACATTTGTAATATCATCTCAGTGCATCTGATTTGTGTAACATTTCCAAGTGGACATAATATATAAATACAACAGTGACGTCATCTCCAAATGTTCTACATGTCCTACATGTACAACCGTTAAAGTTAAATATTATAATTATTGTATATTAATGTTCTTTTCTCTCTCTCTTTTTGTCTAATTGCAGACTTCACGCCATTCCAAATTAGAGAAGGCTGACATCCTAGAAATGACGGTGAAATACTTGCGCAACATGCAGAGACACCAACTATCACTATCAGGTAAGCATTATAGTTTCACGAAACACGTGGGAAGAACCTTTAAATCTGCATGCGTATTATCAGTTATTGATATTATTATTAAAGGGAAAGCAACACCATATTTATTAGTTATTGAAAAATCGACTGGCGGGTTAAATGGCGAGACAATGAGTCGTAAGGAATGCAATTTGTGGGTTTAGCAATGGAAATATATGGGTTTTTTTTCATGAAAACATAATCAATTCAATCTATATAGGTTTGTATATAATTTGAAAGGATCCACACGCGCGCCAAATATTGGGAATAGCGCGCCAAATATTGGGGATTGCGTGAGTTTTCATTCATCACCGCCTCGGCAATAAAACATGTTTCGTCATTACATAACTTTATAGATATAGATAAGCCATCCAAAAGCCCGCGAAAATACGCACATGTACCGCATGATCGTACTGTTTCTTCGATTAGGATGTTTATAAATGGCAGTCTATTGAGTTCAATACATCTAATAATTACTTTTATTTCTTTTAACATAGGTAACGCAAACAACAACAACAACAACAACTCATCAGCTGAATTCAATCGCTATCGTCTAGGTTACAGCGAGTGTATTGGTGAAGTTTCCCGCTACTTGGATACCTCGGAGTCTGCTGTCCAACTACGCACCCAACTCATCGGTCATCTAGCTAACCGTTGCAGCCCTCCGCCATCCCCAGGAGCTCAACAGTCACCCCCTGCTGTTGCCTTCACCCCAGCCCGTACCCCCTCACCGACTATCACTTCAGCTGCTATGGCCCCGACCTCCGTCCAAGTCCCTCAACCATCAAACCTCAACGTACAGTCGTCAGGCGAAATCCGTGTTGTGCTGCCATCAGAAGCTCTGCGAGGCGGGCAGTTGCCGAGTCATTTCATCCCCGTGTATGCGCAGGGTGCGCCATCATTAGCATCCCCTACCTCATCTACATCATCAATGGACACATCACCGTCCCCTACTCAACAACTCTATCATCATACGCAAGAACCAACATCCAGAGTCTCCTATGAGCAGCAGCAACAAACTGTACCCATATCATACATTGTTGGCGTCGCACCCACAACCAGCCCTCTCGTCGGAAGCGCCGCTCCGACGCCAGTTTGGCAGTCCATGTCTGTCCAGAGTCCAGCAGCTCGCATCGTAACCTTTCCATCCGCGGCTGACGTGCAAATGCAGACATCAGTTCCGACCTCAGAATCCAAAGTGTCCGTCGTAGTTCAAGAACATCAGGAGTCGATGGTGCAACAACGTTTCTACGCCCCAAGTACTCCGCAGAATGCTCCCAGAATTGTGAACATTAATGTGCAACACCAAGCAGAAGCAGAAGAGAATGTTTGGCGTCCATGGTAGCTTCACTCACTATCACATAAAAGACTCTTTTTTATCCAGTATTTATACTGAATGAAAACAATATTTTTATATTTATATATTTTTGTATAAATTGCAACTCTGTGCCAATATTTTCTAATTCATTCCTAATTAGAGACCCACCGATTTTTATGAATTTTGCATTTCGAAAAAGAAGTATTTTTATATCGGGTGCAGAACGTCCACGTCACATATTATATTAAGTGACGTCACTCGCTGCCACACGTCACTCACTGCCGCCATATATACACGTCAGAAAGTATTGAGCTCTATATTGCGGGAAAATGTGCTTTACTCGGAATTTAGTTCAACAACCCTCAAGCTGTTTCAAAAATCATCAAATAAGGCCAAATTAAATTAATTGTTTGTCTCAAAGCTCCCGCGCGCGTTCGTTTATTGATGCGCATTAGAAAAACAAAAATCTGACAAAAACTTCTTTTTTTTCTTCTTTTTTTCAACAAAAAAAAATCCCAAAATGTCACCGATTTTTCAGATTTTCATTGATCACATCATCATCTTAAATACAAAAGTTCACTTTTACAAGGATTTCAATATTTTATATTAAAAATAAAAAACCTTGAAAAAACCGCATTCCGCATTAGTTTTACAACAGGAGAGGAGGTTTGAGAGTTGAGACAAACAATTAATTAAATTTGGCCTAATTAACAGTAACCTTTTTACAATACCACATTCCGTATGAGATATTTCCAAAAAATCGATCCCAACCATTCCATGCATGTTGCATCCGTGTCAATGTACGTCAATCAATTCATTTGTATCATTCAATTGTTAAACCATGGTGGTAACCTGTTACTTATATGTTCTACTGTCTTATTTTGTTTGATGTTATGAAACATTAATAAAAATATCGATATCAAATTGAATTTATTTGTCATGTCTTTGAATTCTGTGCTGTATTTATTTAGGTATTTAGGTATATTATGTGATCTTTCCAGGGAACGCCCTCAACATCGAAAAAAAATTGAAAGAAGATTTTCTTGCAGATTTACAATTCTGATCATAAATCGTACATACATTCCAAGTTACAGGGCGATACGATTTACTTTAAAATCGTGATTTTAGAGTGAAAATAAACTGTTGGATAATCCGTCAGTTTATTATTTTCACTCTAAAACCATGATTTTGAGGTAATTAGGAATCGTATCGCTCTGTAACTTGGAATGTATGTACGATTTATGATCAGAAATGTAAATCTGCAAGAAAATCTACTTTCTAAAAAAATAAATAATAATGAATAGAGGGCGCTCTCAGGAAAAGATCACATAATATGCCTTTAATGGACATTTACAGAAGTATAAATGGCAAGAAGAAATAAGAATCATAGAGAGCTAATTATACGTACGTGCAGCCCATGCACGTTTCAAATACGACTTACAAAACACATAAAATATTAGCAGAGAGAGTTTCATCGGAAAAACCTAGCATAAAACACATTTTAATAGTCAAATTTCTAGAAATAAATATACTCCAGAAAGGTTCAAGATCATGAGGTGAGAGTTTAATCTCTAATTCTCAAAACTCATCGACTCAATGTCATTAACCCCCTGAGAACTACCGGCCGATTGGTCAGAAAAATAGATACATCATTTATTGCACCAATCAGAGACAGTGTTAGAATAATTGTATCTCTGATGAAGATTGGAGTGAAATATTTTACAAGCTGCATTTTAATTGGTTATTCAAATGAGTATATCTTGCAATAAACCAATCAGAACCACTGTAAGATAGGCCGGTAGTGCCCAGGGGGTTAAGGTATATTGTGTGATCTTTTCCAGGGAATGCCTTCAACATCGAAAAAAAATTGAAAGTCGATTTTCTTGCAGATTTACATTTCTGATCATAAATCGTACATACATTCCAAGTTACAGGGCGATGTGATTCTTAATTTCTTCAAAATCATGGTTTTAGAGTGAAAATGAACTGTCGGATGTCCGACAACTTATTTTACTCTAGCCTAAAATTCACTCTAAACCATGATTTTGAGGTAATTAGAATCGTATCGCTCTGTAACTTGGAATGTATGTAGGCCTACGATTTATGATCAGAAATGTAAATCTGCAACTAAATCTACTTTCTAAAAAAATCATGAATAGAGGGCGCTCCCTGGAAAAGATCACATAATATGCCTTTAATACAGCAGAACATAGAAATGAGAAATGTTTATTATACATTTACACCCCTAGGGGCCTACATCAACAAGGCCTATACTTCAAATTCAAATATTATAAATAATATATAGACTCGGACAAACTGGCGAGAATTAAATTAACAAAGACCTTAAAAATACACAGCCTCGAACCCGGTCCCTCTCGCTATCGCGGCGATCGGTTACTCCACTAGGCTACAGGGACTGTGCTTACATGGATACCAGACGAACGAGCTATTATGTATACAAAGTCTTTTTTTGTTGAAAGCCTCTAGCAGCCGAAATACATTAGTAAATAATAACAATTGATGATGGCCTATAAGCATGATTCTAGCAGAATCTATGACGAGCGAAACTTAATTAAATAAACGCGAGGATCAAGCAAATGATACCAGCCGAGTAATTGAAATGAATAAATAATATATAGACTCGGACAAACTGGCGAGAATTAAATTAACAAAGACCTTAAAAATACACAGCCTCGAACCCGGTCCCTCTCGCTATCGCGGCGATCGGTTACTCCACTAGGCTACAGGGACTGTGCTTACATGGATACCAGACGAACGAGCTATTATGTATACAAAGTCTTTTTTTGTTGAAAGCCTCTAGCAGCCGAAATACATTAGTAAATAATAACAATTGATGATGGCCTATAAGCATGATTCTAGCAGAATCTATGACGAGCGAAACTTAATTAAATAAACGCGAGGATCAAGCAAATGATACCAGCCGAGTAATTGAAATGAATAAATAATATATAGACTCGGACAAACTGGCGAGAATTAAATTAACAAAGACCTTAAAAATACACAGCCTCGAACCCGGTCCCTCTCGCTATCGCGGCGATCGGTTACTCCACTAGGCTACAGGGACTGTGCTTACATGGATACCAGACGAACGAGCTATTATGTATACAAAGTCTTTTTTTGTTGAAAGCCTCTAGCAGCCGAAATACATTAGTAAATAATAACAATTGATGATGGCCTATAAGCATGATTCTAGCAGAATCTATGACGAGCGAAACTTAATTAAATAAACACGAGGATCAAGCAAATGATACCAGCCGAGTAATTGAAATGAATAAATAATATATAGACTCGGACAAACTGGCGAGAATTAAATTAACAAAGACCTTAAAAATACACAGCCTCGAACCCGGTATTTTTAAGGTCTTTGTTAATTTAATTCTCGCCAGTTTGTCCGAGTCTATATATTATTTATTCATTTCAATTACTCGGCTGGTATCATTTGCTTGATCCTCGCGTTTATTTAATTAAGTTTCGCTCGTCATAGATTCTGCTAGAATCATGCTTATAGGCCATCATCAATTGTTATTATTTACTAATGTATTTCGGCTGCTAGAGGCTTTCAACAAAAAAAGACTTTGTATACATAATAGCTCGTTCGTCTGGTATCCATGTAAGCACAGTCCCTGTAGCCTAGTGGAGTAACCGATCGCCGCGATAGCGAGAGGGACCGGGTTCGAGGCTGTGTATTTTTAAGGTCTTTGTTAATTTAATTCTCGCCAGTTTGTCCGAGTCTATATATTATTTATTCATTTCAATTACTCGGCTGGTATCATTTGCTTGATCCTCGCGTTTATTTAATTAAGTTTCGCTCGTCATAGATTCTGCTAGAATCATGCTTATAGGCCATCATCAATTGTTATTATTTACTAATGTATTTCGGCTGCTAGAGGCTTTCAACAAAAAAAGACTTTGTATACATAATAGCTCGTTCGTCTGGTATCCATGTAAGCACAGTCCCTGTAGCCTAGTGGAGTAACCGATCGCCGCGATAGCGAGAGGGACCGGGTTCGAGGCTGTGTATTTTTAAGGTCTTTGTTAATTTAATTCTCGCCAGTTTGTCCGAGTCTATATATTATTTATTCATTTCAATTACTCGGCTGGTATCATTTGCTTGATCCTCGCGTTTATTTAATTAAGTTTCGCTCGTCATAGATTCTGCTAGAATCATGCTTATAGGCCATCATCAATTGTTATTATTTACTAATGTATTTCGGCTGCTAGAGGCTTTCAACAAAAAAAGACTTTGTATACATAATAGCTCGTTCGTCTGGTATCCATGTAAGCACAGTCCCTGTAGCCTAGTGGAGTAACCGATCGCCGCGATAGCGAGAGGGACCGGGTTCGAGGCTGTGTATTTTTAAGGTCTTTGTTAATTTAATTCTCGCCAGTTTGTCCGAGTCTATATATTATTTATTCATTTCAATTACTCGGCTGGTATCATTTGCTTGATCCTCGCGTTTATTTAATTAAGTTTCGCTCGTCATAGATTCTGCTAGAATCATGCTTATAGGCCATCATCAATTGTTATTATTTACTCAAATATTATAAGCTCAAATCAAGTATCAATCAATTAGTCTGGTTTTGCACGTGCATGAACTTGAAAACTTCAAGTGGAGTCAGGTGTGATCTCAAGTGCTCTTCAAATAGGCACTTTATTCTACTTCCGTAGGCTATATGAGCCATACAGAGGAATAACTTCATACGTAACGCCCGTGTCATAATCTGGCACTTCTACGAATGGATAATCCCCGACACTTCTGAGGTATATTCGTCTCTGGTTTTTACCAACCCACAATATGTGATAAAATATGATGATTATAGGCGGCCATCTTGGATTTAACTATGGTAAAGGTGCTGGATATATGTTTCTAGTGCTCTGATACCAATTTCATCATGCGTTATAGCCGATGTCATTTTCAAAAATGTGACCATTTTTGGCGGATATTTTGAACGTCATCTTAACACTTTCCACGCGACTATTATTTTTACCATACACAAAACAGATTTTTCAGAAACCTTTCATAACTTCAAAGTCTATCTTTTAAGATCTTTAAAAAGATTACTGACACAATACTTGGTATGTTTGTACTTATTTTGATGCATTTCTCATGGTGATTCCAAATATGGTAATGAAATTCAATAATTTTGACATTTTTGAATGTCGTCTGCAGCTGCCTGCCGCGTGGAAAGTGTTAACTAACTCCTTAGCATAGGCCTACACCAAAATAATAATTGTTGGTAACATCTTGAATAATGCTTTAGGACAATAAAAGAAAGTTTAAAAGTGGTTTTTTTTGGAGAGTCAGTGTGATGGTGGTGCACGTGACTCCCCCACCATCGGACTATATTAATAGGTATGTTTCCCAGCCACACCCCTCCAAAAATACACTTTAAGCGCTCTTTGAATTAAAAGTTCGGGAATTTATTTTTCAATTGGCTATCACGCCCTCTTTTGTTTAGCAACACAATAATACGACCAGACCGCGAAATATACGAAAAGCGATTGAAATAATTCTTGAACCGAATGCCTGAATCATATTGATTAAAAAAGTGAAAGAGTCTTTTCCTTCGTTTAATATATGAATGCAATTTATGTTAATGCCTTTAAACCATTGCGAATCGTTGAGGAGATGATGGAAGATGATCTTTTTCAATCAATTCCAGTGAAGAAGCGTCGTTATAAAGCTATGATGCACGTGGGATTTCTAGCACATTTTGCTTTATAAACTAAGCCGCCTCGATTTCCCACAATACACAATATAATACCATACCACTCCAAATCAGGAAATGCATCCTTTGTCAGTAAAAAACATTTATTATTATACAGCAAGTTCGGTCGGCCGATGTGTTTAATCCCAAAAAGATAATTCCGTTTTATTTGTGAAAATAAATTATTCCATCATGATCTTCCTGGGATCTTTCAATATCATTGAAGGGTCATAACAATGAAACAAGTGTGGAATTGAACGAATAAAGGTGATCTTTTGAGTGTTTTGTGCACGGCGGTAACCTATGATGATGTTTTGCGGACGCGTTTTATTGGCATTTATAACGCATAAATTGGAAAATTTATGAAGCAGAAAATATCGGGCATTATGATATTTCCGTATACTGTAAGGATAAACTTAATAAACTCTCAACGGATTTGAAAGGTTATAGTCTAAACTTGACCACCCCGAAATTTAAATGACCAAATTATTATCAGGGTTGAAATGATCCCTCAACAGTAAACACTCGGGTAGGCCTATAAAAGGTTTACTTTCAAAATAGGTAATTTGGTATGAAACGAATAAATGAATCCTAAAAATATTGAGCACTTTAAAATGTTCAAAAGACCCAAATATAGTGGTGGGGGTGGGGGGGGGGGGGCTACATAAAATCGTTGGTACCGCATATACCCCCTGAAGTCCCCCCCCCCCCCCCCCCCCCCCCCCCCCCTAGGGAAACCCTAGTTACGCTACTGACTGCGTGTAAAAATGTAGTCGTTTTCGTAGACCCTTTTCCTTGTCACTTGAACATCTCTGACTGGCCTACCAACAGGGGAGAGGGTTCGCTTAAATTGTTACCGCTCCCCAGACGATGGTGGACACGAATGGACGTACATTTTGAATCTCTGTTGGTTTCTATGTAAACATGGATTTTGATTATATGACCCCAGAAAATTCATCACAAAATTTGGAACGTAATTATTTCATCCCAAAACCACTGGAGTTGGATAACCAACTTCAACTTCAGTGTGTTACATGTAGTATCATTTTTTAAATTTAATCTGATGTTATCCGTTTTCGTCCCATTCGCTCGGTCACGTACATGTTAAACCGTACGCATATTTTTAGTTCAATATTCGTGAACGAGCCAATGTCCGGCATCGTCTGGCTCCCATATGTATCAGACAGATCTCGGATTGGGAGTTTGTTTTGGCACCGGTCGTAGTATCAGTGTTGCTGTTCGATAGTAGTAGGCAGTAGCAGGACCGTCAGCAACTTTTGCCCAAGGGTGCGTTTTCACGATTTTTTACCGGAAAGGGGGGTGCGTTTTCACGATTTTTTACCGGAAGTAGTAGTATGACGTCAGAGTGTTAGTGCTGCAGCACGCTGATGATGCGAGCGCCTCTGGCGCGAAGCCAATAACGGGTGGGGTCCAGGGGGCGAAGCCCCCCGGGAAGCTCTGAGCATTACAGCAAATTTAGGACACAATTTTCATGTATCTTGCCATCGTTGACCCCATTTTCCATTCATAAAACAACATGTTACCCTAAAAAAAAAGTTAAAAAAAGAAGAGTAGCGTAACTAGGGTCTTCATTTGGGGGGGGGGGGGGCATGTGGGGAGGGGGATGTCATCGGTTATTCTTGTTTATTATGTATCGTTACTTTGATTATACCATAATGTTTGGTGAATGTCAATAAAATATTCTATTCTATTCTATTCATAGAGTTTGTCATTTCATTGGGGGATGCACTCCCCCCCCCCCCCCCCCCTGGTTACGCCACTGATAGTAGGACATACAGGGAAATGAAACACGGTGTAGGCCTATACGAGGTAGACTAGTAAAAATGATGATACCACACATAGCCTACTATAGAAAGGAAAGAATGAAAAGTCCAAGTTTGGTCATGCATGACATTGTTCAGTATAACATGGTATTGAAATTGCCTACCCTTTTAATGGTTTTGGTTACATCAGTTAAATTCCGTTGTTATATACCAAAGTTTATATTCTGTAAGTGAAGTGAAATAACAAAAACATCGGACAAATAAATCCCGATGGGCCGTGAAATTTGTTATTTCTCGCGCCAAAAAAGCAACTTGATATAAACCCTTGCGGCCCATTTGCTTCCAAATTGTCTTCATTAAAGACAATATCTTGCACTTGTTTATATGATAACACATTAGCATCGCTGAATTCTACATTCAGGTCACGACTCTAAATTCCCTCGGCATGTAGAAACTACTCCTCCAAAGACTTTCAAGTCATTACTTTCATCCTGATATAGCGCAATTGCTGAATAGCAAATCCATCAAAAAACGACTCTTGATTTTAGTTTGTGCATTACAATAGGCACATTGACAAATAATTTATCCTAATGACTTGATTATATATTTGATTTTGACGACAGATTTATTGTCAAATGCGTGCCCTTGACTTTCACGTGCTTTCACTCACACGGTGCATCGCAAAACTAGATTCTGCGGCCACTATAATAATAGATTTTCCACATCTTTTATTATTTTTAAAGTTAGAACCAACATAAAATTCAAGATTTTTAAAAAAAAATTAATTATACTTTCAACTTCTAATTCCAAAACGATCTCAAAGTGATTTTCCGAAACAAGGCTCTGTTTCAGATCAAACGAAAATGCGCCCTTTTAATATTGTATTATAAACAACACAAAAAAAAGTTGGGCCTAAACTAAGAACAAATCTAACAACTATAGTTAAATAAAACTAATGAAATAAAAAATATAAAAGGAATACATGAATGTTTGAATATATGCAAACAAATCAATAAATAAACAAACAAACAAACAAATATGACCAATTACTTACGGTTGTAAAAACTTGTAACACCACCATTTCAATTTATTCCCAAGAATTCATTTGAGCGGCAAGCCAACATTTTGAACTAGTTGACCATTTTATAAACAAATACATAAGCCTATAGTAATATTGCTCAATATAACAATTAACATAGCCTAGCGTTCAAGTTCAATGTGACTATAGGAAGGGGGTATTAATGTCGACGCGACGCGTGGCCCACCGGATGTACAACAAAAGACCGTTTATACGCCCAGAGCAAATTCTACAAAAACTACTTAATAAAAATAAATACCAATTGCGTTGCGCCGTGCGTTTTTGACGTATTTTATAAAATAGTGAAGCGGTCCTTACCATGAATTTCTAGGAAATGATATTCGTAATTTAATCTCACTTGTATTGATATTACGGGTATTTAATATTATTATTATCATATGCATCTTTGATGAATCATTACATTGTTTAAATGCCGAGTGCGTGTGTGTTCTAATAAACCAATAAACTCAATCTACTGAACAGGGAGTGGCAGAATTGAAAGCGTACAACGGATGCGGATGTTGCGAAACAAGGGAGGAGGAATGACCGGACTAGTTCACTTTCACTTTCCCAATCGTCATCTCTTTTTTTAAAACACATCATAGGCCTATTTTGTATATGAATACGCCTTACAAATTTAATTACACGGGTCTGAAACAGGAACGTAAACAACAAAATTGAAAAACACGATAAATAGTGCGTCTCGGTTTGTTATTTTTCGCATCCATCAGTACTTAGTACTATTAAAATACTGTAAATTATACGCACTCTCGATCCGATTCTCCTCGATCGAGACACAATAATGTTGTTTTCTTGTCTCCTCTATCCATAGTTTGTTCTCTTGTAGCAATATTTCGAGGATACTCATTTCAAATCATGATTTGTTTGGTCTATTTGTGTTTTTGTTTTTGTTTATTTTTTTCTAATTGATATTGTTTTTTCTTCGGCTGTATCTAATAAATTCATTTTGTTTGCCAGTAAGATTACACGAGTTTATCTAATGGTATCCATATGCCTAACTTTACATTGATGCGGCTGAGCCGAGAGCAAATGCCATGCGCACATTTAATTGTTAAAATGGCGAATGGCTAACACTATGGCCACAATAATAAAAAATAAAAAGGGCCTCCTCCTTCCTTTTTTGGAAAAAGTCAGGACGCTAAACATGTTTTTATTTTATTTTGCCTTTTATACAATACAGGGATAAACCGACCGATAACAATGATAAGGCCTTTTATTGGTGTTGTTATAAAAGTGCCTAACTTTTCATTGGAAGCTTTGGAGTGCTCGTGCGTTACACCAATGCCTAACTTTACAGTGAATACTTGGCCGTGTCAATAGATAGGCTACATCATTGCGTACTTCCAAATATAACTGTTGTTCGTTTGGGAGAGGCTAATTTTACTTCATTCTTTATTCCAACCTTACTTTCATTTCATTCAGCCAGCATGCTTATTGGCTTCTTTTTAACATTAACAGCTTGAACTTCAGTTAGTTGTCAATGTTATCATTAAGGACAACTCAGGTCTCAGTAGCTCATCAATGATATTATCAGGGGTAGGCCTAACTCAGGTAGTTTATCAGTGATGTCATCAGGGGTAACTCATCTGGTAGTTTATCAGTGATGTCATCAGGGGTAACTCATCAGGTAGTTTATCAATGATAATATCAGGGGTAACCCAGGCAGTTTATAAGTGATGTCATCAGGGGTTATAGTTCAGGTAGTTTATCAATGATGTCATCAGGGGTAACTCAGGTAGTGTAACAATTATATCATTGATAAACTACCTGAGTTACCTTTCATGAATTCATCAATAAATTAGGTCAGATCTTGTTCTTACTTACTTTCTTTAATCTGCTCTAAATGATTGAGTGAGTGATATCATCCTCTGCCAGATTCTTTGTCATTCGTTTCTGTTTTTTACATATATATAGCTTGTTGTAGGTGTATGCAGTCCATCAACCACTTTACCTATGAGCATTTTTGAATCGACGTTTTCTTGTACAAAGAGGGCTGATTTTTCTTAATCCTTATAGGTGTAAGTTCATAGGCCTACATGTAATACAATTATAAAAATATACTAATCCCAGTTTTTATCATAATTGAGGGCGCAGTCTCCAACACATCTCTTAGCGCCCCTTTAATCGACGGCATCAACGGCACATTTAGACCATGGGCCTGTTATGGAATAATGCACTCTTTGAGAGATATATTTAGACTGTGGGCCTGTTTTTGAACTATTCACCCTTTGAAGGATACATTTAGACCGTGGGCCTGTTATAGAATTATGCACCCTTTGAGGGATACGTTTAGACCGTGGGCCTGTGATGGAATAATGCACACTTTGAGGGATACATTTAGACTGTGGGCCTGTTTTTGAACTATTCACCCTTTGAAGGATACATTAAGACCGTGGACCTGTTATAGAATTATGCCCCCTTTGAGGGATACATTTCGTCGCTGTTCTGACATAACGACACATCACAACAGAATTAAGTAAAGTGATGTGTCGTTATGTCAGAACAGCGACGATTTATACTGTGAGCCTGTTATGGAACCATACACCCTTTGAGGGATAAATTCAGACCTAGGGCCTGTTACAGAATAATGCACCCTTTGAGGAATACATTTAGACCGTGGCCTGTTTTTGAACTATTCACCCTTTGAAGGATACATTTAGACTGTGGGCCTGTACTAGAATTATGCACCCTTTGAGGGATACATTTAGACTGTGAGCCTGTTATGGAACCATACACCCTTTGAGGGATACATTTAGACCGTGGGCCTTTTTTACAGAATAATGCACCCTCTGAGAAATACATTTAAACCGTGGGCCTGTCATTGAACTATTCACCCTTTGAAGGATACATTTAGACTGTGGGCCTGTTATGGATTTATGCATCCTTTTAGGGATACATTTAGACCGTGAGCCTGTTATGGAACCATGCACCCTTTGAGGGATACATTTAGACCGTGGGCCTGTTAAAATACACCAACATATAATGTATCCTAATCCATCTTGTATAACCATAAACACAGTTAGTTAGTTATTGCCAACAAGTATATCAACTGAGGGTTATCCATAGACAAGCTCTCCTTTCATTATGACATTATGAAGCAGTGTTGGAGTCGAGTCCACCCCATCCGAGCCCGAGACCCTGATGACCCGTTCTGTTTTGGGTACCCTATGTTCAGGCCTTCAATAAAACATCTTTCTACATAATTCTGTATCTCCCATTTGTTAAGTTTAGTTTGTACAATTCCTTATTTTGTACCCAAATTTGGTAAAAAAAACTACCAGAAAAAGGCCAAATTTGAGTGGACTCGAGCCCGGTCTCAGGTCAAGTCCTAGAGTCCCAATAGCCGAGTCCAAGACTGTGTCCATGACAATCTGGACTCGAGTGCTCCAGGACTGTGATAGGGAATCAGCCATCAGCAGCTGAAATCTTGATAAGTGAAGTGGGGGGGGGGAGTGATGAAGTTGTCCGCATAACCGGTCAAAAAAACCGCATGGTCAAAATCGCAAATCTACCGACGAAGGGTCGTTTTTACCGACGGGGTTATTTCAGGGGGGCCTGGCCCCCCTGGACCCACCCCTGGGTACGCCACTGTGGGGAGCTAAGGTTAAAGATGCGGAAGTTACATTTCTCACCAAAATGCCTCGTCAAAAGTCCAATCAGCTATCTTATTCGCACTAAAGATAAATACCCTGATGCCTTCCAAGCATGGGTAAACACATATATCAATCATGCCAATGACACACCCCACAAAATACAGTGAAAACAGTATACAAAATCACTGATCAGGTATTTCACACCAATGACACGCACTCTTCACAATAAGATAATGGTTCATAAGTTAGGCAACAACAACAAAGTGTTGTGTTGCTCAGCGACCGACCCTTAAATCTTAAAAATCACAATCTCTTTTTGTTTTTAAAGATTTGATTTAAATTTTACCCAATTTGTCAAAATATTACTATTTACTGCTTAAAATGAATAAGTTTGCTTGAATAGATTGCTTTTAAACTATTATCACACTAGAAACATTAGTCAAATTGACATTTGTCTTGTCATGAACCACTGTCTGTCAGTAATATTTGTCAGCAAAAAAATAAAGAGGAAAAAAAAGGAAAATTGACTGTCCGACTCGACTTCAAGATTTTTGGCACTTGAGGACAAAACAACATTTTTTTATTTTGTTTAGGCCTAATGGTTCATAAGTTATCAATGATCACATAATTAACACTTTTCATTTCCATTTTGCCGCCAAATGACACCGTTCACTGAGATCAGTCATGGTTCATTATCTTGTATTTATTACTTTAAGGGAATGCTTACAGGATCCTAATTAGGATATGGTATTTCTTAATTAGGGTATGGTATATCCTCATTAGGTTATTTTGGTATGTTATACCCCAATTAGGGTATGGCATTGGAATAAATAGACTTGATTACAGTTGTGTGATAACTATGGCATTTTCTCTTGGATTGCAGACAAGGTTTTTGACAAAAAGGAAGCCAATTAACCCTAACTCTACTACACCACACGGCAACTGTACGTGCGGAAAAAATGTTTTTTGGCTACAAAACGGACCCAGGCTATATAACGAGGCGAATATACTCGCCGAGTGTCGACTGATAGATATGGTGTAGTGGCTAGGATCTGGGCCCTGGTACTGGAGGTCCGTGGTTCAAATACCGGGGGGTCGGGTGACCTTTCTGGTGAATTTTGGGGGTCGGAAAAGAAATCTGTTGCAGTGTGGTGATCTCGAGTTAGGTTTATTATATTATACTTTTCCTGTATGTGTTTTCACCAAATTTTGAAAAGCCCGATGATACGCTATCATTCCTTTTAGGTGACAAAAAATCACACCCTGTTGTACGGATAAACAAACTTCTCAGGTTGGTCGGTCATGTTTTTTGTGCGTATTTTTTTTCTTTTCTCAAAGAAATTCAGGACTTTTTTGTGAATTTTCAACATTTTTAAAAAAAATTTCGAAACATTTCAACAACAAAAAAAACACATATTGTTTTGCATATTTGGAGAGAAAAATTGGTCGGTCAGGTCATACAGACATGTGTTTTTCTCAGATTTTATGTCTAGGTCTACATATTGTTGTATAATATTTTCTATGATTTTATTGTTGTAACATAATTCATGGGCATAATATTGCTGTTCTAACCTGCCATACAGGCCACAAAACACACACCCTGTTTTAGGAGCCCAATCAACAAACCATTTTTGTATAGAACATTTTTGGGAAATTGTTTGCAAATGTTGAAGAAAAAGAATCCTGAAAATTGATGAAAATTCAACAACATTTCACTACATTTTTGGAAAACAAAACAAAACCAAAAAACGCCTGAACGTCCTACCCTACCTGAAAGGTCCGTTACACACAGAAAAATGTTTACATAATTATGTTAAATATAGAACTCCATAATTATTATGTAAACCTTTCACACAGTATAAAATACACAGAGTGTGTATTGGCATGGTCATCACCTTATGCCAGAATTGTGCGCACACAACAGAACTATGCCATGGCTTGAACTTAATGGCAACATGTTAAATGTGCGATTTAAATTAGAAAATTAATACCTCAAGTTTGACAATACTAACCAATAACTGTGTGACGTGATGGTTGATTCACAGATAATATCCTCATTTTGCATGTTTTGTACATGGTTGCAGCTAATAAGTCCAGTAGTCCTAGGCTTCTCGTACATCATTTGTATTCATGTGGTTACTGTATGATGCATCTGGCAAACCAGAAAACATATTCCTATTTCTGTAACAAAAAAGGAAATAAGTATTGAAGAGAAAATGATTATAAATGGGATCCATTGATGCTAGGCCTATTTAGGGGAAATCTGGAATTTTCTTGAAAAGAAGTGTTCTTTAAATATCTTCTTAAAAGTGTTCATTTAAATTTGAGGAAAATATTTATATAGGGGTTCCAATAAGGCCTTTCACAATTGATAATAAATATTGAATTACTTCATTTTTATTTAGGATTTTCGCCTTTAAAATGACTTTCAATAAACTTTATTTGCTAGTTTCTTACTTTATTCATATCAGCTATGATGATGTACAAACATAGAACATGATTGCATTCTTATTACTTGGGTATACTTGGAAAATAATTAAATGCAGAGTCCTCGATATAAGGGGTTGAAATTGGTTGCTATCACAAAATAATTAGATTCAAACTAAAGAAAATGAAAGATAATTAAAAATTAAAAGTCACCTCGTCCCTTCTTTTAAACCTGCAACAGGAAACTCAAATCGATTGTGAAGGGCCTAATAAAATTTGCCATAAGAAGTTAATACATTTTTCAGAGTGGTCCAAACTTTTTTTCTTTTTTCACTTTCCAAGGTTCAGTCGCCCAAACTTGACATTTCAAATGACCGTCAAAGTCCAATAATCATCCAAATGACCGTGTCACTAACTAACTAATGAAAAGATCCTTACATTTAGTAATATGGATATGCTAAATGAGCATCAGGATTTCAGGTGTGATAGTATTGTGTCTGAAGGTGGTAAATAAGTGTTAGACTGATAGACCAAATCTTGTGGTTTTAACATGGTTAGGGTTCTTAGCCAACCATGATAATGTGACAAGTCTTTGCTTTTGATTGGAGGCCCAGAAGGGGAGTGGGGGTAGGGGGGGGGGGGGGGGCTCACACTGAAAGTCCAGACAGGAACCCCTTTTTACACTTGCACCTCTTTTTCAGTATTCTAGGACGGTACTGCTCAGCCGTGTCACATTTTCACAACTCCGCTGCTCACTATGACCCACAGTTCAGCCTCAAACTGTCTTAGATCAAAATGTGCTTCCTTTTTTGCTGTCTCTTTGAAAATACACTTACATCAGCTGTAGGCCTAAGTGCACCCACAATCAACACCTTCACATTTGGGATGTAATGGCGAATCCCTCACCCTTGCCACACTATAACTTAGTATAACTGTAACTATGGTTCGCAACCAAGATGGGGCAGTGTAGCATTTCAGTAAGTTTAGTATTAATGTTCATTGCTCATCATAACTTATAAGTGTTTTTGCATTCATTGTAAATCAGTTCACAAGAAAACCCTCATATGAACCCCACAAAAAATAAGTTTGTTAGGGTACCATTTCATCCTCTCACCGTTCTATAGACCGCCATTTCGGTCATGATCATGTCACTCGTTCACCACGTATGAAAATCAGTGCCACACATACCCACCCAAAACAAAGTTGAGTACCCCCCTGGTTGAAGGTCTGCACCTAAATAGTTGAGTCATTTACCGCTTTACACAACCTACACGTCTCAAGTAGACACAAAGAAGGTAGTGCACAATGTAATTATTTTCTTCTCTAAAGTTGTTCTGGTTTTTCAAAAGTGAATCTTTCTGAAAGATTATCATAAATAATTATCGGGGTTGCCTTTTACTTTATGCAACTATCGTAGACTGCGGTATTTCAATGTTCAAATTAGGGAAATCAGCCAAATTCCACATTTGATCCCAAAAAATACAACCATGCATAAATGTTAAAGCGGGAAGAAAAGATCACATGTAGTCTGTCTATAATCAAATAGCCCGCTCGCTCAGGCACTACCCAACGCAGTTGCACTGTGTGATCAATATCCATTTCATTCCCGGCCATTCAAAGTGCCATGCACAGCATTTTCTCGCGGCTCGCTGCATTGAAAGTGTGACTTTTGAAAGTGACACATTTTCTTTAATCATGGTTTATCTTTGTTGTTAGGTGGCAACTTTAGTATCAAATTGTGCCGGAAAGATTCATCCAAATGTCTATTTAGTCTGTTTAGTCAAAAAATAATCAGAAGTTACTCTATAGGACCTAATCAAAGTGTATGACTTTCTTTTGTTGAGCACTTTACTATACTCATTAATGTTGTTTTTTATTTTGAAAATTATATATTACCAGGCTTTTTGTAACCAATTTTGGTCGTCCTGGGACAAAATTAAGACAGCATTGATTGGCAACATCTCAGACTTCATGAACTGAGTAGCATTTTAAAAAGGCTAAATTTCAATCAAAACTTTCCCTCAAAAAATAGGTTTATAGCTTCCAATTTGCAGTAATGACATAGGATTAACTGTATATGTAATTATCCTCCGATTACTTTGATTTTTCAGATCCCGCCAGTTCATTTTGTCGCTAGACATCCAGTCCAATTTATTTTGTAATGCGTAATCTGTAGATCCAAAGTGCTCTGAAGCATGGCTAGGTAATAGTTAGTTTAGACCCGGAGGGGGGGGGGGGGGGGGGGGGGTCAACTACCACATTGTAAGCATGTATGACCAAGGATTTTCCAGAGACCCCTGAACGCATGTTTTCTCTCAAAAGCCCCATAAAATGAGGTTTTCACATTGTTTTTCTCCTCAAATTTTACCTGCCCACAAAAAAAATATTGACAGGATTTTAGAAAAGGAACCTTTTTCTTGAAAATTGTTTTAGACCCTTAACGCGTTAATTGCGTAACACATCCCATCTCAAAAAACAACTCTTAATACAAGTTTTTGTAGTCATGCATCCTTATAGTGTTCATAGTGGAGTGACTGATCAGCTTGATTAACTGAAATCAAATTAACCTTACAGAAAAATAATAACTAAACAAAATGCAATAAACTTTTTAATACTGAAAACTATTTCACTTTTAGCAAATCTTATGACTTAATCTGCGAAGTCAGATGATACTATTAGCGATTTTAATCATCGAAGTAGTCTGACAGCCATGACACTGTATACTGTTATTCAGGTGATTTATGACACCATTGTATCGGTCTTTATGCCTACAATTGTGCGCCACAAAAAATACCTGTTTCTGTATTCCTTTTTTTAATGTGATAAGAAAATGGCTTAAGGCTAGTTAGGTATTGGTGGTCGTCCGTGTGCATTTCCCATGACGGAGAGCGCGTGCGGTTTGTTCAGGCGGGAAGTTTTTACTCTAGTTGCAGTGCGTTGACATTTTGGCCAGGTAGATCTCTACATCCATGCCGAATAGATATCAAATTCAAATCAGAATTATGTCTAAAAAGTGCCCATCTCAATTGGAGCACCTCTGTCTTTTCCCTTGCTTTTTATAGGCCAGAATTCTCAGATATCATTATTAGGTATAAGGGGACCCATTTGTTTCAAACTTTTTTGTGTTGAAAATGTTTGCAATCTTCTTGCCCATTTTTAATTTTTATTGTTGAAATGTTTAAAATTGTTTGATTTTTTAGAAGAAAAAAAAATTGTGTGTAGAAATTGCAAAAATATCTGAAAATTCACCAAATGCACACTGCATGAAGTATCATACCAAGGTGAAGGCCAAAAGGCTACAACCAGAACATGGAAATAATCCAGAGGAAATAATCCAGAATGACCCAAAGAACACAAATAGTTCAGAAATGTAATAGATGGAAATATATACACTACTCACATATTATTCTTAACTAAATGTTACTTATCTTCAGTAGATTTACCTGCACATATATTCTATTTCATATCATTGGAAGATAGCAATGTCTAAAACTACCAATGCAAAATAATCTATGTACACAAATATTCATTGCCAAACGTTGCTATCTTCAAAAGATAGCAATAATTTAAACTGCCTATCCATTATCTATTTCATATGTGGCTACCGTCAGTAGATAGCAATGTATAAACTAACAACATAATCTATAGGTATAATCTACTAAATACATTGCCAAATGTTGCTATCTTCAGAAGATAGCAATAATTTAAACTGCCTATACATTATCTATTTCATATGGGGCTACCGTCAGTAGATAACAATGTATAAACTAACAACATAATCTATAGGTATAATCTACTAAAATATACATTGCCAAATGTTGCTATCTTCAGAAGATAGCAATGATTTAAACTGCCTATACATGATATATTCCATATGGGGCTAACGTCAGTAGATAGCAATGTATAATCTAACAACATAATCTATAGGTATAATCTACTAAAATATACATTGCCAAATGTTGCTAGTTTCAGAAGATAGCAATAACTTAAACTGCCTATACATTATCTATTTCATATGGGGCTACCGTCAGTAGATAACAATGTATAAACTAACAACATAATCTATAGGTATAATCTACTAAAATAAACATTGCCACATGTTGCTATCTTCAGAAGATAGCAATAACTTAAACTGCATATACATGATATATTCCATATGGTGCTATCGTCAGTAGATAGCAATGTATAAACTAACAACATAATCTATAGGTATAATCTACTAAAATATTCATTACCAAATGTTGCTATCTTCAGAAAATATGAATACTTTAAGGTGGATGTTCCAATCACTTTAGGTGTTTTTTGCCCATCAACATATTTGATATCAAAAGCAACCCCCATATTTTCTCATTATTTCTGTAAAATGTTTGGCGCAAGATATGTTCCATTTAGACATTATAGGCCAAAATGCAGTGAATTACTGCTATAGGTGGTTAACTACCCAATCAGTTTGTGTACTACTCAATGGGCAAATTTCATGTCACCTAGTGCTTCTAAAATGAGAACCATTGAAGTTAAGCAACTCAAACTTTGGAAAACAACTATTTTGTGGATGACCCTTCATGTAGAATAGAATACATCAAGTTGAAATCGAAACACCTACCTTTAATCTGCCCACATAATCTATTTAATGGTGCTGTCTTCAGAAGGTAACAATGTACAAACTATCAACATTATAATCTTTTTAACCATCTTTAGTAAATAGCCAGTGGCGTCGCCAGAGGGGGGAGGGGGGGGGACGATCGCCTCACAATATTGACGTTGTGTCAGTTGAGATTGGCACTGTTGGTTCATTTGACCACAGGAATCATGGAATTATGATGGTCAAAAGTACACAGATGAAAATATTTTGCGCGCTATGTGCGCATAATGTGTCCTCAAAATGCAACATTATTTGCTACAAGCATTTTTAGAGCCAAAATGTACCTCAATCGTGCCAAAATTTGGTGTAAAATCAAAAAAAATCGCGCGCAATTCTTGACTCACAAAAGTCTTGTCGGTTCATTTTCATTTCTCACCCCCCATATGAATAACCTAGCTACGCCACTGTAAATAGCGATATATAATCTGCCGGCATAATCTACACCATTACTATGTATAAACTACCCAAATAATCGTTACCAAATGTTGCTATCTTCAGTAGACAGCAATATAAACTGCACACACAATATATGTGTTATGATGCTCTTTAGAAGATAGCAATGTATAAACTACCAACATAATAATAATATAGGGCCTATAATTTAGATAGATAGCATGTTAATGAATGTGTTACCGCAAAAACAATGGTTATGAAGAAACCATTAAAAAGTGGAAATTGAAATTATGCTATACTATAATTCTGGTGTAAATAGACTTATCGACACATGACATTAATTGAAAACATAGTAACTTGAATGCAAAAAGGGATCAAAAGAGTCATTATTTTGTGGAACATATCCCCCAAATATCCCCTCCCCCAAGCTAAATTCTATATACATATATTCTGTACTCTACCCCCTGGCTATTTCTTTTCTATAGCTAGCTCCAAACACGTTTACAATACCGACACTAAATTTACAAGTTGGAATACATTGCAACCATTATGGATGTCAAGTTTCACACAATTACAGTCGTGTTAGTACCATTTTCTAATCAATCTTTGCGCACAGAAAAATAGATTTATAGCAGTGTCCTTGTATTGGGATGGGTTGGTGTGTAGTCACATTGGCTTGTGGCCATTAAATTCAATAGTCAGGAAAAATTGTTGAAAAGACTGATTCATCAGGAGAGGTAGTATTAGGCCTAGACATAGCACCGTCCACCTGCCCATAGTGGGTAACAGTGGCGTAGCTATGATTCTTTCATGTTTGAGGGGCAAGAAATAAAAGTGAACCAACAAGACTTTACCAAAAACCAATTTGACAGTCATATTCCATGATTCCCCTTGTCAAATGAACCAACAGAACCAATCTCAACCGACAGACTCATGATATCCCCCCCCCCCCCCCCCCCCCCCAGCTACGCCACTGGTGGGTAACTTTTGCGTCGGTGGGTGAAGATACAAAAGTACTTGCCCAACTGGAGGGTAAACATTTTTCAACTCACAGTGTAAGTGACTTACACTAGCTGGTGGAATTTCTGTTTGGGCAGGTATTATTTGTGAGTTACCTACCCGACTGGCTGGTTGAAAAAATCTGGCCGGCCCTGGGTAGTATAGACCAGCACAGCGCGGGGGTGCTCAGTGGTCATTACTTGCCGGTATCAGGCGCGTCCAAAAAATAACATGATTAGGGTAATTTTTCAAGCTGGTGCACGTTACGTACCATAATTCACGTTACATACGAAACATGAATAGGTAACATGAATAAGGTATCAAAACAAGCAAAATTAAGAACAAGGGTATACTTTTCATACAATGGTCTTACGTATTTAGGGTCCTATTTGTTCCATGAGGATTATAAATAGTCACAATATGGGCGAGATATAATTTCTCAATTTCTATCATCGCATAA